>PVHT020000230.1:9955531-9992936 GCA_004024745.2 Catagonus wagneri
AAAAAAAAAAAAAAAAAAGAATTACTTATTACGATGAATAAAATAATTTGAATAAAACATCCCATAGTTGAGATTAAAACCCTCTCCAACTGGGCCAGAGCCAAAACTCTTAAAGTTCCCTGCACTGTCCATACCTCTCCATTCACTGCTCATCTTTTATGAGAACTAAAACAAGCAAACAGAGCTTCCTCTTGTGAGACCTCAGGTGGGAACATGCGTGTCTGGCAATTCAAATTCTTTGCCACTCCAGCATGTCTGAGATGTCCACAAAAACATTTTTAAGTGTTAATTTAGGGGTTAAAATATATTTTAGTGGGTGGGCAAATTAGCAAATACAGAATCTCTGAATAATGAGGAAAGACAGATATTTGTAAAATTATTTTCCCACTCCAGTCCTTAGAAGAGTCATATCATTCTTTCATCTTACCAGTGATTCCCTGTGGTAAGGACTCTTTAAGAAAGGTTTATGACTCCTTTGAAATGTTGGTTTGTTTCAGTGAAGACATAAAAATGGTGAGAGCCTCACTCCAAAGTTTTAAAATGTCATCATTTAAATTATTTATTAAATAAGCTTGTGAAGAGAAATTAGTGTGTTCTCAACAATAGAAAACAAAGCAATTATACATGCTCATGTGTAATTTTTTTTAGTTATCAGGGGGATAAGAGACACAGTCAAACTCTGTTTCTTATGATAGGCTTTTTGATATATTTTAACGTTAATCAAGATGCCAGCATTATTTAAAATAACCTCTATTTTCAGGCTGATTACAATTTTTAGTCTGTATTTCTCCCCATTATCATGCTTCATGCTTCCTTAATTAAATTGTTTTGTATATCCATTTAATAGATATTCTTTGCTTTACTACTTCATGCACTTTGTACCAGTTTGATAATGAAGTGAAACAACCCAAGATGTTATTGAATTTTTTTTCATTTAACTCACTAGCTCTGAACTTAAACATTTATTTGTAAAACATTTCATTTTCCTCATGGGCATTGCTCCCAAATACAATAGTAATACATTTTGCCATTCATTACGTATCTAGTTACTAGGTTCTCATTAAACTAACTTACCATTAAATGTCCAGATAATATATAAAAGACTTTATCCCCAAGCACTGTCACCTTTGCTTCCCCACAAACAACCAAAAGCAAAAAGTTCTGGAGTTTACCTGGAAGGTCTAGAAACCTAAGATAGTATTTATTTCCACACATCCGTATGACAAGAGTACTGTGCTATTACATTTTTACTTTGCTCTTCCACAGACTATGAGCAAACCATCATTTTCTCTGAACCTGATCAATCTATACAGTTGAAGGAATGCTGTCCGTGGTAGAAATACTCCATGGTTATGGCGAGGATGAGATAAATAAATTGTGAAGTTATTTTAAATTATAAGACAAGTATAAAATGTTTCCATTTTATGTCTTTATGGACATTTAAGAAGTAAATAGAAGTACAGAATATAATGTTTTGATGATATAAAAATAACTATGTTCAGTGATATTTGATTTTTAAAATTCTGTATCAACACTCCTATCCTCCAAAGAGGATGCCCTATATCACCCCTCCATCAAAATTCATAAAATGGAACAAGAATTGCATCCTACTTAAAATAATTATTGTTCTCTTTGGGGTTAGCATGGTAAAGGTTTGATATCAATGGAAAGTAGCTGTGATAGGTAAATAGTGGCACCCTAAAAATGCCATGGCCTAATCCCGGTAGACTGTGAATGGGTTACAATTCACAGCAAAAGAAATTTTGTAGGACTAATTAAGATTAAGGGCTTTGAGGAAGTTCCCATTGTGGCTCAGTGGTAATTAACCATACTGGTTTCCATGAGGATGTGAGTTTGATCCTTGGTTTTGCTCAGTGAGTTAAGGAGCTGGCGTTGCCATGAGTGGTGGTGTTGCCACAGATGTAGCTCAGATCCCATGTTGCTATGGCGTAGGCCAACATCTGTAGCTTCATTTAGACCTCCCATATCCTGGGAACTTTCATATGCTGCAGGTGCAGCCCTAAAAAGCAAAAAAGAAAAAAAGGCCTTTGAGATGGGGAAATTACCTTGAATTATCACAATGGGTCCAATATAATCACAGGATCCTATAAACTGGAAGAGGAAAGCAAAGCAATGAATCTGAACAATGATACAGAAGATAGATGTGTAAAGGACTTGACCCATCCTTGCTGGCTTTGAAGATGGAGGAAGGAACAAACTGGGAATGGTCTTCAGAAGACAGCAAGAGAACAGATTGCATTCTTACCACTCTAAATAACAAATTATGCCACAACCTGAGTGGGATAGGACACTAATCCTCCACAAAAGACTGGAAAGAAATACTGCCCCACCATCACCTTAATTTTAGAGTAAAGAAAGCCATGTTGGATTTCTGACCTAGAGAATTGTAAGATAATACATTGGTGTTGTTTAAGCCACTAATTTTGTGGTAATTTGTTATGGCAGCGATTGGAAATTAATACAGTGATTGATGTCACAACAAAGAGAGTTTGTCAAGAGTTAACAGGAATTGGTGGCAATGCTGATAAAGTTCACCTTTACAAAGACAATTTCACACTGACCTCTTTGCCTTCTCAAATCAAGACGTCTTTACAGATTTATTACATATTTTGGGAATTCACTTCAGGCATATCCTCTGCTAATAAGTTCCCAAAGACCTCGTTCTCCAGGTTTGCCATGCTTCCAGAGTATGCCATCCATACTACTCCTCGAGCACTTGTGACATTGCATTTTAAATTTGTCTTGACACATCTGCTCTTCCATTAAAAAATTTTCTTTTTAGGGTCACATTACTGCTGTTGTTCTTATTGATGTTTCCTTCTTCTATACTTAGCATAGTGCCTGTTCCAAAGCAATTTCTCAAAATGCTTTTGTTTAATAAGTAACTGAGGATAAACCTTTTCTTCCAAACCAAATTATTAGGTAGAAACAAAAATAATTGCTTATATAGATATTTACCATTTTTAGTTTATAAAGCTTTTATATATATATATTAGTTATTTCCTAAGTTTAGGAGTTGTTCTCTTTTGTATGTAAGTGACAGAACTACTTTACACAACTGTCAGTATTGTCCACTTAGTTGCATCTTTGAATCATATTTTGGTGAGATATATTGAGAAGTACTTTTGAAGCAGCTGTTCTTTAGTACAATGGCAGTCCTTAGCTATAAAACTGTGAGACTAACAGTCACAGAAAAACATAGTGCAAAACCTGACATTTAAACATTGAGGAAAATGGAAGACTATTGTATTAAACCAACCTTTAATAACTGCTTTTAATGATCTAAAGATTTTTGTTGCCCAGTCGCATTCACATAAAAGGGGGAACAATTTACATTTAAAAGCTAGCTATTGATTTTCCAAATGCTTCTGTTATATAATAACGGCTTGAATTCAGTTACGATGAGCATTAAATCTTTTTGTTTCTTTTACACTTAACATAGGAACAGAGTTTGATAATTTAAGTGGGGATTCAAACATCATTTAAGATTTCAAATTTAAAGATCAAAAAACAACCTATTACTTGTAAATTGCAGAATTCTAAATCTCTTCAGTTTTGGAATGTACAGAGGGAAGATGATTCATCTGAGTGCACTTCCTGTCTCCCACATCAACTGGATTAGGGGTGCTCTCTGTTGATGTATCAGTGTGAAATATAGTGGCTTAAGAGAGGCAGTAGTATCAACTCTGATTTTTTTTTAATTAGTTTTTATATTAAGTAGAGTACCCTGAGTGGTGGCTGGTTTGTTAAGAATGCCCCCCCCATAAATCATTCCTATTACTATTCACCCTGCTTAGTCTGATCCTGCAGTGAATCTGCCCTAGTCCTATTACTATATTTTAATCAACAAATTGTTGCAGGAGTAATTAGGTGCCAGGATATGGATGATTACGACATAGTCCTTATCCTGAAGGAGCTTACTATCTTTGAGCAATTTGTCATAAATATATAATTACATGAAAAATGTGATAGGAAATACAGAGAGGTATGAATGCAAACTACTTTAAGAATATGAGGAGTGACTACTTAATTCTTTCTGGGATAATTTGTAAACTACAGATCTTGAGTGATAATCCAGGGTTTTAGAATATAATCAGGAACTTAATTATTCAAAACAAAAGAAGGCCTTATAGGCAAAAAGCACATTATATTAAAATTTAAAAGTATGAAAGTCGATATTTCCCATGTGAATGTTAATGTGTTTAATACTATTTACAGTTGACCTGGTGAGTGCTTTCTGGTCAGAACTGATTGGAGAAAGCATAAATCTAAGGACAAACTGTAGCCACGTAGAAGATAGCAGGCTTATAATGCTTATTTATTTGCTTATTCATGTATTCATTTCAAAATTATCTATAGACAACTCTTATCTGTCAGGTAATATTCTAGGCTCCCTGGAATTGGAGCAAACATTGCACACAAATATTTTGCTCTCAAGGATCTTACATCCTAGTGGGAAGATAAGTGTGAACACAGGATATGGAAAAGAAAATAACAACAAAAATGTTATTTTTTTAATTTTGCTTTTTTTTGGCTAACCAAGAAAAATGATGAAATTGAGAGTTCTGGGATATAAACAGGTTTCCATGGCATTACTCTAGCAAGTGATTTAGGGAGGGGTATTCTGAGGAGAAACATATAAAGTGAAGACCATAATTTGAAAGGGCCAGCCCAGCAACAATATAATTAGGAAAAGTTGATTCAAAAAGACCAAGACCAGTATAGTGTGAAGTCAGGGAGCCTGACTACTTCAGTTCCGTCTTTCTTCCTCAAGATTGCTTTGGCTTTTAGGGGGCTTTTGTGTTTCCATACAGATTTTAAAATACTTTGTTCTAGTTCTGTGAGAAGGGTATTGATAATATGATAGAGATTGCATTGAATATGTAGATTGCCTTGGGTAGTATAGTCATTTTAACAATATTGATTCTTTAAATCCAAGGACAGGGTATATCGTTCCATCTGTTTTTGTCAACATCAGTGCCTTATAGTTTTTGGAGTACAGGCTTTTTGCCTCCATAGGTAGGTTTATTCTTTGATTAATTGGTAAATGGGATTGTTTCCTCAATTTCTCTTTCTGATCTTTTGTTGTTAGTGTATAGAAATGCAAGGGATTTCTGTGTACTAATTTGGTATCCTACAACTTTACCAAATTAATTGCTGAGCTTTCATAGCTTTCTGGTAGCATCCAGAAGATGCAATATACACGTACAATGGACTAGTACTCAGTATAAAAAATGAAATAATACAATTTTCAGCAATGTGGATGGACCTAGAGATTATCATACTAAGTGAAGTAAGTCAATGACAAAAATCATTAGATATCCCTTATATGTGGAATGTAAAAAATTGATGCAAATGAACTTATTTATACAACAGAAATAGACCTACACATATAGAAAACAAATTTATGGTTACCAAAGAGAAAAAGAGAGGTATAAATTAGGAGTTTGAGATTGACATATATACGTTACTGTATTTAAAATATATAACCAACAAGGATCTACTGTATAGCTCTACTGTATATTGAGTCTATATATTCAATATCTTGTTATAACCCATAATGGAAGATAATGTAAAAAATACATGTATATACACACATATAAATTGTGAATAAGGATATATATATCCATTATATATATATATGCTGAATCACTTTGCTATGCACCTGAAACTAGCACAACCTTGTAAATTAACTATATTTCAATAAAATATAAAAAAATAAAAAAACAAAAGTGACAAAAAAAAGAGTTCCCATCGTGGCTCAGCGGAAACGAATCTGACTAGGAACCATGAGGTTGCGGGTTCGCTCCCTGACCTCGCTCAGTGGATTAAGGATCTGGTGTTGCCATCATCTGTGGTGTAGGTTGCAGATGCAGCTTGGATCTCGTGTTGCTGTGGCTGTGGCATAGGCCGGCGGCTACAGCTCCGATTAGACCCCTAGCCTGGGAACCTCCATATGCCGCAAGTGCAGCCTTAGAAAAGGCAAAAAGACAAAAAAAAAAAAAAAAAGGCAAAAGAGCCTGAGACCAGAAAATTTTGACCTTCTTGAAAGTTTATATAGGACACAAATGCAGCTGGAATGTAGTGGAAGAGGCTAAGAATGGGAAGAAAGTTCTGCGTGGTAGGTGGAAAACACATTGTTTAGTCATTGGCAGATAAAGACCAAGGGAAATCATTCAATTTATTTAAATGGAAAAAGAAAATTCTGCTCACTGTGTGATAGGTATGTACAGAGAGAAGGGGTAGGGGATGGAAATGTGTAAACCAGCAAGACTTTTGAAAGATCCTAGAGATATACAATGGAAGTGGCACAGGAAAGACAGAGAATGGATGCACAGAGCCAATACTGACACTTTTGAAAAGTTCCAAGGAACTGAAAGAGAGAACCCACACTAAGGATGTAATATGTAATAAAGAATGAGAATAGTTGATTGTTATGAAAATAAATAGAAGTTAGTATAGGATGTGGCATTCAACTGTATAGGTATATTGGTATCTCTTCATTTCAAAAGTGTTTTATATAGGCTATACATATTTTAATTAAAGTCATTATCATTGTTGTACAGTATGATACTCCAAAAATTATTTATTTGGATACATAATTAAAATGGGAAAACTCACTCAGAAGGTATTATACTGAGACTGTTTTTGCAACCATGATGTGTGGCATAGCTGAAATATTCTAAAACCAAATAAAATGAAAAAACTTAGTATTTCTTATTTAGTGTTTGTGCAGTTACTTCTTTGTGTCTCTAAATTAGCTTGATAACTTTCTATTTTTTTGCAACTTGATAAGTTTTCATGTGAATTAGAAGCAACCTGATTTTGCTTTCTTAATATATAATTGGCATTTGAACATAATGTTGAAGTAGACAAACTATTGTCTCACATGCCACCACTGTAAATATTATTGAATTTTATAGAATGATTGTTTTGCCCATGTTTCCCTTAGAGTTTCATAATATTTACAATTTAAAGTAAAGGAAGTTGGCTTAGACCTTATTTCTTGTGTCTTTAAAGAGTCATAATTACTCTAATTATCTGCTCCAGTGCAATGTTAAAATGTATAAGACTCTACGTATCTCCAGAGGGGTGTACTTAGTTTCTAAGACGTTGCCATCTGTTTTTTATTTGAATACTCAACGTAGGTTAAAAATCTACTTGTGTGTTCAATGCTATTAACATCATCTGTCATGAACTTCCTATTTTCAGGGGCAGATATTCTGCAAATGACAGTAGGAGGTTAAAAACCAGAGCCACAGTAGACAGAAAACCCAGATGTGTATCATCTCCCCTCTCATCTCTACCTAGGGTACATAAAGATTCCGTTCATTCTTTTTTAAACTGTTTTCTTTCTCTTCTTCAAAGACATTTAATAATCTTCATCAATCCCAGAATTGTTTTTGTCTTCCCTTAATTTCCTCTCTTTGGTGATATATTTTGACAGAGGATTATTTGAGAAAAAGTATGAAAATTAGTGGAATGAATATGAAAGAGGTTGGATGTCACAGAAACATATCTGGATTAATTTGAAACAATATAGAAGACCTCAAAGTTTAGCTTAAAGTTGCATAGATAGTGTCAGACAGAAGAACATGGGTATGTCATTTATAGCATTGTGAAATTTCAACCCTGATTGAAACTACTGCCTATCAATTGGAAAATTTAGACGAAGGAAAATTATTGGTTTTGAAAAAAACTTTATAAATAGTGCTTGTGAGAACATTTTCCTTTATATCACAAATCTGTTTAAGAATCTAATGAAGATTATGTAATCTCTCCCCAGAGGGAACAGTTAGGTTCACTCAGTTTTTTCTATTAGGTTTAGAAAATTAATGGGCTCCCTGAAATAGAGTGTCATTTTGACCTGTCATCCAAATCTGCATTTCATTAGAAGTACAAAATTCTGAAAAGACATATTAAGTTTTTGAACTTCCAAGTAAAAATATTAAAGACAACTGTGTCTTTAAGTGGTAATTTTAAAGTGATTATATTCCTTCTTGTGCCAAAGCACAGAGGAAAACAAATACTATCTTGTATATATCCGATCAAGGGTATCATGTATACAAAATGCATTTTCTTAGATTATACTACCAGAGTGTCCAACATAGGAAGTTCTGATTTGGGTCCCAGGAACCTAAATTTCCTAGATAGTGCAGAAACTGAAAATATGCAAGTCCTCTAAAATTGATAGTAAAAGTTTTTAATAAGAGTGGAATCGTGGAGTACTTGTCTTTTTTTGACCAACTTCTTTTGCTTAGCAAAATGTTTTCCTACTTCATCCCTATTGTGGCTTATAATAGGATTTCCTTCTTTTTTTTAAAGGCTGCATAGTATTCTATTATATGAGTCTATCTGGATCACATGGCAATTTTTGCTTAATTTTCTGAGAATTCTTCATACTATTTCCCATAATTTCTACATTTTTTCATATTCCCACTAAGAGAGCAGAAGGGTTCCAGCTTTTTTGCATCCTTACCAAAATATTTTGTTCTTTTGATAGTGGTCATCCTGTGAGATCATGCCTCAATGTGGTTTTGAGTCACATTTCCCTAATGATTGGTGAGAATATCTTTACTTACATCTTTGCTTTGCTTATTGTCTTCTTAATATTTTATTTAGCAAAACCTATATTTGCCAGTTTTTAAAATTAGGTTATGTTTTGTTAAGTTGTATAAGTCCCTTATATAATCTGGTTATTAACCTTATAATGAATATATGGTTTACAGTTATATTCTCTCATTCTGTAAGTTACCTTTTCACTGTTTATTGTTGTTTAAGACATGCAGAAGTTTATAAGTTTGATATAGACTCATTTGTATATTTTTTGTTTTGTTGGTGTTATGTTCAAGAAACTATTGCCAGGACCAGTGATATGATGTTTTTATCATATGTTTTCTTCTAGAAATGTTATAGTTTTTCTTACATTTAGATCTTCAGTTTTTGCATATACATATGGTATAAGGTAAAGGTCTGAGTTCATTCTTTTGCATGTGGATTTCCAGTTTTCCCAACACTATTTGTTGAAGAGACTACCTTTTTTTCCCATTGTATAGTCTTCTTGCTATTGTCAGAAATCATTTGGTCATATATGGAAGGACTTATTTCTAAACTCTCTATTTTTCCATCGGCCCATATATTTGTGTTTATATCAGGGAGTTTAAGGCTTCCAAATTTGTTCTTCTTGCTCAAGGTTGTTATTCAAAGTCCGTAGAGATGCCATACAAATTTGGGGATTTTTTTTTTTACTCTTTTTTTTTCATGAAATGTGCTTCAAATTTTGATAGGAATTGTATCCAATCTGTAGTTTTCCCTGGATAGTATGATACTTTAGCAATATTGTCTTCATATCTACTGCATAGGGTATCTTTCCATTTATTTGTATTTTCTTTGGTTTCTTTTAGTAATGTTTTATAATTTTCAGTATATGAGTCTCCTCCTTGGTTAAGTTTATTCCTAAGTATTTTCTTTTTTTTTTTGATCCTATTGTAAATGCTTTTTTTTTTTTTTAGTTTCTTATTTGAATTAGACATTGCAAGTGTATAGGAATATGACTGATTTCTGAGTGTTGATTATGTATCCTGTAACTTTGCTGAATTCATTTACTAGTTTTAAGATAAATTTTGTGGAATATTTAGGATTTTCTGTGTATATGACCATTTTGTGTGTGAACAGAGATGATTTTAATTCTTCATTTCTAACTTGTATGCCTTTAATTTCTTTTTACTGTCTGATTACTCTGGCTAGAAATTCTAGTACTGTTTTGAACACTAGTGGCAAGAATTGGCCTTCATGTCTTGTTCCTAATCTTAAAGGAAAAGCTTTCAGTCTTTTGCCATTGAGTATAACGTTTGCTGTCAGTTTTATATACATGATTTTTATTAAGGTAGAGTAGTTTTCTTTTTCTTTTTTTGATTCCTAGTTTATTATGAAAGTGTTGAATTTTGTAAATTGCATTTTCTGCATCTGTTCAGATGATCATGTGTTTTTTGTCCTTTATTTTGTTAATGTGCTGTATGACATTGATTTTTATGTTGAATCATCCTTGCATTTCTTGTATAAATCCTATCTGGTCATGATGCATTATTTTTTAAATTATGGTTAAACTCAGTTTGCTAGAATTTTGTTTAGGATTTTTGTGCTGATATTTATCAAGTATTCATCATGGATATTGGTCTGAAGTTATTTTTCTTTTTTTTCTTTGTCATCTTTGTCTGGTTTTATTATTGGGTAATGCTAGTGTCACAGGAATGAGTCTAGGAATGCCACTCCACTTTAGTTCTTTGAAAGTTTGTGAAGGATTGACATTAATTCTTCTAATTGTGTGGAGAATTCTTCACTGAAAACATCTGGTGCTGATTTTTTCTCTGGAAGGTTTCTATTTTTATTTTTTTTTAATTTTAAATTGAATTTATTTATTTTTTTGTGTGTGTGGTTGCACCTGTGGCATGTGGAAGTTCCCAGGCTAGGAGTCAAATCAGAGCTTGCAGCTGCCGGCCTATACCACAGCAACAATGGATCCTTAACCTATTGAGTAGGGCTAGGGATAGAACCTGTATCTTCATGGATACTAGTCAAGTCTGTTACACTTAGCCAGAGTGGTAGCTCCCAAGTTTTGGTATGTTTTTTAAAAATTTTAATTCATTTTCAGGTATTTTCCAAATTCCTTTGTAATTTTTTCTTTTATCAATTGGATTAAGAGTGCACTGTTTAATTCCCATACATTTGTGGATTTTCTTGTGTTTCCTTTGTTACTGATTACCAGTTTCTATCATCTCACATTTTTGCCTACATTTGATATAGTCACACTTTCATTTTAAAATTCTTTTAGGTATGTAATAAATGAAATTGTGGTTTCATTTTCAAATTCTTATTGATTAATGATGGCATCTTTTCATGTGACTATTTTCCAATTGCATTGCCTATTTTTTCCAGTTGCCTGTTTTCCAATTGTTTTATTTTTTGATAAAACATCTGTTCAAAATTTTGACCCATTTTTTAATTGGCAACTTTTTATATTTTTCTGTTTGAGTTTGATGAATTCTAATTTGTTCAATTTATATTTTACATACCATGTTTTTGGTTTCATTCAAAGAATTCTTTGTGTAATCCAAGTCATGAAAATATTTTCCTATATCTTTTTCAAAAAGTTTAGTTTCAGTTTCTAAGTTTAGGTGTATGACTTACTTTTAGTTAATTCTGTATCCATAGATTTTTATTTAACAAATGTTCAGGTATTTATTTTTCAATTTTATCTTCAGCCAATCATGCTGTGAGCTTAATTTAATTTGGAGTCCATAGTTTGAAATACTAATATCAACTGAGTTAAGAGTTTAGCAATACAATTGAACAACATAATTATGTTCAGTTTAACATGTATTTAGTTCTTTCACACCAGGTGAGTGTGAAGATATTAAACTAAACACCAGCTATGTTTTAGTAATCTTGTAACTTTGATATTACTGGGTAGACACTTTGTAAATTACTAAAACAGTCATTACTTGACTGCTAATTTTTCTCTTTTCTGTCTGGCAGAATTATGTCCAGATTAAAAAATGTCAAATAATTAACAACAAAATTATGTTCCGCTTTTGCTATCTTTCTAAATGTTTAATACAAACAATTATTGCATGCTTATAACTTAGGAACAAGTATACTACTTAAGATCGTGATGGAGAGTTTTGCTAGAGCACAGTATACTGAAATGAAAATACATAGGTCTGATAGATTGAGCAGAAAAAGCGTTTTGTTCTAATTTTTTTTTTCTTCATGAGTGCAAGAAAGTATAGTACTCTTAAAGGCATAGTAACTGAGGTAATGGAAAGTAGAAAATTAGAATTCTACTTCCTATCAAATAGACAATTATGCAAGATATGTTTATGTCATAAATTATTTTTGATCACATATTCTTGCAGTGCCATATTTTTTCTTAAATTACTGCTACATCAGTTTTATCTGTTTGGACTTATATTTTCTTTTCTTGTTTGTTAATCATGAAGATTTTAGAAGATCTAGTACCATATAGTAATAAGGACATTAGAAAGTAGAACAAGAACAAAATAGGCCAGGTGGAAGAAATGCTAATGAAAAATCTCTCTAAAGATGAAAATACTTTTCCAAAGGGAAAAAAATCAACTTAGTATATATTATGTTAAGTATTATATACTTGGACTATTGGTATAAACACATTTAAGACAAGCATATACTTGGGATAATGTGAAACTAGCTGATATTTTCAAGGCAGTGTTGTGACTCAGCAATATATTTTACAAATACTCCAAGAGGATCAAACAGTATACTGTCTATTTGAGACTAGAGAATTTTTTCAGAAATGTCGTTATGGTTTTCTTTCTCTAATTGAGTGTGCTAGAATTTGGGGAATGAGGAATAGAAGCTGGGTAGATACCCTGTAGCAGAAAAAAATTGTGTCTGCCAGTCATGTTTATAGAGTGTCGGTGTGTGGCCCTCTACAGACCTGAAAATCACTTTGTTAGAATGTTTCTGGTTCCTTGGCAAAGTAAGCGCCCTCTACCTACTCTGTCTCTCCCACTGAATGCAACAGTAAACTTGACAGAATTCAGGAGCCCTTTGTGAGGACTCTGAAAATTCAGTATTTAAAGGAGGCTTGGGGAAGTAGACATAAATTTGATAATATACCACTAAACCTGCAGAGAATTTCCCACCCCTACCCCACACCCATGCTGCCAAACCTAGACTCAATGGCAGAAATCCCAACACGAGATATATTCATCAGGTGAAAACAGAAGGTCTTCAAGAAAACCCTCACTTTTTGGTCTCAAAATCAGAAAAAAGGATCCTAAGGGTCAGTGAAAATGGGAGAAATCACGTTGTTTTCTTTTTTCCTCTCTTTAGCCCCCTGGCAGTGTCAGAGTAAGACTTAACAAGTGGCAATGGTAATGGCGGCAGTAGTGACAATTGGTCAAGTGCTAAAAATACTGAAAGAAGCGAAAACTTTTCTTTTACCAGAAGACCTGTGGTACCAAGAACATAGGCGAATCTTCATTATTTTTCTTCTCCATCTTCTATTGCTGGGCTCAGGGTACAGACATTGTAGGATGAAGTACGTGGCAGAAGAGAGAAACTAAAGCCTCAGATTTGTAGGTGGAAAACCATACAAAGGAGGCTCCAGGGAGCTGGATAATCTTAGGGAGATTGCAAAGAGAAAGGAGGTCGAGTACAATGCCATTAAATGAAATATTAGATTCTGGGCTCACCTTTGAGCTGCCTGTGTGTGAATCTAACACTAAGTAACATATTTTGGACCAAGCAAAAGGTTAAACCAGGAATCAGCAATTTTTTAATTTATTTTTGTTGTCAGTGGTCAGTTAGAAGTAATGTGGGCTTTTTGGGCAATAGGGTCTCATTGAAACTAGTTACCTCTATCATTATAACAGAGAGGAGTCATAGATAATAAGTAAATGAATGGGCATGGCTTGTACCAATACAACTTTATTTAAATCAACACTCAGAAAATTGGATTGGGACCACTGGCCAGTGTTTGCCAAACCCTGAGCTAAATGACTGCCTAGGTCCAGACTAAATGTGGCAGTGAGTACATCAACCTAATACAACTGCAGAAAAATATACCACCTCACTCTTTATCATTCCTCAACATTTCTAAATAAAATTTAACCTAGGCCAACCACACACTCAAAATGTTATTGATGAACCAATAATAAATCCATTTATATTACATTCCCAGAGTTCCTCTTGTCCTATCAGTTGTCCTAGTACTTCTTGAGTTCTTCCAAAGCACCTGTTGAATCATTACCTTTTCGTGCCAACCAATGTAGGAATAGTGAAGTCACTCGGTTTTCTAGGGTAAAGTTCATCCATGGAAAAATGAAAGCCTTTCACTCTCTACCGGAGGTTCTTAGAGAGTATACAAAGAAGATACATATTTTTCTAATGGAAAAAGTAAATAGCGAAAATGATACCATTTCACAGTGGCTGATAACAAGCCTCCAGAGGATCTCATACAGGTATCAGGTTTTGTCCTCTATGTTTTAATTTCATTTTTGTAGATAAAATATCACTTGTTTAGTCAAGAAAATAGACCAAGGTAAAACAATGATTCAGGGTTAAAGGCGATTTTCACTTTATGATCTATGCCTTGGGAGATTACTGTTTCCTATGAGAATATAGTGAATAGCATTACCAAGTCTTTGAAGGAGTATGGAGGTAAAACTACACAATTTTGTAAGGACATAGTTCTTTATGTAATTAAATATTATCTGAAGCATCTAACTTACTGTTTAAATATCGTCTGGGTAAGAAATGAGGTAACTAAGGAATGAACTCTGTTTTTTAATAGGATATCCTAATTTGCAATAGAAACACTCCCAAATATGTATGTTAATGATGCTTGAGGGAAAATACTGCTAGTAGTTACTTTGACTTGTTAAATGCTGAATTATGAGGAACATGGACAGGTAAAGGTGTTTTGTTATTAGCAACCCTAAATTTCAGGGTTGCTGAAATATTGTATGATCAGTGACCTAATATGCATTTTAATAACTTTCTACATTATGAGTCTATGTAATCAGACTTGCTGTTTTTATAACCAAAAGTACTCATGTTCAAAATCAGTACCGAGAATACCAGAAAAATGGATCTCTACTGATTATGAAATAATAATGTCTAGCCTAAGATTCCCACAGAACCTACTGAGAGATGTGCTGGTAATGAGAAGACTAACTTATTTCATAATGCGATTAGTTTGCATTTTTTATAACTAAGCTTTATATTTGCATTTTTGAGTAACTGCCTTGAAACTTTATAGTCAGTCTTCTGGCTAGAAAGTCTGCAACAGAAAACCTGTAGAAAACAAGATTAAATAAAACCTTCACCCATGAAAGGTGGAGTGAGAGGTTAGCTACTAGTCTTGATTTCCAAAAGGTCAGTCACACAGAACGTAAACAATGAAAATGAATATAATTGGTTATCACTGGTATCAAAGTGTCAAAGTATAGTAGAGCAGGATAGCTTTCTGTGTGAGAAGAATTTCTTCAAGCTTTAAAGATGGTTCAGAAGTTTTTCTCAACACCGCAAGCCTGTTTCCCCAATAACTTTGGCATATTACAGCATCTGTAAAATACGTAAATATACTTAATAATTTGGATCAAGCTAAATTTATAATTTATATGCTGGAATAAGAAAAGCCACACATTTCTAATTTAAATATTTAAAATTTTTACAAGTATAAAATTTTAATACTGTGTGGGAGATACTTTTATTCATTTTTTTCTCCCCCTTTCTCACTCGTCTCTTCCTGGCAGAGCCTGTATGTTGTTTAGATGTTAATCCTCCATCTATCACAGTTGTCTCTATGCCCAACCCCAGATTGATCCAGCAATAGGCTAGTCTGTAAATTCTAATCACCTAGTGCTTATAAAAATTAATAATGACTGGGCCTTAGCACGAGAGATTCCAATTTACTATTTGGGGCTGGGTCACAAGAATTTGTAACTGAGAAAACTCCCATGTCATTGTAAAATGCAGACATGTTTGACAGTCAATGGACCGGGAAGAATTGTCATGAAGATGTTGTCCCTATGCCAGCAGTTGCCTATGGTAGAGGCATGTGACTACTTTCTGACTAAGAAGATGTAAGTCCTGAGAAGGAAATTCCTGAAAAGGCTTTCTTAGTTTTTACAAAAAGGAAGTTATAAGAGAGAAAGGAACTACTACTGAGAAAGGCTTTCTTACTTTTTTTTAAGTTGCAGGAAGAAAGTTCATTTGGAACTCCTAGATATTGTTGTCCAAGCAGTAATGTGATAAAAAAAAGTGAAAATGGATAGGAGAAACTTCATTAAAAAACCAGTTGTGGTGACATGGAGAAATAGAAGGAGTTTGGGTTCTTGAAGGTACTGCTAAGTCATGAAATGAAGCAACTCTAGCATTACTATATTTTAGACTTCTTATGGGAGGTACAGTCATTTTGGTAAAATGAGACATAGAACAAAAAATGGTGTCAGTAAACTATGTAAACCTGGGTTTGAGTTCTTAGCCTTTAAGAAGCTGTGTCACATATAAAACCATTTTACTACCTACTGAAATGTGAATAAAGTGTGTGGCACAGTGCGAAAATATAGCTCATACTCAGTAAACACTGGCTTATTATTTAAATAAAAAGTAAAACTAATATCTAAAGAATACTCGGCCCCAAATTCATCCTAAGTGACAAAGTCAGCATTCCAGAAACTTGGAGAAGAAAGCAAACATCTCATGCTGTCATGATCAATGAAGCCTCTTTGGAAGAGATGGGAATTGAGCCTTGAAAAAAATATGCTAGTAAAAGAAGTGGGGATGGATCACTACCTATGCTAGGACACTGTAGGTGCACATGTATATTCTTTTTTTAAATCTTCATGGCTATCCTATTATATAAGTGATATTAATTTAGTTTTATGGGTGGATAACTTCAATGCTCGGAAATGTTAAATTCCATTTCCTGTATTCCAAAACTCTGCGAAAGTAATAGGGCTTGGACTTCAACACTAAAGATCCAAAGTACTTGCTCTTTTCACTACTGCATTGTAATACTTCCTAAACCAGCCACCAGAAAAAAGCATTCTGGATGTAGATGAGTGAATGAAGATACAACTAATGAGAGATGTTGGGGCTGAGAACAGAGGCTTTCTTAAAGAATCCAGACTCGGGCTGAGCTTGCTACTGAAAGATTTGAAGTTTTCTCTGAGCAGAGAGAACATTTAAATATGAAGGGTTAATATTGGACAAATGTGTAGATTTTTAAATTTTAAATGAAGCGGAGGATGCACGTAGTGAGAGGGAGACAATGAGTTGGAAATGTAGTCTGAGCCAGAATTCTGCAGAGCTTGAAAGCCAGACAGAGAGTTTTATACATCAGCTAATAAATTATAGAGAATTAGGAAAACCTTTGGAGTAGCAGAATGGCAAGAAGAAAGTGGTGCTCTGGAAGATTTATTTAAAATGTTGCAGCACAATTTAGATTTGATCAACTAAGAGACTTTAAGATTGGAGATATGTATATATATGTATATGTATGTGCCTATATATATATATATATATATATATATATATGAACAGGGGCCTTAATAAAAGAATAGGAGACACTTACTAGAAAGAGTCCACTGAGTTTTGTAATTGATTGACCATGGATTGGAGGTCAGGGAGAGCCAACGAAGAAAAACTACAAATGTTTGATAATAAATGACATAAATAAGTGAACATAGAATTATTAATAGTGTCATTGAAAAATATTTTATTCAAGATGAGAACACAGTTATTTGGCTTTATATATTTGAATCTTACAATGATAATATAAAAAACTATTTCACTTGTTCAATAAGTATTTACTAAGTTTTAACTGTGCAAAAGCAATATTCTAATTGCTGGAGTTATGGTAGCAAATGAGATAGATTTTGCTGTTGTTCTTTTGACCCTGCCTCTTATTATGCTCTTCAATGCATTTGGGAGAAAAGATACACAATAAGATGGTGTAAATTAGCAAAATGAAATCTTACTAAGGTGATGTGCAGGATGATATGATGGTTACTAAATACTATGAGAGTTATTTTACTTAGGGTGATGAGGAAAAATCTTGTCAAGGAGATGACTCATTGCTGAGGATGAGAAGAAATCATCCATTGAGATATGTGGAAGAGCAGTGTAGTCAAAGGCAGTTGTAGACAGGAAGGCCCCGAGTCTGGATACAAGAATAGTATAGCTGGGGCATGATAATTAGTAGGGATAGAGGACCAAATTATCTAAAGGCATGGGGACCAGCTAAAGTCTGGGTGTTAAGTTCAGGATAGCCAGGGAAGAGACACAAGTAGTGGGATGTTAAAGCTTTACCACAGATTGCACTATCTTCTGTTCAGAGAGAATGGGTGTAGGAAGTCTGGCATGGAAGGCTTTAAAATGATGGTGACTTAGACTGGTAGGTGGACAGCAGAGACGAAGAAAAATGAAAGAAACCTACTCTGAGGGTAGATGATAGGACAGACTAATAGCATCAACTGTGGGAGATGAGAGAATTTGAAGACCTAAAGACACTGTCTCCTTATTTTTGTTTCTTTGCTTGAAAAATTGGATAGTGATATCACCTACTGAGATAAGGAACATTTGGAAGAAATGATTCTAAGTATTATGCACATTTGTGCATATGTCTGAAATATCATAAGCCAATCATTTTAAGCACTATTCAATAGGAAAAAGTTGCCAACTCTGAAGTAATCAAAAGTTTATAAAATCATATTTATGTCAGTTATAGGCAGACATTAACATAAAGCATTTTGTTCAGATTTTAATGTGTCATCTTGGTTTTCAAGTGATTGTGTTATTATATTTTATAATTTAGGGTGAAACAAGTAAAATAGAAAGAGAATTTAAATGAAAAGTTGAGTTATTTTGTGGGAGTCACTAACCTCCAGTTCTAAAGAGAAGCCTGGGGTAGCAGAGTGCATGTCACACCGGGTGTCCATTAACTCTCAGCATGTTCTACCTCACAAAAAGTAGTAAAGCCAAGAACTCTCATTCCACAAAATCTGGATACAAAACTGAATTTCCTGAAATTCATCACGTTTGCTCAAATAAATTTTCCAGATATTAAAACCACTTAACTTTACACCACCAAGAATTAAAATGTTCTATTAGGTTTTATTGTTGATACAGCTATAAACTAAATTTTAAAAATCAAATTATTTTTTTTCCTTTTGCTGGCTTTTGGAAGGGGCAAAATTAACCTGCAGTATCACAGGCTATCACCACACAACATACACTTTCAGGTGCCTATGTTTGAAAAGTTAATATTTTTACACAAGTAGCATGATGTATCTTTTCCTGGTAACGGCATTTATGTTTCTCTTTTACTTCATACTTGGAAAACTGGAATTACTTTACATCAAATGATACTCAGGAGGTCTTTAGTATTTGTCATGTATGTGCCAAATGTACATCAGGGACTAGTTTTATTAAAGACAACTACTCTGTAATTGCTTATATTCCCCCTGAAGGGAAAGAATTATCACAAAGTAAAAACGTATTTCTAAGTAACATGTTAATGGATTATTATAAAAGCAAATCAACTGATAAAATTTTGCTCCAATATATAATATCCTATGTTTTTTCAATCACAAGTTTGTTCAATTTTGAATGGCCCAAATGATCAATCACATTTCCTAGGGACCCTGAAATTTCTTTACAATAAAAATAAAAAGCTGGAGTTCCCTTTGTGGCTCAGTGGGTAATGACTCCGACTAAGAACCATGAGGTTACGGATTTGATCCCTGGCCTTGCTCAGTGGGTTAAGGATCCGGCGTTGCCGTGAGCTCTGGTGTAGGTTGCAGACGTGGCTGGGATCCCACGTTGCTGTGGCTGTGGCAAAGGCCGGCAGGTACAGCTCCTGTTAGACTCCTAGCCTGGGAACCTCCATATGCCGCGGGTGCGGCTCTACATAACAGGCAAAAAAATTAATTAATTAAAAAAATCATATTCTTAATTTAGTCATCATCTCTCTCACTTTCCAAAGTGTGGCATTGAATGTAGACACATCTCCTCTCTTCATAGCAGGAGACAATATTTTAGTACAGCATGAGTAATTTTGTTTCATATAAGTTACATGCCAAAGGATTATTCAGCTAATAGCAGAGGGAAGCATTTGACTCATTTTTTTAAATCAGTCTCCTCCAACCTCTCCCCATTTGAAAAAATGCTATTGTAGTTCCCTCTTGCTCCTCCATGGTTTTCTCTTAAGAAAAACAGGTGATAAGAATCAATAGCAAGGAATACAGTGGTGGTAGTGCTGGGTAGAGTGATGGTAATCACATTTATAAAATTTATTAAGCCAGAAGATGGAACTAATGCATAATACAAGCTATATATGTTGCTAGATTGTGTGTATATTCTATAAAAGAATGATGTCATAGTGGGTTTCAGCGAATATATCTGAGATCATGACAATTATTTCCAAGTAGTAACACAGGTCTTACTACATACTTGGATACAAGAGAAGTATAAGAAACAGGCAATATCTTCCTATTACATAGCAGGTTATCTAATCTTGCTTAAACTTCACCACAGTCCTCAAAAGTCTTATCATTTTTTTTCCTTTTTTTAAAATCAAAATCATGGCACTGCCTGTAACTGGCATATTACTGGAGACAGATTACATGATGTCAGTAAGTCAGCCTCTGACTTTTTCTAAGGCCATGATTATTCTACAACTTTATTTCTGTCTGTTGTTCAGTGGTTTAGCCAATTTCCTTCTTTATACTTCTGAATCTTCTTTCATAGGAAATTGTCTAGAAACAAATCTAATCTTTTGGTGGGAGACATAGTCTTTAACCACAGCTCTGGAGATTTCCCTCACTGTCACCTATGTTGTTTTGGACTGCTCAGTTCCAGTTGTTGATCTGTACAGAGAATGACTATTATTAGACAACTTGAACTTTATACTGTACTGTATTAGTCTCTTAGGTCCAGTTAGTAGAGTAAGCATGAGACTTAGGAAAAATGATACCTAAATTAATTACGGCAAGTAACATGAAATAGGAAAGAGGAAAAACAAGGATGTCTGCCTACAGTTTCATACAGGACTATGTGTAAGTGGGAAAGGATTCCTTTCTTTCCTCCTTTACCAAACATGACAGCCAGAGAGGTCAATCTTTTGATTGGGAGAAAAACAACAATTATTATTACCAATTCTGTAACATAAATTTCCTCACTGATTTATTTTACAACTCTGTATTTTAACTGAAAAGCCTTTAATATTATTATGATGCATAAAATTTTGAACCTCCATATGCCATGGGTGCGGCCCTAGAAAAGGCAAAGGACAAAAAAAAAAATCTAAATTCTACTGAGCAAAGAAAGCAGGAATTATTTCTCCGCAACAGAACTATTAAAAACATTTTAATGATTTAATGAACAGTATTCCAGGCAGATAATATATGCAGACAGCATAACAATGACATATGTCACTGAGTGAACTTTCAGCATTTCTAAGTACTTTTCCCTCTCCACATGAATGAATATCCTCTATACTTGAGTCATTATCAAAGCCTGACTTCATTTTGGGGGATGTGAAAAGAAAGTGAACTCTTCACTGAGATTATACAAACTTATATAAAGCATTTCAACAACTGAACAATACCATATGAACTCAAATGATTGGTGATTAAATAAAGTTTCTCAGAAGAGGGCTTTCATTGCCCATAATCGTTAAATATAATCTTGACTTCAAATCCATGAATAATATTTGACATTTCCTTTAATCTGGATTGTAGTGAATCACTGCCTCACATTGCTTTGATATCAATTGTACAAAATTTTTCGGTGAGTCAATATCCATTTTGCAGAATAGTTTCTGCACAGTATATGTAATAATGCTGGAGATTCACTATTTTTAAAACATGAGATAAATAATATAATTCATTACTTTTCTTAATTCAGGTTTCCTGTATATACTTTTTTTATTCGCCAAACTGAGGCCTTTTCAAGCACTATTCCTTCACTCTTGCAGTCTCTTTTCTCTAGTTTTATTGCTTAATTCTTCTGGGCTCCACCTTCAAGCATTGGTATAAATAGTACCGTAAAGAAGTTCTGGCTTAAAAGGACATCTAAAGTAGTTTCCTCTTCTCCCTTCACAGAGTTCTTTCACATGGAGCATTTAATTGCACTTCTGCTCATTCATTAAGATTCTGCTTATAATAGCTTAAAACAGCTTTCCCCATTTTGCTCTAAGCTCTGTCTTCCTGCCATCTTTTCAGCACTATCACAATCCTTAGCATTTACTGGGTACTCAATATATGAATGAAAGAACTGATGATTATTCAGGTCTGTGTTTATGCGCACACATACACAAATCCAGACAGCAGAACCATAATTGGAATATAAATGCATGTATTAATTTACTGTTTCTTCTACAAGGAGAAAATCAACGGAAACAAATCTATTTCCTCAAGGTGCAATATATAGAAGTATTTTCCAAATTGTGAGAGTGTCTAAAATAACTCAGTAGAAACTGGACAGTAAGCATTTAATATTTTACTGCTACTTAGTGACAGCCTGGCCCTTATACCTTTTAGCATTATGAAAATTAGTGTGATCTATTATAGCAAAGCCCTGGCTAAAGGAACCAGATAGAAGCATGATACCTTCACAACCAAGGCCATTTTCACAGCAGTGCAAATTACTGCTTCACTTAATCATGTTATGACAAAATCCATTATGATGGATAGACCCAAGGACATTGTTAATATTGAAGCAAAATATAAAGCAACTGGTTATTTCAAGTCTATAACACAGGTTTTCCTTAGTATAAGGGTAGGTAATAAGATAAAATAGATTTTATATGATGATAAAGATTTTATTAAGAAAATTGTAGATTATAATGACAATTAATGAGCATGACTCAATGAAAAAACAAATTACTAGGAAAATGATTAATAGTAAAGTATTTATGATAATTAAAATACAGCCCTGACATTGATAGACTATATATGGGCTTCTTTGCATAAGTAACTGAGAAACCATTTGTGTGTAATAGAAAGTGAAGGTGAAGAACTTGTAGGGTGTGTTACCGTCTGGGCATACATTTGATTTGGTGATTCATTCTGCTTAGTGCATTCATAAGTTAGTCATGCAAAGAAGTGTTCTATAAGATATTATACCATACTATACATAGAATGTTCAAGGAGCTCCAAAGATTTCATTTGAAAATGTGTATGAGAAATTCCATTGAATAAAATATATGGATTTTTTTCAATGTTTTTACAAGAAGCATTAATAAAATTAACTGTGAAACTAGTTGTGAGGGTACATAAATTTTTTTTGAAATGTCTTTATTTGTAACTAAATATTCCCTCCTTTCTACTTCCATAGCCCTTTGTAAAAATATTCTATTATAGCAATTATAAACATTGAAAAGTTTAATTATATAAATGTTTTTCCTAATAAAAGTATAGCTTGAAGGAAAGAATGCCATTTTCTTTTTTTTTGCACTGTGTTGGCATTTAACTGTTGGATGAATGAATGAGTAAATGAAAACTAGTTACATAAGTAAGTAGTGGAATCACAAATAGCTGACTACATGAGGTACTTTCGTGAAAATGAAGACCATTCCTATACATTGTCATTAGATTGATTTTTCTTGTTTTTGTCTTTTATCATTTAGGGCCACACCTGTGGCATATTGAGGTTCCCAAGCTAGGTGTCAAATCAGAGGTGCAGCTGCCAGCCTACACCACAGCCATAGCAATGTTGGATCCGAGCTGTGCCTGTGACCTACACTACAGCTCATGGCAATGCTGGATCTTTAACCCACTGAGCAAGGCCAGGGATTGAACCAGCATCCTCATGAATACTAGTCAGGTTCATTAACCACTGAGCCACAATGGAAACTCCTAGGCTGAATATTTTTTGGTTCTCTTTTTCCCTCTATTTTCTCTACTTATCAAGAGGCAAGTACTGTATGCCAAGCTTTTGTCTAAACAGTGGTGATAGTGGCAGAAAGGTGTTCAAATATAAATCTAAAAAATGTAGTATTTAGAGAAATGATTTTTGAGCTGTAACTTTAAAGAGAGTTTCCTCAGGATGAAAAGGATGAGCAAGAAGATTCAAATGGCATGGAGGAGAGACTACATGTGATATTACACAAAACAGGGAGAGACTTGGTGTAACTGGACAGTAGTCATTAAGGTGGAAGGGAATGAGACTGGTAGCATAAACTTAGACTGTCTGAATCCTAGTATGTAGTGTTAAGGGAATTACGTTTTACTAACTTTTTTAATGTGGAGTTTTAAAAAGTTCTCAATTAGAAGAGTGAAAAATCAATTTTTTTTTCATCCTGGGACCTCTGCTACTAGTAATTGATCAATTGGCATGATATATCTACTCTTTGTATTACTACTCACCTATGCTTAGTACTTATTTGGAGTCAAAAATTTGTTATAAAAATATTAGATTTTTTTCCCTTTTCTTACTGTTTCTGTCATCAAACTGGATAAAATTACCAATCCAGCAATTACCAATAACAGTGAAATTATACAACTAAATCTTGACTCTGAGAAAATAATTAGAATATCTGTATAGGAAATGCATACGAAAAGAGGTTATAGACTGGGGATTCAATTAACCAAAATGCAATTCTAAATATCATTTTAGTTACAAAGAACATTTCCCACAAATGAGCTTACATTTTTCTAGAGGAGATTTTGCTCCTTCATAACTGCTATAGATAACCTTTATTTCCTGAATTCAGGAATGCATCTTAAAATAAATAAAAGATGTAAAAAATAGTACCTATCATTAGACCATGCCCTTGAGTTGTATAAAAGTTCATAGGCCAAGTTTTAGATTGGCACTGATTGTGTTTTGTTTGTTCATTTGTAATATGTATTCTTTCAAAGGAGGCCTCTATTTTGTCGGGACTTTTATTCTCTTTTTTGACTCTGAGATTTGCATGTCATGTTCCCTCAGCCCCGAAAGTGCCCCAATCCTCATTTTCATGACCTTTCTGTTATATTGCCTCCCTCTGTATTGCAAGTTATTTATATGTCTGTTTCAACCCTCTCTGTGAATAAAAATGGATCTTAGGCACTTCTGTATCCCCAGGAGTATAACACCTGAGAAAGATGTTTTCCTTCATTATATATAATTGTTTAACTAAATTGAAAAAATAAATTGGGATCAAATAGATAGAAGAAAGAAAATGCCGACTCAAATTAGCTAATGAGAAAAATTAAAATAATGTATTTTTTCCATTCATCCCTGAGAAATCCAGTTGATTTCTGGAATCATTCTCTGAGCTTTGTTTTATGGTTTACTCTGATAATGTGTTGAGACACCTGCCAGTTCCACACCTTCCAAGAAGATCCAGGTTTATAGGTGTACTTAAAATTAATGACATGGACATCTCTCACTGCAATATAACAATCTCAGAAGAAGGGATTGGTCTTCCTTATGTCTTAAACTGGACTAATCACTTGACACAAGGGAGAATTATTTTTGAATGGCCACTTTAGGTAAAACCTGTGCTTTTTGGTGGGGTAGCTGCCGTTTCCATCCTCATTAGAATCATACAGATTTAGGTAATGAAGAGGGGTAGTTCTAGAAATGATGACACTGAGGTTAGAGAGAAGATAACTTATGTCCATTATGTAAGTAGTCTTTTGAGTCAGATTGCTTTAGTCTAAATTCTGCCTTTAGCATTTACTAGCTGTTATGTAAGGAACGTTTAAGCATACTGTGTCTCAATTTCCATTCTATAAACTGGATAAAGAATAGTGCCCAGAAATAGTACTTCCTTTCAGATGATGAGAATAAGAAGTATCTGTGATAATGCAGTTGAAGCACTCAGCATAATGGTTCACAAATAATAATTACTCAGAAATATTACTATTATGACAACGCGGTTATTAAGCATTTCAGAGTCTGTTCCTTGTGATCCTTGAATATTTTGTAATGAGGCATTAATTTATTAGGGGCTTTAAATAGGGATTCGTAGGCTTCTGGCTGAATGCTCTCTGGGGATACTCAGGAAGGGGAGGAAGGAAAAGGGCAAGTTGCATCTCATGTGGAATTGTAGCCCAACTTCTATGTTTTACATTTTGTGCCTCCAAGAAATATTTCATTTGGAAATAGAATTCCACAGCTAAAATGCATTTTGTAACCTCCTTCTGCTTTAAGATATCATCTTTATAGGTTTAGGTAAATCACAAATGGTACACCTAAAATAAAGTAAAAATATTTTTAGTGTGTTGTGTTTGTTACAAGAGAGCTGAACAAAGAATACAGGTGAGAAATGTCATACATCATGTTGCTCCAGGAAAGCAATTTATAGTCTACACTCTACTGAACATATTTCAGCAATGTCACTTTTATAGAGAGAAGACAACACTGTTATATTATAATGCTATTAACCATATCAAATATCATATTTAAAGAACCGAGGATGCATATCTTCTTTTTCATTCTAAAAACATCTTATTTCTTTCACAAGTGTAGTCAGAACATTGATAGATAATACAGAATTTTATGAACTGTGGACAAAAATGAAAGCATAAAAAAGCACAAGTGTATTAGGATTCCAGCTATGCTTATCTCATTACCTCAGTCAAAGCAGAAGATATTTTAAAATGTTTATGACACTGTTTTCAAAAGATAATTTTTAAATATTTCCAAGATGAGAATTTAATAACATGTGTGCGTAGAACATAGGTATGACTCTAGCAAAATTTAATACTTTCCTAAATATTTTTATGAATATGATTTCTACTATCCTTCATCTTTTTGTTTCTCAGTTGCTGAATTTTGAAAGAAAAATGTTTTTTGATCATATTCTATAAAGCACAGTTTGAACTGTGTGGGTAAACTTACATGCAGATTTTTTTCACTAAGTATGTGCTACAGTACTATATGACAATTTGAGGGAGAAATGAGGGATGTGAAGGTGGTCTTATTCCAGACTTAAGGTTCTGGTCACTCAAGCAAATAGAACGGAAGGTATGTGTTCATATGCTGTAGTTGATATCATGCATAGAAGGATGTGATTCCAACCTTCAGAAAATGACTTATTGGAATTAGTAGGTAAGAATTTATTTTTTTTTAATTTTATTGGAGTATAGTTGACTTACAAAGTTGTACTAGTTTCAGGTGTACAGCAAAGTGAAGCAGTTATACATATATATTTATTATTTTTTAACCATATATGTTATTACAGAATATTGAGTAGATTTCCCTGTGCCATGTAGTAGGTCTTTGGCACTTATCTATTCCATACATAGTAGTGTGTATATGGCAGTCCCAGTCTCCAATTTATTCCTCTCCCCCGCAATAGTTTCCCATTTGGTAACCTTAAGTTTGATTTTCAAATCTGTGAGTTTGTTTCTCTGTTATAAATAAGTAGTAGATAAGAAGTTTAAAGGAACTCTGGTAATCATGCTGAAAGAGGTAAATAAATATATATAGTGTGTAGGGTTAAGGAGATAGCAAGGAAAAAGACTAGAGAAGCAAAAGGAGGGGGTTTTGGTATATAGATAACATCCTGCAAGATGTGGATGGATGGACAGCTTGTGTTGCCCACATAAACTGACAGCTTATTCATGATCATTAGTGAATTTAAAATGGCCTAAGGTAGCCTAAGCTGGTATTCAGTTTTTACTCAGTGCACCCTGTACATTATGTATTCCACTCCTTAAAAAATTTTATGAACATATGTTTCTCCTTAAGACTGTGATTCTGTTATGCAGAAGATGATGTGATAGAGGTTTTTGAATCCCAGTGTGAAGCATACCGCCTGTGATGTTTTCTCTACCATGTTCCTCACTTCCTCTGAGTTTTCACCAGCAGAATTGTTAATAACCATGTTTCTGCTAACCTGTTGAAGGCAAACTAAGCTTTTACTCTCCAGGTTGTTCAGTATTCTTCCGCCTCTGCCCATTGCCCAGGTCCAAAGCCACTTCCACATTTTAAGTTATTTGTTACAGTAGCATCCCAGTTTGAGGTTCTGAAATCTGCATTAGTTTCCTATGACTGCTGTAGGAAGTTATCAAAATCTCAGTAACTTAAATAATACAAATTTATTATTTTACATTTAAACGTCCAAAACAGGCCCCACTGAGCTAAAATCAAGAGCTGTATTCCCTTCTAGAAATTCTAAGGGATAACCCTTTCTTGCCTTTTCTAGCTTCTAGTGGTTATTCACATTTCTGGCTTGTGGATCTCTCCCATCTTCAAAGCCAGCAATAGTAGATGAGTCCTTCTTAAATCACATCACTCTGAGTCTTCTGCCACCTCCTTCCATATTTAAGATTATTATGATTACACAGGGTCCACCTGGATACTCCAGGATGCTCTCTTTAATTTAACATCAGCTAATTTGCAATCTTAATTGCTTCTGCAACTTTGGTTTCTTCTTTGCCATGTGATAGACCAATTCACAGGTTCCAGGAATTAGGATGTTGGAATTTTTTGATAGCCATTATTCTGTCTGCCATACAGATCAGTCTCATTGTGGACAAAATAATGCAAAAAACCCTCAGACCTATAGGTTATCATCACCCTTATCAACCCTGAGTATTTAGTATATACTACATCCTGCTCTAAAAACTATCAATCTGTAAATCACATTGTAAGTGGTGTGTCTAGGATGCAAAACCAGGTAATTTGGTTCTTTGCCCTTAACTATAATGTTATACTGTCTAGTTATACTTTATATAAATTAAATATATAATACACATTTTATAAAATACGTGTGATAAAAATATATAAGTATGACTTAGTTTTATTTATTCCAGAAACATGTGAAATGTGTTATGGGTTGCATTATGCCTCCTTAAAATTCATATATTGAAGTATTAATGGGCCTTAATCCAGTCAGTTGAAGTCCATAATAACCTCTCAAAGAAGAGGGAACCCCACACAGACAGCCTTTGGACTAGATCCGCAACGTCAGCTCTTCCCTAGGCCTACACCCTGCCAGCCTACCCCTGCAGATTTTGGACTTGATGGCCTCTACAGTCATGTGAGCAAATTCCTTAAAAACCTCTTTAGATAGACAGAAAAACATATGTATATAAATATAAATCTCTTTCCCTTCAGCCCTCCTTACTTCTGCTTCTTGAGAACCCTTATGCAGACGGTATAACAGATTAAAGGAAGAATATAACAGGTAAGACAGCTCAATAGATTGAGAATAGTCATGTGATAAAAGTCAGCATCTATTCTTTATAAAATATCTTTATACATTAGAAATAGAAGCTAACTTGTATTCCTCAAAAGACACAATTAAAGGTATAAATTAAAAAGGGAAATTTGTGAACTAGGACAAAAAATTATAACACATCTAATTTGTAGGGAGTACTACCCAGGATATATGAATAATTCCTATAAATTAAAAGCTAGAAATTAATATAAAAGTGGTCGAAAGATATGAAGTATTTTAGAAGAAAAGTGTATAGTCCTGAAACATTAGAAAGGATTTTCTATCTCATAGTAATCAGGGAAACAGAAAACTGTGAGATATAATTTAATAATCTACCATATTGATAAAAATAAAGACATGTAAAGATACCTGATGATATAGAAAGATTTGAAGAATATAGTTCTTAAGACTCTTTTATGCATTGTTGCTCTTAATCTAAATTGATAGAAGCACTATGGAAGACAGTTGCCTTTTTTGTTTGTTGGAGATTTTTCTACCCTCTGAACTGTCAGTTACATTTTGAAGTATAAAATAAGCAAAATTTAGCACATATGCACCAGGATACATGCATAAGAATATTCAGAGAAGCTTTTAAAGTTTTATAGTTTTTATTTCAGAAAAACACTGAGAATAAACCCAGTATGCACCGACAAGAGAATGTATAATTATACTGTGGTATGGTGGAATCCTATAGTTGCCTTTATAAGCATAGATGAATATTAGAATAGTTGTTGAACATAAATTACAAAGCACAGGAGATTACATGCAGTAAAATATAAGCACATAAAGAAAATTTACAAAACTATAATCTAAGGATATTATATATTTCATGAAAGTATGATCAAAGAGAAACAGTGAAATCAGTATTTTGTGTAAATTTTTCTAACAAAATTTTCTAACCATGGATTCTCTGTCATATGATTAAAATTAGTGCTTCATTTTTCTACCTAAAGATTTTAATCATAAATTTGTAATTAATATATCATGAAATACCAGAATGTTATTGATTTAAAGTTTTCATAATTTTAGTATATTACTAGAAGTGAATTAATATAGTAAAATACTGGTCCAGTTAAAAATGAAACTGGTCAGTAACAACACAAGCTATGTAGATTCTGTTGACTTAATATAAATTGTATTATTAGCATTTTTAGGATAAAACCCATTCTAAACCATGCATTTGATATGGTATTTGGAATTAGAGCTATTAAATTAATAAATAAAAAGGAGTTACTTTTTTAAAATAAAGATTAAGATACATTAAGCCATTTTAGGTAGAAAAAATGTCTGAGTGAAAATCATAAATAGCTATTAGATATTTTTGAAAGATTTTCTTAAGTGGGAGAGAAAAAAAGTCAGAAAAAAAGGATTATGTTCACATTTGGGAATTTACTAAACCACGTACTGAATTTAACACGTTTTAAACAATTTTGAAAGGAATAGTTTCTTATAAAATGTCTTATGTAAAAGATTTTTAAAATAAAAGTTATGGTTAAAGTTATGGTTAAAAGACTGATAACATAGACCAACTTGAACAGTTTTGCTGAAACATGCATTCTATAGAATATAGTATGTGATAGAGTGTAGAATATTAAAATATTTTGCTTAACTATAATGTAAAGGATTTGTTTAAAATTAATGAATTTAAATGAATTTATTTTTAGCCGCGGGATCCTTTCTTAAAGTGAAAACTTATGTGAGAATGAAAATGTATATACCATATAAAAGCACAGATAACTGAGTGAAATGTGGATGGAGTTAGGAGAACCATTTCTGAGCCAGTATCCATCTTCCATTTCTACTACATCAACAAATCACCTTAGTTAAAATGTCCATGCATTTCCCAGAAAAAAACTCAACATTACTAGACTACAGTGATTGTCTAATATCTCCATCTAAAAGTCAATGATTTAGTAAAATATAAATCCTTTAATTTTAGGAAATTATTAAATTATAATATCCTTAATCTTCCCTTTCACTGAGTGAAAATGGTTAAGTATAATTTAATAATTCTATATGTTGGGTACATTATCAGTTACAAATCATAGACAAAGAAATTGAGGCTCAAAAATATAAAGTAAGCTTTCCTAACTATATCAGCCAATGAGTCAGAGTTCTAAATAAACTGTATTCCTAAATCCTGGTCTCTTTGCATTGCACCCCACAAGAGGCAGTAAGTAAAGAACACAACAAAGGTTCTCTTAAGCCTAAATCTTTTTCCTAACAACCAGTCTAGGGTGAATTTACAATACTAAAATTTTAATATTTTGGCTTATAATATGATTGTTTTGTTAAAACTGAAATATCTCCAGAAAGATAACACATTGTTAACCATCATTCTTTATGGTGAATTAGTTAATAAGAGGACATTGAAAAGATAGCTTTGGATATCCTTTGTAAGGCAGTGAAATATCTATCCAAGAGGTAGGGCAGCTTAAGCACAGAATATTTACTGGAGCCAGCTTCCAGTTGCGTTTAAAAGCTTAAGCTTAGAGTTATACAGACATGGGTTCATTTTCCTAATACCACCACTTACCCTGCAACTTGAGGAAAGTCAGTTAAACTTTCCAGATCATATTACTTAATTCGTAAAGGGAATACATAAGTGTGACTCTTTCACAGGCTGTTTTAAGCATTACAGATAAAAGCACTAAGTATCATTCATGTATTGTAAATTCTTATAAATAGTAGTAACTATTAATACTCTGGGACACCATACAAGGAAGGAAAAAAATGTGAAATTAGGGAAGAAAACGGAAATACAAACCTCATAACAAATCAGAAGGCATGAATTGTAGCTCCATATCAACAGCTGTCTGTGAACTCTTGGGTAGATAATTTGAACCTCTTTGCATCTCATTTGTAGAATGAAGGAGAAATAGAGTGGGTGGATAATGATTTCAGTGTCCTTTCATTTCAAATGTTTAGTGATATTCATAATCATGGCCTGTACTAGCCATAACTACAACAACCTGGAAACAGCTTTTCTACACAGTGCATTTCAAATGCCTAAGAAATAACATTCTCTGAAGGATATTTTAATCTTAAATGGGTTGATGGGCTGGTTGATAGGATATAGAGCAAGAAGATCCTACAGAATCTAGGTCATTAAATATCATACTTACAAATGTGAAAAGAAGATCATTATGACTACATTAATTTTTTAAATCTTACATTAGCTGGCTTCAAAACATGCTTATAAGGAGAAAAGCTTATTTTAGAAACATTTTGTACTTCTAGCATCAGATAAGGCAATAATTTCTCACTCGATCTAATTGGAGGAAGTAGTTACAATAAAGCAGAAAGAGAAGATGAAAAAAGCCCTTCCTGGAGGTTTCCACTGCCTTAAAATTACAGCACATTCTCATTAAGCAGTAATGGAAATGGAAATGACTTGCTCTTGTAGCCCTGATTGTATTCCTGTTAGATCATTTGCATACTGTTCAGTGATTGGATTACTGGTGAGGCTGAGAGCTTTCAGAATAGGTTGCTATGCATTCTCGTCTAATTCTACTGCTGTGACTATGAGGAAATCATTTCCTGAAATTAATAATATGATCCTCATGGAAGCATACAAGTCTTCTTTAGATTTAGATGAGTTTGAGGAGTGTAAATTCTTCTGATGTTAGCCCAAAGCACATAATTTAAAAAAGCTTCAAATATACTTCCTAAGTTATGTCATGGAATGTTAATAACTTTCTTAACAGTTCCAAATGTGATGAGCCAATACTCACTTTAACAGTAATGGCTGGTATGAAATGAAAAAAATGAACATCAGAAATCGCAAAACTGTTTCTTGTTAACTATCTAGTAACTATCTAGTTACCACCTTGTCCCTTTTTTCTTCTCTGCTTTCTCCTCTAGTCACTTTTTTGTTATTTGAGGATATGTAGTTCTCTCCCATTGTAAGTCCCTAGAAAGTAAAGAGAGTGTTTTGTTTGTCGCCTCCAGGAATTAATATCTAATAAGGTACTTTGTACATAACAGATATTAAAAAAATTAATATATTTCTAAGAATCAGTTTCTGTCATCTATTTGTCTTCATATATACACACACAAAAAGAATTACAAAAATAACACATAGAAATTAATTCCTACAAAAAGTCATAAAAAATGATCTGTGCTGGTCACTTCATTAGACAATAAGAATGATAATCACACAAAAGTATTGGGCATAAACTGAATATTTAAAATACAATTAGACATTGTTGTCACTGAGTATCAATATTGAAGTTGTATCTATCAGTATTATTTTTAATAGCACTTCTCAGGAATTTGGTCATTGACAGACCCAAACCTCAAAACCACTGAAATTTGTAAAGTGAGCATGGATATTGATTTTTATTTATTTTTCATAATGATTTTTATCTTTCCATTATAGCTGGTGTTCTATCAATTTTCTATTCTACAGCAAGGTGACCCAGTCACACATACATGTATACATTCTTTTTTCTCACATTATCATGCTCCATCGTAAGTGACTAGACATAGTTCCCAGTGCTATATGACAGGATCTCATTCCTTCCTTGTCCTTTCCAAAGGCAGTAGTTTGTATCTATTAACCTCAAATTCCCAGTCCATCCCACTCCCTCCAAACCCCCTTGGTAACCACAGGTTTGTTCTCCAAGGCAAAAGAAACTCATGGGTTTCTTTTCTGTGAAAAGGTTCATTTGTGCCATATAGTAGATTCCAGATATAAGTGATATATAGTATTTTTCTTTCTCTTTCTGACTTACTTCACTTAGTATGAAAGTCTCTAGTTCCATCCAGGTTGCTGCAAATGGCATTATTTTGTTCTTTTTATGTCTGAGTACTATTCCATCATGTATACCACATCTTCTTAATCTATTCATCTGTTGATGGACATTTAGGTTGTTTCCATGTCTTGGTTATTGTGAATAGTGCTGCAATGAACATGTGGGTGCATGTGTCTTTTTCAAGGAAAGTTTTGTCTGGATATATGCTAAAGAATGGGATTACTGGTCATATAGTAGTTCTATGTGTAGTTTTCCATAGTGGTTGTCCCAATTTACATTCCCACAAACAGTGCAGGAGGGTTCCCTTTTTTTCCACACCCTCTCTAGCATTTGTTTTTTGTGAACTAATGATGGCCATTCTGACTGGTGTAAGGTGGTATCTTGTGGTAGTTTTGATTTGCTTTCTCTAATAATCAGTGATGTTGAGCATTTTTTCATGTGCTTGTCGGCCATCTGTAGATCTTATGTCGATTCAGGTCTTTTGCCCATTTTTCAGCTGGGTTGTTGGCTTTTTTGCTGTTGAGTTTTATAAGTTGTTTGTATATTTTGGAGATTAATCCCTTGTCAGTTGTATCTTTGAAAGTATTTTCTCCCATTCTGTAAGCTGTCTTATTTTGTGTGTGTGTGGTTTCCTTTGCTGTGCAAAAAGCTTGTCAGTTTGACTAGGTCCCATTGGTTAATTTTTGCTTTTATTTCTGTTGCTTTGGGACACTGACCTAAGAAAACATTTTTAAGGTTAATAATCAGAGATTGTTTTGCCTATGTTCTCTTCCAGGAGTTTGATGATGTCTTGTCTTACATTTAAATCCTTATGCCATTTGGAGTTTATTTTTGTGCATGGTGTGAGAGTGTGTTCCAGTTTCATTGATATACATGCAGCTGCCCAGTTTTCCCAGCAACACTTGCTGAAAAGACTGTCTTTTACCCATTTTATATTCTTTCCTCCATTGTTGAAGACTAATTGACTGTAGGTGTCTGGGTTTATTTCTGGGGTCTCTATTCTGTCCCATTGGTCTGTAGGTCTGTTTTGGTACCAGTGCCACATTGTCTTGATTACTGTGATTTGTAATATTGCTTGAGGTCTGGGAGAGTTATGCCTCCTGCTTGGTTTTTGTCCCTTAGGATTGCTTTGGCAATTGTGGGTCTTTTATGATTCCATATAAATTTGTGGATTGTTTGTTCTAGTTCTGTGAAAAATGTCATGGGTAATTTGATAGGGATTGCATTGAATCTATAGATTGCTTTGGGTAGTACGGCCATTTTTACAATATTAATTTTTCAAACCCGTGGGCATGGAATCTTTCCATTTCTTTGCATCTTCTTTAATTTCCTTGATTAATGTTTTATAGTTCTAGCATATAAGTCTTTCACCTCCTTATCAGGTTTAATCCCAGGTATTTGATTTTTTGGGGTGCTATTTTAAAAGGTATTGCATATTTGTATTCCTTTTCTAATGTTTTATTGTTACTATACAAAAATGTGACTGATTTCTTAATGTTAATCTTATATCCTGCTACTTTGCTGAATTTGTTGATCAGTTCAAGTAATTTTGGGGTTGAGTCCTTAGAGTTTTCTATATATAGAATCATATCATCTGCATACAGTGACAGTTTTACCTCTTCTCTTCCTATTTGGATGTCTTTTATTTCTTTTGTTTGTCTGATTGCTGTGGCTAGGACTTCCAATACTATGTTGAATAACAGTGGTGAGAGTGGGCATCCTTGTCTTGTTCCAGATTTTAGTGGGAAAGCTTTCAGCTTTTCTCCATTGAGTATTATATTTGCTGTGGGTTTGTCATAAATGGCTTTTATTATGTTAAGGAATGTTCCTTGTATTCCCACTTTGGTAACAGTTTTGATCATGAATGGATCTTGGGCTTTGTCAAATGCTTTTTCTGCATCTATTGAGAGGATCATGTGGTTTTTGACTTTTTTTTTTGTTAACGTGTATGATGTTGATTGATTTGTGTGCATTGAACCCTCCTTGTGAACCAGGGTTGAATCCCACCTGGTTGTGATATATGATCTTTTCTATATGTTTTTGGATTCAGTTGGTTGAAATTTCATTGAGAATTTTTGCATCTATATTCATGAAAGATATTGGCCTATAAATTTCTTTTTTTGTGGTATTTTTGTCTGGTTTTGGAATTAGGGTGATGTTGGTGTCATAGAATATCTTTGGAAGTGTGCACTGCTTTTGTGGCATCCTATAGATTTTGAGTAGTTGTGTCCTCATTATCATATGTCTCAAGGCATTTTTTAATTTCCTTCTTGATTTCCTCATTGACCCACAGGTTTTTTTAGTAGCATGTTGTTTAGTCTCCATGTAGTTAGTTTTTTCTCATTTCTTTTCCTTTGGTTGATTTCTAGTTTCATGGCATTGTGGTCACAGGAGATACTTGAAATAATTTCTATACTCTTAAATTTGTTGAGGTTTTCTTTGTGTCCCAATACGTGACTGATCCTTGAGAATGTTCCATGTGCACTTGAGAAGAATGTATATTCTGATTTTTTTGGATGTAATGTCCTGAAAATAACTATTAAGTCTAACGTATCTATTGTGTCATTTAGGATCTCTGTTGCCTCGGTGATTTTCTGTCTAGAGGATTTGTCCATTGATGTTAGTGGGGTGTTAAAGTCTCCTACTACTATTGTATTCCAATCAATTTCTCCTTTTATGTCTATTAGTATTTGTTGTATGTATCAGGGTGCTCCTATATTAGGAGCATATATGTTAATTAGTCTACTATCCTGTTTTTGAATGGATCCTTTTACCATTAAATAGTGTCCTTCTTTGTCTTTCTTTATGGCCCTCAATTTAAAGTTTTTTTGTCTGATATGAGTATTGCAACTCCTCTTTTCCTGTCTTGTCCATTGGCATGAAATATCTTCTCCCATCCTATCACTTTCAATCTATATGTGTCCTTTGCCCTAAGGTGAGTCTCCTGTAGACAGCAGATTTTAGGTTTTTGCACTTTTATCCAGTCTGCCACTCTGTGTCTTTTGATTGGAGCATTCAGTCCACTGACATTTGATGTAATTGATAAATAAGTATTTATTACCATTTTAAACCTTGTTTTCCATTTGATTCTATATTTCTCCTTTCTTCCTTTCTTTTTTTGGTTGGGTGATTTCCATTTATTTTATGCTCGAGTACTTTTCTTTTTAGTTTTTGTGAATGTAATGTTTGGTTTTGATTTGTGGTTGCCCTGTTTTTTAAGTGTGTTTACCCCTTCCCATATCTGCTTCCTTCAGCCTGATAGTCATATAAGCTGAAACACATTATTGAAAATAATAGTCTATATTTTCTTACTTTCCTTCTCCACATTCTGTGATTTTGAAGTCCTTTTTTAACATCTTCATGTTTGTCCTTTTACTGTTCCTTGTGTTTATCATCACTTTTACAATAGTTTATTTTTTTTTCCTCCTTTCCTCTTTTAGATATGTATGCTGGTTTATTTAAGTGATTGCTTTCCAGTTGTGGTTTCTACCATCCTGTTTCTTCTTACTTTTTTTTTTTTTTTATTTAGAGAAGCCCTTTAAGTATTTCTTTAAGAATGGTTTTAGTATTGCTGTTAGCTTTAGTTTTGTTTTTTGGATAAATTCTTTATTTCCCCTTCTATCTTAAATTATATTCTTGCTGGATAGACTTTCTAGGCTGTAGTTATTTTCCTTTCAGAACTTTAAATGTATCTTTCCAGTCCCTTCTGGCCTGTAGTGTTTCTGTAGTGAAATCAGTTGATAGCCTTATGGGGTTTACTTTATAATTAATACTTTGTTTTTCTCTTGCTGCCTTTAGAATGCTCTCTTTAACTTTCACCACTTTTATTATACTCTATCTTGGTGTGGGCCTATTTGGGTTCAATTTGTTTGGGGCCCTCTGTGCTTCCTGTATCTTACTATCTGTTTCCTTTAGATTT
>PVHT020000230.1:9993936-10193513 GCA_004024745.2 Catagonus wagneri
TCAATGGAGAAAAGCTGAAAGCCTTCCCACTAAAATCGGGAACAAATATACTTTTAATCCTCTTTTATTTTTCTTCTCCTTCTAGAATTCCTATTATGCATAGATTGGCCTGCTTTATATTATCCCATAGCTCTCTTATATTGCTTTAGTGTTTTTTTCATTTGGTTTTCTGTCTGCTGTCTTGATTGGGTGATTTCCATTATTTTATCTGTCTTCCAAGCCACTAATTCATTCCTCTGCATTATTCAGTCTGCTCTTTAGTGCCTTTAGCTCAGTTTGCATCTCTACAAATGAATTTTCTAATTTTTATGTTCCTCCTTATATTATCTATTTCCTTTCTAAAGGCATCTGCATTACTTTTCATATCCCCTCTTCATTCCTTTATATTCAGCCTTAATTTCTTCAGTATTTTCACTATCTCGCTTTTCAACTCAATGTCTATCAGACTGCAGAGGTCTGTTTCATTGTTTGCTGCTTCTTGTGAATTCTCCTGTTCCTTTAACTGGGAATGGTTTCTGAGCTTCTTCATCTTGCTTTTTTTTTCTTTTTCTGTGAGCTTAGGGAAGCCAAACTGTAGTCTTGAGGGTTACTTCTACGTAAGAGCACCCCTTTGTATTTTGTGGGGTGTTATTTATTTTTGGCATGGGAGTTTGGTTATTTGCTGTCTCTCTATTTCTTTGGTGTGAGCAGACCGTTATCCACAAGGTGCTGAATGTGTTTACAGGGAGAAATAGGCAACTGGTAGGGCTAATAGTCAGTGCTTGGTTGCTGGGCTCTTAACAGCAGCAAGGACCTGCAGGAAGGCGGCTCAGGCTACTCCTGGTTGCAGGGCCCAGGGAAGTGGTATTGAACCTTAGGAAGATTTGCAAGGTACTTAGAGGATTTGGCTGTGGCAGCAACAGAGTGTGTGCGTTCCCAGGAGAGCTGGGGTGATTGAAGCTGCAAATGGTGCCTGTTCAGGGACCCCTAGTGGGTAGCAGGCCACACCCACCTTGGGAGTCAGAGATAACTGTGGTGCTTTGTCCCTGACGCCTGTAGATCATACAAGAAGCACCCTATCCCACTTAGCCCCCACAAGAGGTGCTGCACTAGCTACTCCTAGTTGTAGGTTCCTGGGAAAGTATAGTGATTAAGTGTCTGGGCACTGCCCAGAACATTTGGCAGTGTCAGCAGCAGGGCGGGTGTGCTCCCAGGGGAGTGAGAGCCACAACAGGTGGTATTCCATCACAGTGTCCTCCTCTGTGGTGCACTCTGAGGTGGCTCAGGCTGTAACTGGTTCTTGTTCATGGATCCCCAGTGGCAGTGGGCCACACCTACCTTTGGAGTCAGAGATAACTGTTTTGGTTTGCTCCCTCCACCTGCAGACCACACAAGCACCCTGTCCCACTTAGCCCATGCAGGAGGTGCTACATCAGCTGCTCCTAGTTGTAGGGTCTTGGGAAGGGACAGTGATCAAGCATCTGGGTACTGTGCAGAGCATTTGGCAGTGGCAGCTGCAGGATGGAAATGTTCCCAGGGGAGTGAGAGCAACAACATGTGGTGGTGGGTTGCAGTGCCCTCTTTTTACTTTTTTGCCTACCCCTGAGGTGCCCGATGCTGCAGTGGAGCCCACTCACAGGCCCTAAATGGTGGCAGGCCACGCCTCCCTCTGGCCTCCTAGTTGACTGCCACAGTCCATCCCTGTCACCTTTGGATCACATAAGAGGCAGCATGTCACACTTAGCCCCCGCTGCCCTTAGCCCACACAAGAGGTGCCCAGCCACTGTAGCCTGCACAAGAAATGCCCAGTCTCCTGTTGCCCAAGCCAGTGCCTTCTTGCTGCCTGTAGCCTTCACCAGAGGCACTTCGCACTCTGAGAGCTCCTGCATGATTGCATAGGCGGGGTGATTCCGCTGGCAGTCTGCCCTTCCTCCTCTCACCCTCCCCAACAATGGTGCCTTGCTTCTTCTGTGGGCCCAGGTTCCCTCTGCCAAAGCGTTCCACTCCCCAGCCTGTAGCACACAACTCCTTAGCCTCTCATGCTGTCCCCACACAGCCAACCCTATTCTTCTCCCCAGAACTGACCTCTGGGGCCTAAGTCTCAGTGTCCAGCCTCTGCCCAGTCATCTCAGGCTGTGGTATCTGGGGCAGAGGTGCAGATGATCTGTGTGGCTCTCACTCTACTTTGCCCTCCTCAGTCCAACTGCTGCACTTTTCTTGGCAACTTTGAGGTCCCACCATCTTGACTGATCTCCTGGTTGGTTAGGTGGCTTCCCAGGGTGTGGGTTCCTTTTCTCTTTCACAGCTCACTCGCAGAGTGCTAGTCGTGTCCTGATTCCTTTTCTCTCTCTCTCGTTTTCTTTTGTTCTACCCAGTTATGTCAAGAGTTTCTTGCCCTTTTCGGAGGCTTAAGTTCTTCTACCAGAATTCAGTAGATGGTCTGTGTGAGTCGTTTTACATGTGGATGTGTTTTTTTGATGTTTGTGGCAGAAGGTGCATGTGATATCTTATTCCTCCACAATCTTGATCCTACCTCCTCTGGATATTGATTTTTAAATGAAGCACTAGAATCATGTGGTGGTATTTCACAAATATTCAGCATTGGGAAAATATATGAACTGTATAGACGAAAAATGTTTATTTTTAAAGTATTCTGAGCAATTTTCCTAAGCTAAGGCTTATTCATGCCATTGTTTCTTTTTCTTTTTTAAACCAATGAAATTATTTATTGATGGCTTTTTTTAAGGGATTTTGAAACTTAGAATTGTATCATTTGGAATCTTAATGATGTGAATAGAGACATATGCAACATTTTATCTGTCAACTTCGGACTGATATTTTATTATGGTTGTCAGAGATCTGCCTTGAGAGACTGCACAATATTAATACTTACATCTGAGTTCTTAGGAAGCAGGACAGTGCCAAGTACAAAATGAGAATTCAGTAAAGATGTCCTAATAAATTTATTAGATAATGAAAATGAAGACATTATCACACAGACTATGTAAAGACACTTGTAAAAGACATATTTAACATTTTGTTAAAAACCCACAGTTAATTTAAAAGAAACTTTAAAAATTTAGCATGTAATGGAAGAGAATGAGCCTTAAATCTCATTCTCACATCTCAGTTTAGACAAATATTCTCAGAAACATTTTAAGTAAAATTTAAATTAAATATTTTAATATTTAACTTAAATATTAAAAATAGACATGTATATATGTTATATGATTCATATGAAAATTTACTGAGGTACAGTTTATGAAAATCTGGACAATTTGGCTGCTCACATTTTTCATTATTCTTCTGTCCATTGTTTGTATGTTATTAAAAAATCCTTATTAGAAAAATATTTTATCAAGTTTTTTAAATACACATAGAGTTAAAAATTCAAGTCTGTTTTCATCCATAGCATTGTTTTTCTGTTAAGGAAAAACTGCAATAAACAGTCTGATTTACAAAAAAAATATCTATGGACAAAGCATATGGAAATGGAATAGTAAGTCTATTAGTGAGAGTAAAAGCTAAGCTGTTGTGATAAGTTATGTTCCAGAACACTTGGGCACATCTGATACATTACCTCTTTCTTGAGCCCAGGTTGCCTTCATCATGTTGCTGTATTATTCCCTCAACATTTCTGTATCTTTACAGTTGAAGCTGTTCATATCATAGATTTGCAAAAACTAAGTGTAAATTATTTCAATACATTAACCCATTTAATTCTAAAAATATTGTCACTTAGATATGATTTCATCTTCATCTTTCAGAAAAGGAAACGGCCATAGAAACAGGTTCAGTAATCTTCCCAAAGGTACATAGCTAAATTGGCAGAAGTGAATTTATGCAACTATACCTCCTCTACCTCATGATTTTTGTAATGCATTGGTAATATTTTTTCCAGTGTATTACTACCTATTTTTTAAATTTTTCTGTGGCATCATACAAAAATTCATTAATAATTTTTAGCATATTTAAACTTGACCATTTTTCTGTTCATTGACTTAAGAATTTTAATCTTTTCTAAAGTAAATTCTGCATTTTATTATGCACTTTATAACTTTCATAATTACATTCATTTTGTCTTATTCTTTTTTGGGAGGGCACACCCACGGCATATGGAGGTTCCCAGGCTAAGGGTCCAATTGGAGCTACAGCTGCCAGCCTAAGCCACAGCCTCAGCAAAGCCAGTTCCAAGCCTTGTCTGCAACCTAAATCACAGCTCATGGCAAGAACGGATCCTTAATCCTCATAGACACAAACTGCTGAGCCATGATGGGAACTCTCCTTGTCTTATTCTTTATGCAAGTTTGATAGTCTTGTATTCTCTTCTAATTTAGATATAACTTTTTAATACCTAAAAAGTTAAAGTGTATTCAGTCTGTAATGTGATTTGTTTTTCTCTGTTTCTTTCCATGTAGTTTCTTGACTCTCTGTGCCATTATTTTATGGATTTTCCCCTTGTTTCATTACTGTTTTAATGAAGTAGTTTTTTTTTCAATTTCCAATATGTCAAGAATTCCTTTTTTTTTTTCAAAAATGTCTTGGTATTTTGTATACTAAATCTTACAAATAACCTTTAGAATTTATTTTTTTAGCTTGTAACAAAAAGTTTTCCTCTCTACACGAAACCTAAGTGCTTAAGTTTTATATTGATAAGCTTAAAATAGTTTTTATGTAAACTTAAAGTGTTAAGTACATATGACTTGCAACAGTTTAATGGGAAAATAGGAAAATTTTGTTTGTATCTATTGTGTCAGTATACAAATTATCACCTTTAAAAAAGTAGATATAAAATATCCATTTATTTTAAAGCTGCAAAAATTTATAATTATAAAAGCCGTTCCACTGAACATTTAGAGGACAAGGTAAGAGGCCTGTAGGGTGGGGGAAAAGTGGAATGACGCCAGACCAAGTTATCAATGACTGTCCCTCCCTATCCCCAAGCCTAGGACTGCTCTGAGCATTCCCAAAAGGGATAAGCAAAACTTAAGTCAGGACTGGGTGGGGACAGGAAAAAAAAAAAAGGGCTTTCATAGGTGGTGGGTCCTCCTGACCTTCAAGGTCATGGTTGTCAGCCAGGACAGTATCCTTTGTTTGATGTAGAGACTACAGGTGGGCCCAGCTATGATTGAGGACTTGGTACCCCCTTGGTGCTGCATGTCATTTGAAAAGGGGGTTCTGGAAACTGCCTGCAAAGCAGTAAAAAAACAAATTTTCCAGTGCCTAGTGACTGTGAGAATAGGTGCTAATATAATCCCTATTCTCAAAGGGCTGCCGACTCTGCTTCATGGAAAGTGTGGATATTTTTGGTCTCTTCTGGAAGTTTTGTTATGAAACCAGATTCATATTTTGAATATAAATAATCTGATAGGCAAAGAGGATCTCTACTGAGTAGCATTGGCAGAAAGGATCTTTCAGCTGTGGCTCTACCTGGGCCATGGCCCCATCATTAAGCTGGACAATACTGTATTTAATTCAATTTTCCTTATCTACTTTTTAAAAAAAAAGTTTTATTGGGATACTCACATAACATAGAACTCACCCATTTGAAGTATACAGTTCAATGGCTTTTAGTGTGTTGATAGCCATTACAAGTTTAGAATATTTTATCTTTAAAGGAAACTCTCAGGTGAACCCTTCTCTCCCCATCTCCTACCCATTCCACTCCTAGCCTCAGAAAACTACTAATCTATTTTTTGTTGCTGTAGATTTGCCTATTCTGGAATTTCATGTGAATATTCCTTCTTTAATTTTTGTTTTAGTTATACTAATATATGTATGCTGACTGGCAACCATAAATTGAAATATTCTATAAACTAGTATCATTAAATGATGGGATTTAAATAAGGATTTGAACTTTTATAAAAGATCAATATTTTTCATATATAAGAAAACTAGATTTTGTTACTTTATTTTAAATGTGATAAAATTTAGACTAAGCTACCAAGTATGGTATAATATGCAATATTTAATACTAGGGAGAATGTTTAATACTATGCTTACTCTGTCAACTCCTACATATTTCTGGAGTATACCTTTATATTAGTCTGTGTGTGCTAGTATATGCAAAATATTTTTAAGGTTAGGCAAAGGAAAACTATAATTACAAAGATAAATCTTCCCCCAAAGCACTCAACACATCCTTCTATACATACATGCTTTGATTATCTTAAAAGTCATTGCATTAATTAAAACTGTTATTCTTAAGCCTATTCCCTATTACTCTAGCAACAAAGCCAGAGCCTATTTATTTTACAATGTTAAATGAATGTGCTTCTGAAGCAGTCAGGAAAGATGTTTGACATGAGTAAAATATAAATCATACTAGAAGTTGTGCTTTGTAGATGTGGAGCAAAAAGTTCCCTTCTCTGACCACATTTTCGCTTGTGTTCTAAGTTTCCTGGAAACATGAGGTAGACTTAACATCGGTATCTATCAGTGAGGTCACTGTTGGCATTTGGGCCAACTTTACTATGCTATTCTGTCCTGTGCACTGCTGACCATTCAGCATCCCTGGCTTCAAATTTCTAAATTCCACTTGACAACTTTATCTCATGATAACAGCCCAAAACATCATTTCACCCATTTCTGAATTTTTCATAGGAAACATTATACCTCCTCCTCGCACATTTGTTGAGAATCAGTGGTAGAGGGAAAAACATCACTAAGATTCTTACAATCACTGCTTCAGTTCAGATCCTTTATCACATGTACTAAACAAATAATTAGTAGGACTAGACTCCTTAATACCCTTTTTTATTTCCTCTTCTATGCCTTTGCTTGTGCTACTCAACATAGAAAATTATTGAGGATTTTTCTGACATATGTCCTCTGCCTACATAACAATCTCTGGCTAAATTGTAACATTGGCAATACCTAAAAATTAATGTCTCAGGATCCATTCACATGGTTTTCATACAATTGCCTCCTTCTATTGGAGATTGACAAGTTTTTACTTTTTTTTTTTTTCTTTTCTGGATGGCTAAAAGCTTCACTCTGTCAAAAGGCAGCTGATTTAACTGCAGCTAAGAAAGTCCCCTACTTAGTGCAAAACTGATTAAGGAACTCTGGTAGCTCTAGAAGCTTCCTTGTTCTTACCACTGTAGTTCTCAGGGAAATAGAATGAATGAATGGCATATTAAAACTGAAATTTGCAAAACTGTCTAAGGACTGTCAGCTCCTATAGTCAAAAGTTTTGCTCTAAGTTCTTAGGGTCATTAGGTGAATTCCAAATGGAATTTATAACCTATCCCTTTATGAGTCAAGAGATGGCCTGTGTATCTGGAATAACACCCCAGTCCTTGACTCTGTTTTATAAGTTGATGTGACTAATGGCTATAAAGGTTTAATGTAGTATATCCAGGTTTTTAATTAATAGTGCAGAAAGCTTTTTCCCATAAATACAGAAGTAGCATAAGCTTCAATCTAGAGACCTGGTTTACAGAAATGGTGCCAATATAAGACCAGTTTTGAACTTTGTTGTAAAGGACCATAGCAAGTACTATTTCATACTAACAAAGCAGTTAAGTAACAAGCCATGGATCTTTGGGTCTGCATTTTCAAATCCAGACAATATATTATGTTTCCACAATCTGAACTCATTTCCTGCTTGGGGATCTAAAGCTGAAGTTTTTTCAGGATTCTCTAAAAGCAGACAACTTAATAAGGGAAAGAGTTTTTCAAGAAACTCAAATCAAGCAACACACTTCCTAAACTGGACAGCATTCATCTAAAATTCCCAGAAAGAGACCCAGAGATGCCATGAACCACTGAAAATAACATGATTCTTTGTCTTTTCTCCCCACCACCATTTTTCAATTACATTTACTGAGGCATAATTTATATTCAGTAAAATTCACTGTTTTTGTATAGAGTGCTAAGCATTTTGAAAAACCCATACAGTTTGGTAACTACTCTCATAGTCAAAATATAGAAGAGTTCCTTCATCCCTCAGAATTCTCTCATACCCATTAAAGTTAAAACTGCTTCTCCTACATTGTGAATTGCTGACTGGTTTTCTACCCTTACAGTTTTGTATTTCCAGAATGTCGTATAAATGGAATCATGAAGTATGTGATTCTTTGAGTCTAACCTCTTTCACTTAGCATAATGGACCTGAGTCTTAATAGTTTTTTTTTTTAATTATTGAGTAGTATTTTGTGTGAATTTAATATCATTCATTTTATCTTTTCAGCAGTTGTAGGATATCTTGCTGGTATTGGGGTTTGGCATTTATGAAAATAGCTGGCATGAATATTTGCCTATGTGTTTGGTGGAACAGGAGTTTTAATTTCATTTGGGTAAATTCATAGGAGTAGGGTTAATTAATGTATAGCCTGTTAAGTGTAGACTTACTACCAAAAGAGTTTTACAAAATTGCTATGTTATTTTACATTCCCACTGCACTGTTTGAGGGTTACAAACATTGCTATGAATACTTACCAACACTTGATATTATCAGGTTTGCTTTTAGGAGGGTTTACCATTTTAATCTTACTATGGCATTAATGATTTACTTCTTTGAGCTTTCTGGACCTGATATGCAATTTGGTTGTTTTCATTATTTTTGGAAAAATATTGACTGTTGTATATTCAAAGCTTTTTTTTTGCAGTTTTCTCTTTCTCCTGATTCTAAGCTTCCAATTATTCATATGTTACTGTTTTTTTTAAACATTCATTCATTTTGCTTTTTTTAGTATTCTTTTTGCTTTTTGCGTCTCACTTTGGGTAATTTCTATTGATTCCAAGGTCACTGATTGTTTCTCTGGCTCTTTCAAGTCTACTACTGTACTTGTAAAAGGTGTTCTTTATTTGTTTCAGTGGTTTTAATTTTCAATTTCCATTTGACTTTTTTTGGTAGTGTCCATCTCTTTGCTGTTCATGCATATTGTCTACTTTTTCTACTGGTGCTTTTTAACATACTAATAGTGATTTTTAAATTCCTTGACTGAGATCTGCAACACCTGAGTCATCAGAGTCTGATTCTAATAATTACATTTGCTTCTGACAATGAATTGCTTTTTATTGTCTTTTACTTTTTGATTGAATGCTGGACTCATATTAGGATAGTCCCAACTAAGGCAAATGAATGTAAATAGGTATGCCTCTTATTCTACTAAGCCATTAGTATTAATGGATTTGGGCTTGCTATTATTATAGTTACTTTAGTGTCACTCCCAGCTTTAAATTCCTCTAGCATTACCTCTTCTCTGGGATAGAGCTGACTTGCTGAAGTATTTTTCTCATTGTTCTCGCTCTGTCTTCAGCTTCAAGCCTAACCTCTTTACCCTTTCCCCAGAGAGTCTCTCTCCATATTCTTACCTCTTCTTTAGTTGGAAATTGTTCTTTGCTTATTACTCAGTACTTGCTAGCCTGTTCTCAATGGGAAGAGGTCAGGAGTTCTGTTTTGTTCTTTTGTTTATTGGCTGCACTTCACTGTGTCTCAGGAATTGGGCTTTCTCCATGACACTTCCTCTTGCCCATTGTTAAGAGACCTGGGATAGGATGTTGAATGCAGAACCATTTCTATCCCTTTTCTAGGGGATGGAAGATTTTCTTTTCCCTCCCCATAGCTTCATTTGGTCCTCACATGTGTTCTGGGGTGACAGGATTAGATAATGCTTTCATGCCTTAGGGAAGAATAGTCTGAGCCAGGCTTTGGACCTTTTGCCTAGTGGTGGCTACATCTCTCTTCCAAGTCTGCCTCACCTGCAGAGACTTTTAGGCTTTTTCTAATCTCCCATTCTGTCCCAAACTTTCTTGTGAGCTCCTCCTGGAGATCCGTGACTAAAAGCCTATGCTATGTTTGAACTTGCATCTCATCAGCAGCTCTTAGAGTCATGTGCTTTCACTCTGTCTTTGGTAATTCATTAAACATCTTATCTAAATGTGTCTTACTGTCTGGTGACTCTTCCTCCCATGCTCTGCCTCTGGTGAGCCAGTGCTAGCATTCTTTCTCTATATTCAGTGACATCTGAATTTTCATAGATATCAATCCAGTTGCTTGCCCTGCAACTTTGAATCTTTGGGTTCAATAAAATGTATGATTTTGTTGTTTATCCATCTTGTTATTAAATTGGATTTTGGCACTCTTCCAGCTTTCTGAATCCTAAGTGGAAGCCAGATAGTATTTCTTCTTTTTATTATAGCTATATCTTCCCTTGATATTTGTTGCAAAATCTAGATTCTTAACTGTCAAGGATAAAATCTATAAGATTTTCAATTTTAATGCTATATCTTTGGTTTTCAAGTGCTAATCCCAGTATTTTGAAAATTCTTAAAAGATAAAAGGAAGAACAGAAGAGATGAGAAATGTTACGACCTGACTACTGTGCCACATCCCAGATTTTCTGGGTCAGAGAATTCAGGTGAAGGTTTGCGAATGGCATTTATTTTCCTGTTTAGACTAAGGAAAATAGGTGAATGGCTAAGGGCAGCATTTCTGGGACCTTTATATCAAATAAGGAAACATTCACATGTTCTAGGGATTAAAACTCTTCAGGGGCTACCGTTACAGTAGCCTTATTTGTCCTTTGGCCTCACTGTCCTGTGTTGCATTTTTGTCCAGTTTTAAATGCTTGTATGCAGCCACTAATTTCATAGGTTAATTAGGTAACCATAGAAAACCATAACTCACAGGAGAATTGGATATTCATGTTTGATAATAAACCATTACCTAGGACTGCCCTGGTGGTCTAGTGGTTAGGAGTCAGTGCTTTGCCCGCTGTGGCCTGGGTTCAATCCATGGTCTAGGAACTGAAATCCCACATCAAACCCACTGCATGCTTCAGTCCCCTACCCCACCCCAAAAGTGGATAATAAACCACCTCCTAAAGTTATAGACTATGCTGGTTTTTCAGTTACATAAACCTTAGATAATAATTGCAGTTCTTTTTAAATCTGTTGTAACAAATTACCACAAATTTGGTACCTTAAAACAGTAAGAATTTATTCTTCCACAGTTCCAGAGGCTAGAGGTCTGAAATGAATCTGTCAGCATGGCCACATTCCCCCTGGTGGGCACTGGAAGAGAATCCATTGCCTCTTCCAGATTCTGGTTTCTGTTAACATCCCTTAGCTCCCTTGGCTTGTACATCACTCAGATCTTTGCCTCTATTTACATGTAGCTTTCTTTTCTGTGCATTTCTTCTCTTCTGTGTTTTATATCTTCTAAGGATACTTGTAATTAAATTTAGGGCTCAACCAAAGAATTCAGGATGATCTCCCCATCTTCATTAAATTCAGAGCCTTAATTTAATTACATCTGCAAAGACCTTTATTCCTAAGTAAGGAAACATTCACAGGTTCTGGGGATTAAAACTTCAGGGGTTACCATTACAGTAACAATAGAACTGAACTCTGTTGTTTGTCCTAAGCACTTGGCCCTCTCACCAAAGGAAGAACTTTAGAGAACTCAGAGTATTAAGATCTTCTACTTTGAGTGACCCTTTCAACATCTAAGTCCACAAGTGTCTCCCTACAGTCTTTCTAAACCCAAATATCCATCCAGCATCTGCTATCGTGACTCTGCTCTTGCTGCCTGTACTTCCTATCTTGACTAATGCAACTTACACTTTCCCATTTCTCCTGAGACTTTTAATAGTGAACAGTTCTTAGAATAAACTGAACTTTAACCTTCTCCAGTCAGTCTTATAAAATCTGAGATTCTTATTCTACTCCCCTGCCTCTCCTGAACACTCATTCTAGAGATGTTCTTGCATTGAAATGCATTAATAAATTATTGAGCTAACAGTTTTTGTTGCTTTTTTCTTTTACAAAATTTGAGGCTTACATTTTCCACATAGACTTTTTAAACCACTTGGTATATAAATCATTTAAGATTTTAAAATGTTTACTGACCAACTACATTTTTGGAAAATAATAGAATAATAAGAATGCTAGATAATGTGATGGTTGCTGGGATGTTTAAAACAACATCCAGGAATATTCAAGTTTAAAATCTAGTCTTCTGTATCATATTTATCTTAGCTGGGAGGCAGTTTGTATAGTAGTTAAAGTTTCAAAACTCCAAACTTGTGGTGTGTATTTCAAAAACCAGTTTTACCACCTAATATCTGTGTAACCTTAGAAAAATTATATTTCTAAACCCAGCTTTCATATATAAAATTGGGATAATAGTTATACTTCGTTTATAAGACTGGTATCAGTATTACATGAGGTGCTGCATATTAAACCCTTAGCCAATAATGAAAACATAACAGTATTAAATAAATATTAAATTTAAAAATAAAGTATCATTATTTAATATCTCTTTAAATTCTGTAGGAATTGTATTCTAGATCACTTTTTCTCACTCATGGCATTTTCAAATTAAAGGAGATACAATATAACCCATAAAGATTAGCATAACATGAAGCATCCAATAGGTTCATGTAAATTTTCAGTGAAATGCAATGGATACAGTCTTTCAAAATATAATAACACTGTTACTATACTGAGTGTTATTGAGAGAGTAGGTATTGAGAAGAGAGAATATACAGAAAGATGTCATAAAAAAAAAAAAAAAAACTTGAGAAACTGGGGTGGGCTTCCAGAAGGCACTCCCAAAGAAATGGAAGGTAGAGGGAAAACAAAGTAATAAATTCTTTGCTTTAGCACCCATCCTAGAAACAAAGTCAACCACCAAAATGTATTCTGTTTTATTTAAAATACAGTGTACAGATTGTTCTAAGTAGTCTATTTCGATCTATATATATGTGCATTGTTTGTAATCACGTTTTTATCCCCCAAATGTCTCTCAAGCTGTTTTGATATTTAATGAAGGCTTCAGTCAAATGATTATATATAAGAAAGATTTGTTTTGCACATCATGGTCAATTGTTAATTCCTTTTAGAATATAGCATGTGTTTATAAATGGGAAAAACATAAGATCCGTGTTTTAAGTAGGGTACTTTATGTTATTTTCAAATAATGAAAGTTATATTGTAGATTTGACTTAATTACACAGATTCTTCCTTACATCCTAGGGTCTTTTCCCATCTGTTTTAAAATAATTATTCTATTTTTCTAGTCAAATACATCTTTGTATAACATGGGTTACATAGCCTTCTTATTTAAATTACTATTGGAACAGGACAAAATTTGTATTTTTTTCATGGATTTAAGTTGTTATGTCAAATTTTTATCCATATTGATAATTTCACATATGTAGTTTTTTCTTTACTATTTTCACTTAAATCACGTTAGTGTGCAGAAATAAACTCAGATCCCTATGGTCAATTTATCTTTGACAAATTAGGCAAGAATATAAAATGGGAAAAAGTCTTTTCAGCACACGTTGCTGGGAAAACTGGACAGCCACATGTAAAGCAATGAAACTAGAAAACACCCTCACACCATGCAAAAAAATAAGCTCAAAATGGTTTAAACACTTAAGACAAGACAGCATAAAACTCCTAGAAGAGAATATAGGCAAAACACTCTCTGGTATCAACCATACAAATGTTTTCTTAGGTTAGTCTCCCAGGACAACAGAAATAAAAACAAAAACAAACCAATGGGACCTAATCAAACTTACAAGCTTTTGCACAGCAAAGGCGACCATAAAAAAACAAAAGTACAAACGTTGGAATGGGAAAAAATAGTTGATAATGATGCAATCAACAAGGGATTAATTTCAAAGATATATAAACAACTTCTATAACTTAGTAAAAAAAGCCAACAGCCCAACTGAAAAATGGGCAGAAGATCTGAATAGATATTCCTCCAAAGAAAATAAACAGATGGCCAACAGGCACATGAAAAAATGCTCAACATCACTAATTATTAGAGAAATGCAAATCAAAACTGCAATGAGGTACCATGTCACACTGGTCAGAATGGCCATCGTTATCAAGTCCACAAATAATAAATGCTTGAGAGGGAGTGGAGAAAAGGGAACCCTCCTTCACTGTTGGCGGGAATGTAAACTGATACAGCCACTATGGAAAACAATATAGAGAGGTACCTCAGAAAACTAAATATAGAACTACCATATAACCCAGCAATCCCACTCCAGGGCATATATCTGGACAAAACTTGCATTGAAAAAATACATGCACCTATATGTTTATTGCAGCACTATAAACAATAGCCAAGACAGGGAAACAACCTAAATGTCCATTGACAGATGAATGGATTAAGAAGATGTGGTACATATGCACAATGGAATAGTACTTAGCTGTAAAAAAGAACAAGGCCATTTGCAGCAACATAGATGGAACTAATGACTCTCATACTAAGTGAAGTAAGTCAGAAAGTCAAATACCATATGATATCACTTATATCTGGAGTCTATTGTATGGCACAAATGAAATTATATACAGAAAGGAAACAAACTCATGTACATGGAGAACAGAATTGTGGTGCCAAGGGGGAGGGGAAAGGGAAGGGAGTGGAATGGACTAGGAGTTTTGGGTTAGTAGATGCAAACTATTGCATTAGGAATGGATAAGCAAAGAGGTACTGCTGTGTAGCACAGGGAACTATATACAATCACCTGTGATGGAGCATGATGGAAGATAATATGAGAAAAAGAATGTATATATATCTATAACTGGGTCATTTTGCTGTACAGCAGAAATTGACAGAACATTGTAAATCAACTATAATTTAAAACTTTGAAATGTAACTAAAGCTTTTTCATATATATCTTAATGAATATTAGTGGTTTTACTTCACATGCATAGCATCATTTTAAGGTATTTAAAATATTTAAAAACTCCTCTGCTTCCTAAGCTTTCAGTTATAGAAGTTACAAATCTTAAATACATAGAGTAGGATAAATTCCAGAAAGATGAGATAAATTTAATTTCTTTATAAACAAGGTACATCATAAGACATTATAGGTATATTATCAGTATTATCAAAATAACTCGTTATGTCTAGTCATGTATAAGTGATATTCTCATCCTGATTCATCTTAAAATTAATATATAAAATTATTTTGTGTGCAGCAAAAACTAATTGGTGTTTTGTTTTTTTCTGGCCGTACCTCTGGCATATGGAAGTTCCTGGGCCAGAGATTGAATCCATGCCCCAGTTGTGGCCTGTTCCAGAGCTGACCCACTGAACTGAAAGGGAACTTCCAAAAAAACTAAGAAATTTTGCCATTCTTAAGCTCTTACACTGACAATAGATTTTTTTCTTCTTAATTTCATCCTAGTATACTTAAAATTTGTTTCTTAAAAATAATTCAGTTTTTATAATCGAGTCACCCAGGTTAAACTGAGATAAAATTGATTAATTATGCAGAAATCCTTGATCAAGTATTTTCCATTCTCTCATTGTTGTTTACTGTATATACATGTTCTCTCTGAAATTAGTCTTGAATCCAGAAACTGTTTGGTGTATTCACATCATCCCTTCAGTAACTACAATATTGTTTGGCTTTGGTATTACTCAATCAGTATTTAAGTAATAAATGTCAACATGCATTCCTCAGAGAGGAAAGAATTTTAAATTTGTTTAGGTTGTCATTCTATCATATTCTGTTTTATTGCCAGGTTACTATTTTTATTTGACCCCTTATCTATGGCCTCATTCTGCCTTAGATTTTTCTTTCTACCGATTTGCCCAGCTAAGATAAAAAAATATTTGACGATCGCTAAGTCATACCCTGGAGATTCTTGCTCCAATATATATTTTTTTGCTATCCACTAATATTTATAAGTAACCTGCACACCACTATGTATAAAATAGATTTAAAAAAGGACATATTGTATAGCACAGGGAATTATAGCCGTTATCTTATAGTAACTTTTAATGAAGTACAATCTGTAAAAATAGTGAGTCACACTGCGGTATACCTGAAACTAATATTGTAAATCATCTATACTTCAGTAGCAAGACAAAAGAGTATATAATCTGGTTTAGCCATATGAAATTTCTTCAGTTTGAATAAGTATTTAAAATTTTTAGTAATCAGACCAGAGAGGAGTCAGGTCTGATCAGGACACAGATTTGTCATCAAGGAAGCTGTGGGTGACCTGAGCCAGGGGGCTGGGTGTCTGTGTGAGTAGACGGTGAGATGGTAGGTGAACATACTCCTTCAAGAAGTTGAGTCTGAAAAGGAGGAGAGGGGAGGACTGGGCCCAGGGAAATATTTTTCTCTAAAGACAGACATTGAATTTGTTAAAATGTTAAAAGGACAAAGGCACTCAGGTATAAGGGGCTAGAGATTTGAGGTGAGGCAGCTTTTGAGCAAATGAGAGTCAGCAGGGTTCCCTGAGCCCAGACTGGGGAGGTTAGCTTGGACAGGAGGAATCTGTAGCCCCATCAGGGGAGGGAGAAGAAAGGATGAGCACAGATGCATATTTGCTTGAGGGGGTGGCAGAGAATGACCACCCTGTCACATTTTCCCACCTCCCAACGTTGCTTATAATCATGGCCTTTGCTGGCCAGGAAGTTCCTTGACAGGCCATTTCTGATTCCTCCTGGCCCAGCAGCAGGAGACCTCCTGGGTGTCTGCCAGCTTTACTCAGAGCACAGAGGGTGTTGAGTGGCGGAAAAAAAATTAGTAACCATTTTTTTTTTTCATTTTAGCCATTCTCAAATATAATTCCTACTTCTGTGTTCTTAGACCACCTAACATCCTATATATTTTTTTAAAAATTGGGACCCATTTCAAAAATCATTTGGATGTGAAGAAGTTTGGACAACCAGTTCTTCTTGTGTCATTGTGTCCTTATGCGACTCCTTTTTATCCAGGTGAATTTACTTTTCAACAACAGTTTTCAGCCTAAGATTTTTCAGCCTTGATATTTCTTTGGACATATTAACTATTATATAGTCTCTTATGCTGAAAGACATATCCAATGACACCCTGAAAACTGAATTTCTAAGCTATAAAATATCTAGAGCTTATTTTTTATCGATATAATCAAGCAATTTTCCTGGAGGATATAAATCCCTATCACATTACTTATATTTTTATCTGGGAGTTCAAGAGGCTTGCTCAGGCAGGAAGGGAAAAAAGCACATTATATTACAAGGGGCATAAGGAGTATGATTTGATTTTATGATTATCCTATGATTTTCTTCTCTAGAATAACTATCCTGTTTTCCAGCTATATACTTTTTATTGCTTTTTACTTTTGTTTAAAAGCCACTTTGGTAAATGTAGGAAAAAAATACAGTTCTTAAAAGAGTTTAAAAGATAACTCATTCTAAGTAACTTTTATATTTTTATTTCTTCTTTGATACTAATGTTATGAGATACTTTACTTTTTCTAAAAGCTTCAAGAAATTTGTAGATAAAATACATTTTAAGAGAAAAAAATTACTCCTACAACTCTAGAATTTGCTGATCCTGAGATTCCAAAACTTTATATGTAGGATCTTCTAAAAGATCTCAAACCCAAGACTTCTACCAGACCAGTTTGTTTTAAATGTCTACCTTATATACATATATGGATTTGTGCCTTAGGATCAGTTTTATAACTCTTATCACTGCCCATTGCCATGTACCTCCTTTCTTTATTCATTTATGTTAATTTTATGGCTCTTCTACATTTACCTGTACACCACTGTCTTAAGTTAAAACATTATATAAATATTTAAATTAGAATGGACATGAGTAGGAATACTTTTTTTGTGACTCTTCAAGTGAATTTTAATACAAATATGGCCTAATGATCCTAATGGGTTATCTTTTCTAAAATTTATTATTAGGAATATAGAGGTACATGATACATATCTTTCTTTTCAAAAACTTGTTTGCTTGCAAATAAACTAACAAATCAAACCACTCTAATCTGGAATCTATACTTTTAATTAATTTTCTACTCTAAAACTGAGATTACTTTTTAAAATTTTGTGCCAAGGAAGTAAGCTAAATAACAACCATAACAAACACAAAAATCCAAAATAGAAGCCAAAACAATTCTATAGATATTATACATGAAAAATTAGAAGGGATGGTAAATAACATCTAAAAACCTGTCATCAAAGTAAACAATTTATGATAAACACATATGAGGAATTTGTAATTCAAAAAAGTTTCTCTTTTGTTGGGTAGAGTACTATGGAATTCATGGAAAAAATGTGTTTTAGGTATAAATTATGTGTTTACTGACATAAAATAAGCATTAGAAAACATAACTAGAATTATAACTGTAATTAAATATTTCTTCTTCTACATCATAAAACATCTCCAGATGGCAGTAGTGGAGAGGATTTCCACGTGGGTATTGCACATTATTTAAGTCAGATTTTTATTCTGCTCACTAGAGCTGCAGATAATGGTTCTACTATTAGAGTCCTTATAATTTTGCTTTTGGTCTGAGCCTAGTAATAATCTTCTTGCTATGAAATTGTCTTAATTTGCCTTAGCAATATTCATTAAACATCACAGACTTATTTAAAAGAGGTCATTCAAAGAGATTATATACCTAGGACCAATGGATTTGAGATTTTTAAAAGCTATAATCCATTGTCTGATATATAATAATCAGGTTTAGACTGGGGTTAACAGGTAGATAAAGGTCTCTGTGACAGTTTAATTAAGGATATTGCCAAGATAAATTAAAACAATTTCATAGCATGAAGATTGTGAGACTAGACTCAGACTGAAGACGAAATTATAAGGACTCTGATAGCAAAACTATGTTATATAGCTATTGGTAATACCTCCACAAACACATTATTTTTGATCAATTAATTCAGAGAAAAGTTAGAGTAACCTTCAATAAAAGCAGTTGAATGAATCATGTTTCTGTTTTTTTTTTTTGCATTTTTTATATTCTATAAGAATCACATTCATAAGATAGGTTGTATATGTTAGTAAAAGATTCATATTTTTCGGTAGGTTTGGACCCTCTGATTGGTTTCAGGGAGGATGCCTCATCTGCATGGGGGACAGGTGATATAGAGGTGGGGGTGAGGAGTCCATATAACTTCCCAGTGGGGAGTAGGAGGGAACAGGCCAGGTTGCTCAAGGTGGGAGAAGGGACTTTACAATAGGTTAGGGTTAGGCCAGAGGGTTTGGGGCTTAATCTCCTTGAAGGGGATTTGAATCCTATAACACTTTTACTTCTTCATCTGGCATATTTTAAAAATTCAACTCTAGTCTCTTTAGAAAATTTTGACTAACACTTTTAGTCTCAGTTGTATATCTCTTCCTTGTGTTTTGGTTGTATTTTTGCTAGCCTGCCACATATAACTCCTTTACATTTTTCTATTAATATTTTGAGTATTATTAAAGATATACTCTATGCATTATGTATCCTATAAACGAGCATGATTCCTATAACATAAGTCAATTCAAATTTGTTGTTGAATTTTAAATAAAGGAGTGTTTCCCATTTTTGGTGTGTAATGCGTCAACAGCACAGATATAATTAGCAAAGGGAAGTGATTACATAATCAAATAGGAACCAATGTGATGAGTTCTGTAAGATGAGATTGTTCTCTTTATCTCTGAACAAAAATTTGAGTCTTATGCATAATAAAATGTAACAAGCACAGCTGTGCATCTCAACTCCATTTGTGCCTGGATGCATAATTTACCTGAATGTCCAGTTCTTCATCTGTAAGATAATTTTTCAAAAGTATTTTTTGTAATGGCTTATTGTAAGGGTTAGCTTAATATACATGAAGCACTTAGCATAGCATTTGGCACATAGTGAGGATATACTGAGTAAATTTAAAAAGTGGGCAATGGAGTATAATTCTCTTTGAATTCAGTTTCAGTGTCTAAGTCTGTAACATTTGGGAAGGTTTAATCTGCAAAGTCTCAGCTTCACTAGTGGCAAAGGTGTATGACTGTTGTGAATACTTTTTAATTGATGTACAATATTGTATGTTTCTGGTGTACAACACAGTGATTCACAATTTTTAAGTTACTTCATTTATAGTTATTATAAAGTATTGGCTATATTTGCAGTGTTGTACTATATATCCATATAGCTTATTTATTTTATAAATAGTAGTTTATATCTCTTTATCAGCCATACCTCTATCTTCCACTTCCCCCTCCCCATCCCCTCTGGCAATCACTAGTTCTCTACTAGTTCTCTATATCTGTGAATCCATTTCTTTTTTTTATATTCACTATTTTATTTTTAGCTTCCATGTGTAGGTATTATCATATAGTGTTTGTCTTTCTCTGATTCATTTCACTTAACATAAGGCCCTCCAAGTCCATCCATGTTATTGCAAATGGCAAAATTTTATTATTTTCCATGGACTGGTAGTATTCCGCTGTGTGAACATCTTTATCCATTCATCTACTGATGGATGCTTAGGTTGCTTCCATGTCTTGACCATTCCTGTAAATAATGCTTCTATGAACATTTGAGTTCATGTATCTTTTCAAATTATTATTTTCTGGATAAATACCCAGGGGTGGAATTGCTGGGTCATATGGTAGTTCTCTTTTTAGTTTTGTGAGAAACTGAATAGCCTTTCAAAGTCCCTGGCATGTTGCAAATTATTAATACATTAAAGCAGACAGTGAATGATTGTTCTCTGAGTTCCCCCACCTACTCATTTATCAGCTTAACTATGAAAAGTTTTAATTAGGTGTTTCTGGCAGTAATGATTATGGAAAACCATTAAGAATTTTAGTATTTAGAATTTTAGCATGGAGAATATATTAGAAAAACATTTTCAAATGTTGAAGAGAGTGATAAGAATTATTCACGATTCATGGAATTTTTCCATTGCTTTGATATTCTTCAGTTTATTGGGATATATTTGATGTATAACATTATCTAGGTATAAGGTATACAAAGTGATGATTTAGAACAAATACATATTGAGAAATGTTTACCACAATAAAGTTAATTAACATGTCCCTCAACTCACATAATGCCCTTTTTTTATTGTTGCTAGGGTGAGAAAATTTAAACTCTACTTTTTAAGCTACTTTTTAAGTTTTCAATGCAATATTGCCATGTTGTACATTAGATCCCCAGAATTTATTCCTCTTATAACTGGAAGTTTGTGCCCTTTGAACTGAATCTCCTTATTTCAACCATCCCCTAATCCCTAAACCACCAGTCCTCTCTGTTTCTATGAGGTCAGTTTTTTAAGAGTCCATATGCAATTGAAATCATATGGTATTTATCTTTCCCTGAGTTGTTTTATTTAGTATAATTCCCTCTGGGTTTTATGTATATTGTTGAAAATGGTGGGGCTTCATTTTTTATGACTGAAAAAAATCCTGCTGTATGTATCTTTATCCACATCCATCCACATGTCCTGTATCCATTCATCCTTTGATGGACCCTTAGGTTGTTTCCACATCTTGGCTATGGTGAATAATGCTGGCAATAAACATGGATAAAAATAGAACCATCCACTAGTACTACTTCTGAGAGTATATCCAAAGAAATGAAATCTAAGAGATATCTACACTATCTTTTGAGGAACCTCCATACTGTTTTCCATTGATGTACCAGTTTATATTCTCACCAATAGTATACAAGTGCTGTCTTATCTCCACATCCTTATCTCCACAAAAAGTCAAAATTATCCTTTGACTTTTTGATAGTAGCTATCCTAAGAAGTGTAAAGTGGTATTTCTTATTATGGTTTAGTTTGCATTTGCCTGATATTTAACAATGTTGAGGAGCATCTTTCACCATCCTTTTTGTTTGGCTATTGCATATCTTCTTTGGAAAAATGTCTATGAGTGTCCTTTGCCAATCTTTTCATAAAATTGATTTATTTTTTGCTCTTGAGTTGTATGAGTTCCTTAGCTCTTTTGGTTACTAACTCTTTATCAGTTTGCAAGTATTTTCTCCTATTCCATAGATTGGCTTTTTGTTTTGATTGTGTCCCTGTTGTGCAGAAGCTTTTAGTTTGGTGTAGTTCCTCGTGTTTTTAGTTTTTGTTGCCTCTGATTTTGGCTTGCCCAAAAATCATTGCCTGGGAGTTCCCACTGTGGCTCGGCAGGTTAAGAATGTGACATAGTGTCTATGAGGACGCTGGTTTGATCCCTGGCCTCACTCAGTAGGTTAAGAATCTAGTGTTGCTGAAAACTGTGGCACAGGTCACAGATGTGGCTCAGATATAATGTGGCTGTGGCATACTCCTGCAGCTGCAGCTTTGATTTAACCCTTAGCCCAGGAACTTCCATATGCTGATGGTGTGGCCATCAAAAAAAAAAAAAAAGAAGAAGCATTACTCAGACCGATGTCAAGGAGTTGTCATCCTAGGTTTTCTTCCAAGAATTTTAGTTTTAGGGTTTCAGGTCTTACATATAACTTACTTCCAGCTAATTTTTTTTTTTAGTGGTGTAAAATCGGGTACAGTTTCCTTCTTTTTCCTGTGGACATATTCCCCACAGAATTTATTGAAGAGATTATTCTTTATTCACTGTGTGTTTCTGGAACCCATCCAAATATTAGTTGATATGTGAGGGTTTACTTCTGGCTCTGTATTCTGTCCTAATGGTCTTTGTGCCCTTTTTTTTTTAATGCCAGTATGATATCGTTTTGATATGATAGCTCTGTAATACAGTTGGAAATTAGTAAGTTTGATGCCTCCCACTTTTTTGTTCTTTTGCAGGATTGATTTATCTATTTAGGGTCTCTTATTAATTCCAAATGATTTTTAGTAATTTTTCCATTTCTGTGAAAACTGTCATTAGAATTTTTATGGGGATTACATTGAATCTGTAAATCACTTTGGTGGTATGAACATTTTAATAACATTAATTTTTTGAATCCAAGAACATGAAATATCTTTCCCATTTATTTGTGTCTTCTTCAGTTTCTTTGATTAGTCTTGTTTTTGGTGCATAGGTCTTTCACTTTCTTGGTTAAATTTAATCCTAAGTATTTTATTGTTTTTGATGATATTGTAAATGGGATGGTGTTCTTACTTTTGATAGTTTATTGTTACTATGTAGTTTATTGTTACTGACTTTTGTATGTTAGATTTGTGTCCTGAAACTTTAATAAATTCATTTATTATTTATAATAGTTTATGGAGTCTTTAGGACATTCAACATATAACATTATGCCATTTTCAAAACAGAATTTTACTTCTTCGTTTTTTTACTGTGATACCAGTTATTTTGTTTTCTTGTTTAATTGCTCTAGCTAAGACATACAGTATTACATTTAGTAGAAGTGTTGAGAGTGGGCATCTTGTTCCTAGTTTAGAGGAAAAGCTTTTAGCTTTTTACCATTGATTATTATGTTAGCAGTGGGCTTGTCATATATGGTTTTTATTATGTTGAGATGCATTCCTCCCATACCTAATACGTTTTAAGTTTTCATCATAAGAAAATTTTGTCAAATGATTTTTTTTCATTTATTGAAATAATGATTGCTATACTGCATTCAGTTAATGAGGCTGTCATATTTACTGATTTCTTGGTGCATGTCAAACCATTTTTTAATCCCAGTATTATATCCCACTTGCTTATGATGTATGATCCTTCTAATGTGCTCTTGGATTCAGCTTGCTACTATTTCATGGAGGATAATTTAAGTTCATCAGGGATACTGACCTATAATTTTCTTTTCTTGTTATATCTTTGTCTGGCTTTGGTATGAAGGAATACTGGCCCTATAAAAGTTTAGAAGTACTCCTTCTTTTCAACTTTTTGGAAGTGTTTACAAATAATTGGAATTAATTCTTCTTAAATGTTGGTAGAATTCACCAGTAAAGGCATTTAGTCCTGCACTTTTATTTTTTAAGAAAATTTTGATTACTGATTCAACCTCTTGTTATTGATTGTTCATATTTTTGTTTCTTTATGATTCATTGTTGGTGAGTTATATTTTTCTAGTAATTTATTCATTTCTTCTAGGTTATGCAGTTGTTCACATACAGTTGTTCAAAACTGTCTCTTATTTGCATGTGTGCGGTATTAGTTGTAATGTTTCGTCTTTAATTTTGATTTTTAATGGAGCCTTGCTTTTTGTTTTTCTTAGTCTAGCTAAGTTTGTCAATTTTTTCTTCTCAAAAAAAAAAGTTTAGTGATCTTTTTTGTTGGCTTTCTCGTCTCTAAATTCATTTATCTGCTCTATCTTTATTATCCATTCTTTGTGTTAAATTTGTGTTGAGTTCATTTTCTTGACGTTCCTTAAAATGTAAAATTAGGTTTATCTGAGATTTCCATTTTTTTCTAGAAATAGATAATTATCATTATAAACTTCCTACCTAGAACTGCTTTTGCTGCACACCTCATGGTTTATTTTATGTTCTTTACATTTGTCTGGATATTTTTTTTTTCTTAATTTCCTTCTAGATTTCCTCTTTGATCCATTGGTTGGTTAGTGACATTTTCTTTAATTTCTACATATGTGTTGATTTTTCAGATTCGCTTATGTTATTGATTTCTAGTTTTCATACCATTGCGGTCAAAAAAAGATATAAGATTTAAATCTTTTAAAATTTAAGATGTTTTGTAACCTGATATATGATCTTGAAGAATTTCCATGTGCACTTGGGAAGAATGTATATTCTGTTGCTATTGGATGTTGCTATATTCTGTTGCTATTGTGCATGTCTTTGTAAGATCCAGTATAGTTCAATTCCATTATCCACTTAGTGACTTCATTTCTAATCATCTATCCATTGTGGAAAGAGGGTAATGAAATTCTCTTCTATTGGTATATATCTCTTTCTTCAGATCTATTAATTGCATAATAATTGTTCTAATGTTGAATATGCATATATTTACAATTGTTATATTCTCTTGAGGAATTGACACCTTTATCATATGACCTTCTTTGTCTTTTGTTATACCTTCTTTCTCAAAGCTGATTTAGTCTAAGTATAGCTACACTTTTTCTTTATTTCTGTTTGCATGAAATATCTTTTTCCATTCTTTTGTCTACAAATGTCCTTAATGATGAAGTGAGTTTTTAAGCAGAATATAGTTGTCTTTTTAAAAAGATTATTCAGCCAAGTATCTTTTGATTGAACAGTATATCCATTTACAATTGAATTAATTCTTGATAGGTTACTATGAAATTTTATTCTTTTCCAATTGTTGTGTAGTGTCTTTGTTTCTGTTATTGTCTTTGTGAATTGATATTTTTTTGAAGGGACATTTTTATTTTTTATTTTTATTTTTGTGTATCTATTATAGGATTTCCTTATGATTTTCCTAAGACAATTAAGCGTAGTTCTAACAGTCTTTTTTTTAGCTGGTGCCCACTTCAGTCACACACAAAAGCTCTACAATTTTCTTTTCCTCCTCCATTTTTTCATGTCACAACATACATCTTTTCATGTTACAAACAAAAAACAACAGTAACAAAATATTACTGTAGCTGTAGTTATTTTTAACGGTCTTGTCTTTTAACCTTTATACTAGAGTTCAAACTAGAGTTTTAACCTTTTTCCTAGAGTACAAACTTTAGCTAGAGTTCAAAGTGATTTGCATACTGCCATTACAATATTATTGTGAATTTGACTATACATATATATCCTTAACAGTAATTTTACATTTCTTTTCTTTACTTTTCTTTTTGGCTGTGCCCATGGCATATGGAATTTCCCAGGCCCATGATTGAATCCGAACCATAGCAACAACACAAGCCACTGCAGTGACAATGATACCTACCTTATTGTGCCACAAGGGAACTCCTAGACTTTCATATATTTTCATGTTTCTTATTAAAGCCCTTCATTTCAGCTTGAAGAACCCACATCAGCATTTCCTGTAAGACCAGTCTTATGGTGACAGATGTCCTCAGCTTTTGTATGTCTAGGAAAGTCTTTATCTTGTCTTCATTTCTGAAGGACAACTTTTCTAGGTAAAAGTATTCTTAGTTGTCAAGTCTTTTTTTTTTTTTCTTTCAGCACTCTGAATATATCATCCCACTCCTGCCTAGCCTTGCAAAGTTTTGCTGAGAAGTTTGTTCATATCCTTATCAAGTTTCCCTCACATGTGATAAAAGTTTTTCTTCTTACTGCTTTCAATATTCTCTTTGATGATAAAGTGCTTTGGTGAAGATCTCTTTGGGTTCAGTCTGTTGGGGATTTTTGAGCTCATGTACCTGAATATCTGTATCTCTTCCCAAATTTGAAACTTTTTAGCTATTATTTCTTTAAATTAGCCCCCTGCTCCCTTTGTTACTTCTTCTAGATTCCCGTAATGTGTGCATTATTTTGATAAGTGTCCCATAGATACTGTAAGTGTTCTTCATTATTTTTCATTCTTATTTTTTCTCTTATGACTGGACAATTTCAAGAGGTGTCTTTTGAAATGTGCAGATTTTTTTGTTCAGCTTGATCAAGTTAGCTACTGAAGCTCTTTCCTGTGTTTTTCATTTCATTAATGGGGTCCAATAGGAAGTGTGGCTGCTAGCCTATGCCAGAGCCACAGTACTGGTGGATCAGAGCCGAATCCGTGACCTACACCCAGCTCAAGGCAATGCTGGATCCTTAACCCACTGAGCGAGGCCAGAGATTGAACCTGCATTCTCATGGATACTAGTCAGGTTCATCACCACTGAGCCATTGATGGGGACTCCTCTCTTTTTTTAACCTCTCATTTTTTCACGTATTGTTTTCCTGAGTTCATTTTGGTTGTCTATCTGTGTTCTCTTAAATCTCGCTTAGCTTCCTTAAAATAATTTTTAATTCCTTTTAATGTAACTCATAGTGCTCCATTATTTGGGGCAGTTACTAAAAAATCATTGTGTTTCTTTGTTTTCTTGATTTTTTTGTGAGTGTTCCTTTTGGCTTTGCATTGATGCCTATACTATTGAGGAAGCAGTTACATCATCTAGCCTTTTCAGACTCACTTCAGTGTGGGAAGATTTTCAACTGCAGGTGCCTGCAAGAGCATTGGCTGGGGGAAGTGCAGTGTTTCCTGTGTCTCATGACATAGTCTGTTAGTTCTTTCATTTGAGGTTGCTGTTGGTAAAGACTGTAGGGGTCTTTTGTAATTAAATCTGCAGATATCTGCAGTGGGAATGATGACTAAGGCTATTGAAGTCCTTGCTGATGAATGCTATTTGGGTTCTCCTTTGCTCACTTTTGTTTGTGTATGAAATTTCTTGTTGTGGGGAATCCCTCTTTTTTTTTAATGGGCTGCACCCAAGGCATATGGATGTTCCCAGGCTAGGGGTCAAATCAGAGCTGCACCTGCTGGCCTATTCCACAGCCACAGCAACACAGGATCTGTGCCACATCTGCTACCTATACCACAGCTCATGGCAATGCTTGACCCTTAACCCACTGAGCAAGGCCAGGAATCAAACCTACATCCTCATGGATACTAGTCGGGTTTGTTACTGCTGAGCCACAAAGGGGAACTCCAGGATCCCACTGACATTCAGAGCAGCAGCAGAGCTGGGCTCCTGAGTTCAGGGCTATGCAGAACTACTAAGGTACCCGAGGCCCTGGAGCACAGGCACAGTTGCTCCAGCAGTTGTCCTAGTGTCTGTGGTGTGGGTATGTGCAAATAACCTGTGAAACAAGTCTCTTTGTCTCTGGCATTCATCTTACATTGGATAGGGTCTCGCAGTGGTATGGGCTCAGAATGAAAGGGTGCAGAAGTAGCCTTGGCCTAGTGGGTGTGGGTAGCAGGGGTGTGCTCCTAGGGATGGAAGATCAAAGGCCTGACCCAGGACCTAGAGAGCAAGGTTGCAGAACGGTTTTAGTGCAGCCCAGAAATAATGGGTCACTGCTGCGTCAGGACCCAGAGGGTAGGGATCAGCAGAGCTCTCTGTTCTTTTACTGTTCTCTAACTGTGTGACTGACTTGGCAAAGTAAAGTTTTAATATACATGGCTTTTTTATCTTAAGGACAAAGAATGGGCCTTAATTTTGAGGTGCCTATAGTGACACATGACATTAAATATTAAATAGTAGAAATTGAAAATGTCTTCAGTAAAACATTGCTGTCATAGCACCACTGTATTTTTTAAATCTATTTTCTATGTTGAACTAAGATTGAGTAACCTGTTGAGACTTGCTATTTGTCTTAAAGTTGTTAAAATTTCAGGTCAATTATAGAGAAGTTTTTTTTTAATTTCTTTAAGACAGTCTGTTTATTTTTGGAGGATATAAGGATGTGGTCAGTGGTGCCTTAAGATTTCAATAGTTGATAAGTAAACAAAGTAATACTATCTATAAAGAAATAAAATAATGTCCTTGGAGCAGTCATAACAAATTTCAAAATTCTACAATTAAAAGTTTTCCCTTACCACTAACAAAATATGAATTTATGAGCATCCTTCTCTGGCTTTTGTACTATCTTACCATCTTGAACAGCCCAAACCCTTTCATTACTCCTATTTATTGTAATAAAGTAGAAATTAAGTTTTGAAACTGTATTCTAAAATCAGTGGGAGACATAGACTTTATATATACCAACAATATTATGTATTTTATTAGTAGTGCCTTGTATTCTCAGAATTCAGTTCTTCTTGGTGGGTTATTTTTTTTCTGACACAAACACAGCTTCTTTCCTTGTTTTTATATTGAATACCAACTTTAAATGAGTAATATTGTTCTAGCCTTATTATCTACTTCCTAGATCTTGCCTCATTTAGCTCTAAGATCTAGCATTTATTCTGTTAAATGACTCTACACTGTCCTAAGTGAAGGGACATAGTAGTTCTTTATCTGTCCAGAATGTGTCATTTGTACTTACATAGAGATGAACTCTTCACACATAGTGATACAACTTTAGTTTAAAGGAATGCAAATGCTTTCCCTTTTAAAACATTTTAAAATAGTTTCAACCTTAGGTAATGGATTTGTAACAAGGATGCATGATTTCAAATGTGCTCTGTGTAAAAATGCTTAACTGATCATTCAAAGCTCTAACCTTACCGAAGCCTTCATTTTGTTTTACACATCGTATCTTTTTAGAATCTAAGAAAATAAGGATTTTTTGAATTTACTATGAACTTCCTATTTTGCAATTTGTGTATTTTACTCTTTGTCATCTCCACCTCTACACATGTTTCCTGTACTTATTTCTATTATTGAAATCTGAGTTACTCATCCTATCTTTTCTCAAATATCACATCCTTTGTTATGCTCTCTCATCTTCCAGAGTCTTTGGTTTCTAAGTGAAGCCCCATGGCATCACTGTCTTTCTCATTGGATTTAGAATTAAATTTCTTTGAAGGGAGTTTTCTCATTTAAATACTCAATCCTAACACTCTGCCTGTTGCATAAAAGGATAGAAAAGTGCTTGCTAAAATGAACTAAAAAGTTATTCTTGTCAGCGATTGCTGTTTGGTTATATGCTATGTTTAGTATCATTTGCAAACTATGAGTTCTCTATTTGATGTTCATAATCAGTCTCTAGCTAATAGAAGATATAGGAAAAAATTTAAATAGCATAATTGTGCTAAACACATACAAAAATGCTTCCAGGATATTAGATAAGAACATTGAAATATATAGGCCCGGTTTTGCTGTTTTTGTCTAGTGGAGGCAACTACCACAGGTGTGTTCTTGTCTTGTGAGAATAGTTTAAAAATATATTAAAAACAGTAATTATTCCTGTACTTTGTGATTTATTCAGTTAAATAAGTATAAAATACATGTACAGTAATATAATTATATTTCTTAATGGATTTTTCTAGTTTGGATTGCAAATGCCACAGCAAAATGTAAAATATATACTAGATAACATATTTATTTTGTATGTGCTAGCTGAAGAGGTATGTTGTGCTCAGACATCCCATCAAGTATATACTTGCTAGTCAAGGAATGTAGTTAGTTGATAATCTCTAGCTATTAATTATTACAGGAGCCACAAAATATTGTCCCTATTACTTTTCTACCTGATTGCTCTTAAAAACAAGGCCAAGAAACTTAGCATTCCTGACACCTTAAAAGGCTATGGCATAAACGCATTTCCTTGCATGATATTCCATCTAAGGTGGTGCTCTTCCCTGGCAACCCCCGCCAATGATTAAACACAGGAGGGGTACTTGGATGTGGCCATTTCTGTCTACTATGCAGCTTCTTTACCAGTTACTCTTTGCTTTGGAGCTCTCCATTAGGTTGGCCAAGGTGCATCTGTATCATAATCAGAGGTTCTCCTGAACTGATCCTGTCTCATCCTCCCTTTATCTTATACAGGTGTAAACCTACAAGAGGCTACTTCCATCCATAATTCTGTATCAGCATCTGTTTTTTGGAGGATCTAACACACAACTCCAGAGTTGGGTTTGGGTACTACATCACTTTACTTATCAGGACCACTTACAAGGACCACGTTACTGGGAGTTTTTGAGACATGGATAATTCCTGGCACAAAGTGTGGCCTCAGTTGCTATAATTCTCACTGGTAGTGATTTAAGGACTTAGGAGACTCTTTCTGGTGGATGGAAAATGTCCTGGTCATATCAGTAATTTAGGCCCAACCAGCAACATCTGGGCCCAGTAAAGAAAGGAACCTACTGCACCCCAGAGGACCTATAAGAATTAGCTCACACTACCTGAAGTTTGAGGGGGTTCGTGTGGGACTTGATTTTGAGGGTATTTAATCAAGGAACTGGCACATAGGACTAGATAAGGGAGAGATTATTGACTTGAGCTCGCATACTTGAGAGACAATTTAGCATTCTGACAATTACCCTAGAACTTACAGCACACTCTTGACTGAAAGTGACTTCTAGTAATTTGGAGAAAGTGCAGCCTATCCTGATTGGGGTTGAAATGCCAGAATTACTAACCTACATGATAAAATAAGAGATTAAAAAGCATGTTAGAATGGGTGCACTTTATGAGGCCAAGAGATTCACTAGAGTATCATGTTGAATAGGAAGATGCAGATAACACACTCTTCATGAAGACTGTCAGGTGTATGCTGATGAGAGGGGACATTAAGAAGTTACATCGTGGCTCCCCTCTGCAGGTCAGGGCTGATGACAGGAAAGCCTATTAATGTGTTTGGCTCCTTGATGGCAGTAGAATCATGGGGCCTCAAGGTGACAGAATTGAACAAAATATAGCATCTGGCTAGGGAGCCCACATTATAACAAAGGAATTACAAGAGTAGGCCACGACCATGGAATTCACTGGATTATCGTCCAGAAGCAACTGGCTTGAGAAAGGACACTTGAAAGGGCCTAAAACATGTGTAGCTACAGTACCTTCTTAGTGGCAGTACCCTCCAAGATAAGGTATACACGCTGAATCAGTGAACTTGATATGGCCTTTTGCCCCCAGTAGGTCTGACACCAAGGGATGAAAGAATGTGTCCCACTTATCAGTTATTCTCCATGACCTACTGGGGGAATTATTCTTCCCCTCATCACCATTCTGGGATATGCAGTGTTAAAGGTCCGAGTCCCAGAATGGAAGCTTCTCTTGCCAAACATGACCAGGGCACATTTAGCTTCCTTTTTTGTGCATATGCAGACCAAGGAGATGACTCTTAATTGACCATTATCAGCAGGATGAGTTGGTATCGCTGTTAAATAATTGAGGCAATGGAGACTATGTATGGAACTCAGATGATTCCCCTGGGAACTTACTCAGTCTCTTCACCACTCTGAATAAAGGGGTGAGTCCGGAAACCCTAGCCTGACAATGGAATGATTAGCAGAAGCTCAGAACTTTTTAAGAATGAGGATTTGAGTAACAAGATCAGGTAGGCCCTGAGACCAGTGGAGGTGATAACTAAGGGCAAAGAGGATTTAGAATGGTTAGTGGAGAAAGGAGGTGATGAGTAGCATTTACGTACTGGATGTCACTGCAGTGATGAGTGTTCTCCTTTATCCCAGTCTCTGCGTTCTTTCAAGTCTTCCCTCAGAAAGAGGTCCTTTAGAAACTTGGAAGAACTCCTTCCAAATACATAAGGTACATGGGATGGACTTTACCTCATATGGAGGTGTGCTCCTCAGATCTTCTGTCAAGAAAGAAATCACCAGTGAGCTGGAGAGATCAGCAGATTACTAAACGTATTATAGGCACTAGAGCTTGGAGATTTTTTCCCAGAAGGACTGCTCTAATGGGTAGTCTTTGCTCTGAAGCTCCCATTATGTTCCTCATAATTTGTCATATCTGCGTTATGATATAAGCTTCTGCATGCCTAATCCTGTTTCTCTCCCTTTTCCTTTCTGGTATAGAGGGGTCAGCTCTGCAGCATAGTCCAAAGACTTTTCCCTGCCGAATCTGCTTATCATTTCCCTTTTATCTTTCATGACATTACTCCTCTTGCACTCCTAACTCCATCTCAGTTTCTGTTTCTCAGGAGACCCAGTGAACATAATAGCTATTTTCACTTAATGGTAGTCTCAAAGGAATTTAATTTCATAAATGTCCAGGACCTTTCAGAAACAAATCTCACACACAGTCCTCACTTAGGATCTGAAACTGATGTAGGTTGCTTCCTCTATGTCCATCGTCCTTTCCTCAGGATGCAGATTTAAATAGATTTTTAATCCTGATAAACCTTGTATCTCTATAGTCTTCAACTGACAAAACTAAAATTCTCTTCTTTAGTCAGATGCTATGAAAACAAATAGCTCTTATTCCAGACACACAATTTATTCAAACATATTATTCAGTGAGATTGAAATGTAATTCTTCACTACCATTCATAACTAGTATTAATAAATACAGAACAATGTAGGTGAAAAGTAAGTGCAGGCGTTTTAAAGATATGTGAACATGATTTATAGGAAAAGTGTTTTAAAAGCTGGCTGTATGCAATTTTCTTACCCTGGATAGTGAAAGTAGGTGATTTTTCTTTCTAGTCCTTCTTTTGTGTTGCTTCATTTTATTTATTTAGAAAATAGTCACCAATTTTTGTTGAACTCGGGGGAAAAAACCTCCCTAAACTCCTTTGAGATCAGTTGATATATGATCCCTGAAGTCATAGTTAGTTATCACACACACACACACACACACACACCCTTAAAATTCCATATTCCTCCTTTGAGATAATTACCAATAAAAGGCAATGGGGAGTTCCTATCATGGTTCAGTGGTAACTAACCCAACTAGAATCCATGAGGACCTGAATTCAATCCCTGGCCTCACTCAGTGGGTTAAGGATATGGCATTGCCATGAGTTATGATGTAGGTCACAGGTGCTGCTCAGATCTGGTGTTGCTGTGGCTGTGGTGCAGGCTGGCAGCTACAGCTCCAATTTGACCCCTAGCCTGGGAACTTCCATATGCCGCAGGTATGGCCCTAAAAAACATACATACATACATACATACATACATACGTACGTACATACATAAATAACGTAGAAAGTGGCTATAGAGGGAAAATATGCTATAGTTTAGTAGTTTAAAACAGTAGCGTGATGAAAGCTCATATGAACAAAATGCAGATATAATTATAATTAATAACGTATAGATTAAAAAACGCTTTCATAAAAGTGTTAAGCATACCTGTTCACATATCCAGTATTTATGTTAGAAATAGGAATATATATTTAAAATACGTATATTTAGGGAAGAGATTATGCTACTATGCTACTCCCACTAGATTGCAATATAGTCACTAAGCAAGATAAGCCGCTTCCTGAATCATAGTGAGACTGAACCAACTACTATATTAAACACTATTTGTTTTGCCCACAAACAGATTTGAGTTGGGGGTTCTGGAGAACACCATAATTACAGAAAAGAAAAAAATAAGTTTAAAAAAAATCAAGTTCTCTGAATAAAAGGACATGGAGTCATAGATACATATGTTAATATGAATACAGAGAAATCAGTCTAATTCAACATTCCGTTAGGATATCAGAGAAAGTACTCTTCTGAATTTGCTCTAGAGATACTTATTTAAAAGGAAAATCAAGAGTGACTGAAATCAGACCCTTTGTCTTGATATATCTGCCTTTATTCTAATTATTTTCTTAGTACATATTTCCTTGTTTAATTTCAGTGTTTATTTTCTTTCATTTCTCTCTTTTCTTCCCCACAGTTTAGACACATTTTCTCTTTCCTCATTATATAGGATGCATTCTTATTTTTTCACATCATTTCAGATAGACTCTTTCTCTGTCATTATGTCCCTGTCATCACTTTCTGTGATGTTTGGGTTGCTATACTGGTTACTGTGTAGGAGTTTTTCACAAATTATGTGTCTGTAAGAACTAGAACAAATTCTGAGAACTCAAAATTCTTATTTAATATAAAATGGAAGTAGGATAACAGTTTCTTAGCGTCATTCAAAAATTGTACACATATATAAGCTAGATATTTAGTATTAAAATTAGATTTTTAATTTTGTAAAATAAATTTCCACCTTATACTGTTGACTGAAAAAAAAAAAAAGCACACACACACACACAAACATGAGAGCTTTGAGTTCAGTTGTATTTGGAGCTTATTGAAGACTGTGGCCCCAGAGACAGCCTCTCAGCTCTGGGGAACTGCTACAAAGATTTAGGGGGACATGTCAGTATATTAGTGATTTTGGTAAAAGGCGGTCCATGCAATGAAGCACACGTCTAGGTAGATGGTTGATGCTGGTCATGAGGAATGGATGTCTTAGTTAATGGTTTTAGTGCCATTCTAGGTATGAGACCATGCAAGATATTGGGGTCATAAAATTTTCTCTTAAAAATATCTGAATGCCTGTTCTGTCACTACTTCCCATAGCATATAATGCCTCATTCCTGATCTCCACCCTGAATTCCTCTCAGGATATTTTGGAGGTCAACTACAGTGGCTAATGATCTGATTCTTATAGAGCTGGAAGGTTAGCAATACATATTTGGCATAAATAATATATTGATTACGTATAACATTCATATAAAGTTTTCTGGACTGAATTTTACAATATCAGAGCTATTCATAAATTTTAGGAAGTCCGTTTACATATGAATATAGACACATAAACAAATGACACACTACGTATGCTGAAAAGCAAGGCACTGGGATTCTTAAGATTACATAGAAATAATCCTATATGCAAGCCTTTTGTCTCCAAATGCCATTTCTAGTAGAGTATAAGGGGTGAAATCATATTTATTAAGACAGAGTTGCTTTACATTGTATGAATTAAATATATCCCTAATTTATATTGTCATTTTAGAAGTGATAGGTCAAAAACAAACAGGAATGATTTGGAATAGAGTTAACTTGGGGCCATGACTATCCACTACAATGTAAAAATGCATTATCAATCAATATAATTGCTACATTCCTTGAAAATTAGTTGATTGTACTAGATTTATTGTGCAAATAAGTATTTCTGTTTAATGTGAAATCTATAAATGTGCAGTTATATTAAAATTACTTGGTCAAAATTAAGTCTACCATCCCTTTTTGACAGCTTAAAGCCAAATGAACCAAAACCATCCCACATACGTAGGATAAATAAAGACTTTTAAAAGCCTGATACTAGTTTTGTTCAAGTTTTATTACCAAATGAATTAATATTTGTATGCTATCACTGGAAAAATAAGCAAAGTATAAATAAAATCAATAATAAAATGTTTGATTTGTAAGGATGACATATTTTAGACTTACAAAGATGTATAATAAGAGTAGAGAGTACCAGTGCTAATAGTGATTAAAAAATGAGTAACATGGTCTGTGATACTGCTTAAGGAACAATGTGCTTTTAATTAAAGAAGTAGGTTTGTGTTGTTCTAAGAATGAAAATTTGTCAATATTAATTTTACTTGCATTTCTGATTGAATATCATGCCTAAATAAAATTAAATTATATTGATCATACTGATGAATATATTTATTGAAAGCTTACTGTCAGGCCACTCATTTAGTACTTAGGCAATACTTAGAAATAGTTAATATTAGCAGTCACATTATGTGGATGAAAGAACAGAATCTTGGAGATTTTAGGCAAGGTAACATAAGTAGTAAGCATCAGAACCAAAGTATAACCCAAATACTGTGGTTTTGGCAAAGCCTGAAATAGCTAAGCTCTATAGCATAAAATTCTCAGTTATATACAAAATGTGACTTGAGTTTCTGCTGTGGCACAGTGGGATTGGCAATGTCTTTGCAGAAGCAGGGATGTGGGTTCAATCCCTGGCCTGGCATAGTATGTTAAGGATCTGGCACTGCCTTAGCTGTGGCATATTTCACAACTCCTGCTCTGATCAATATACCTCCAGGTGGCCAAAAAAAGGAAAGGTTCAACTCTACAAATAGCAATGGGAGGTAATGTTCCTTAAACAGCTCTTCGAAATTTTTATATAAACTTGTAATAAAGTTTAATGATATGTTATTTACTCTTTTGTCATTATAAATATTTTCACAGAAACATATTAGACATAGATTAAATAGCAGTTCGTGTTGTGGCTCAGTGGTTAACGAATCTGACTAGGAACCATGAGGTTGCGGGTTCGAGCCCTGCCCTTGCTCAGTGGGTTAACGATCTGGCATTGCTGTGAGCTGTTGTGTAGGTTGCAGATGTGGCTCAGATCCTACATGGCCGTGGCTGTGGCATAGGCTGGTGGCTGTAGCTCCCATTAGACCCCTATCCTGGGAACTTCCATATGCCGCGGGTGCAGCCCTTAAATGACGAAAGACAAAAAAAAACAGAAAGAAATAGACTAATAGATTAAATAGATAAACTTACCATAGTGGAAGTATGTATGTGTTTTTCTTTTATCCTTGGTGTGTTTGTATATTTCATGTGTATTGGTTTTGTACAGTATTTGTCTTCATTTGAAAAGTAGAAGGGCATATCCTATCACAGTTTGAATTATACTAAGTCACAGAGATGCTTTTAATTTTTCAAATATATATTTACTGAATATGTGAGTCTTCTTCAAGTATTTTGGGGGTTTTTGGGTAAAATTAGCAGTAGGAAATTATCCCTGCTCTTGATAAGATACATTTCTGTTTACTATTACCAATTTTAAAAATATTCCAAATTCACCTGTATTACATTTTAGAATTCACAATTTATTAGAATAAACATGGCAGTAACTGAAAGAACAATTTTTTAAAGACGAAGTATTTTACTATATAGTTATATTTAACTTCAATCCTGTAAGGTAGGTCTTATCCTGAATAGGGAAACTTCATATGAAAAATGCAGTACCTTTCGCAAAAGTGTATAGACAATATAATAGCAAAATATGGTTTTAAATTTATGAGTCTTTGATTGCAAACTGTTAGGTTTTGCATTACAATAACAAAAAATACTCCAAAACCTGCAAATCAATTGGGCAATCCAGCCTTTATAGTTTTGCTTATCTAATGGAGCAAATAACTATTCCTTGTTTTATATGTCCAAATATTTTTACAGTATGTTTTATTGTATTTTATTGATTCTTCTCCTTTATGGCATCATTGTAAAAGAAATCGTTTTTAGCTTTTTGCAGCTAAACCCCGAACAATTTGGTGTATGTATGTATGAGTGTGTGTGTGTATACACACACATACTTCTATGAAATTGTTTCTATTACAAAACATGTCCTTTTTTTATCCTCTTTCAAGTACACTGAATACAAAAATTGTATATACAGAACAGGGATACTATATATATATATATATATATATATATATCCATATATATGTGTGTGTGTGTGTGTGTGTATTAATTTCAGTGGGATCAAGCCTTAATTTTCCCTTGATATTTTGCACTCTTGTTGCCTTTGCTTCTCAGAAATCAGTACGGGGATGGAATGGTTTAAAATATTCACAGTTTCAGTATTTGAATAGGATGTAATATTGCTGTTAGCTATGTCAGGATTCTTTTGTTTTTCAAAATAAAAAGAGCTTTACTATTTTGCCTTGCAAAACTAATACAAATTCTTTCAAAAAATTCTACAAGGAAACCGAAAAAGAGTAAAATTTAAAACAATCAATCAACAACAAAAGCATGCAATTATAACAGCTAGGAAAGCCACTTTTAAAATTTTGAAATACATCCTTTAGGATATTTATATTTCTCTTTTTCACTCTCTGACATGTGTTTATTTCAGTGAAACAAAGAGAACAAACTTTCAACCTTCCCACTAATTCCTCCAAAGGAATTCCTTTTTTAGCCTTTTTTTAAGAGTAAGTCAAAAGATAAATTCTCTTAGTTTTCCTCCATCTTAGAATGTCTATTTTTCATCTTCATTTCTGAAGGATGTTTTCACTGAGTATAGGATTCTGGCATAACAGGTCTTTTCTTCTACCACCTTTTACCACCTGACCAAAATGCTCTGTCACTCTCTTCTGGCCTCCATGGTTTCTGATGAGAAATTTAACAGTCATTAAAATTGTTCTTCCACACAGGGGAAATTAGTCTTACTACTTTTAAGAATTTTTCTTCATTTTCTCAAGTTTGACTATGATATGTATTGAAGTGGATTTCTTGGTATCCTGTTTGGAGTCTGCTTAGATTTTTGAATCTCTAGATTTCTATAATTTGAAAAATATGGGAACTTCCAGCTATTATTTTGTAGAATGCTTTTTAAGCTCTGTCATTTGTGTTATTTCCTGGGATGCCAATGACATGAATGTTAGAATATTTGAATCAGACCTATGAAGCTTTGTTAACTTTTTTCAGTCTACATTCAATTCGCACTGTTGTTTAGACTGGTTAATTTCTATCATTTTTGCCTTATAGTTCACTGATTCCTTCCTCTTTTCCTTCACTCTGCTGATGAGCTCATCCACTGGTATTTTTCAGTATTTTTCAGTTCTAACATTTCTATTTGGTTCTTCTTTATACATTTAATCTTTGCCATGGCTTTCTATTTTTTGCATAAATTATTTTAAATTTGTTTAGTGTATGTCTGTAAATACGTGTTGAAACATTTTTTTTATGGCTGCTTTAAACTTTGTCAGGGCACTTTAGCACCTGTCATTTTAGTGTTGGAATTTATTGACTGCCTTTTTTGTTTCACTTTTAAATGTTCCTAGTTCTTGAAATGAGAAGTTTTTACTGTAAGTTGGACAAGATGAGATTGTGTCTTATTTAAGACATCTGTTTAAATAAAACAGTGCTCTGGCAGAAGAAGGGGTGCACCACTTATTTAATGCCAGGGGCTATGGAAATTCAGGTTCTCACATGTCTTCCACAGACACCATGGTAATGAGGGCCGATAATTACTACTAGATAGTGGTGAAAATCCTCTATATGCAGTAGATTTTTCTCTGACAATACCATAGGGGAGGGAGATATCTAACTACCCAAGCCATTTCTGCTGCATATAGTTAGAAGTCCACGATGCCTACATGATCTTCACTAACAAACATCTTTGGGAGAGAGGAAAGCTTATTACAGCCTAGCAGGAATGAAATTCCCCACTCTCTGCTTGGATTTTCTTTGCCACTACCCTACCAAGGGGCATAGAATGCCTTGTTATAGTCTAGCAAGTAGGGAACTCATGGCTTCCCTTTCAGACTTTGCTGATAGGAGAGCCACAGCTATTTGACTGAAGTAAAGTGGTTATTTTTTAAAAAAGTCTTTGTTTTCTGGTTCTCTGTCTAGAGAGAGGAATTTTCTTTGTATCTAGGATTCTTGGAGTTGTTTGTTTGGTTCCTGGCATCTTCAGCAACAAGTGTGAAATTTGTGAGGCAAAGCAAAAATCCAGGAAGATTACCACACTTATTTCTACTTTACCAATAACTATGAATGAGTAAGAATTTGAAATACATACTGAAGAAAATGTTGGCTATTAGGTTAAAAAATGAACTAGTGTTCCAAATATACTTCAGTTTAATATAAAATGTAAACATGAAAGTCCCATGTTAATAATCTTCTTGGTTAATAACCTCTTATCTTTCAAACTTCATCCTGTTGTAGCCAGGAAAATTTATTATTCATAATTTATCTTTAATTTAGGACAGAATTATCTGTTCAGTCTAGAAACCTATGCTATATTACAAGTTTAAAATAGACTTAAAATATTTCATAAGTAGATAGTTACAAATGTTCTTCTTCACTCTTAACTCATAATGTACACTATTTATTGTAGCTTATAATAACAGAATCATGTAAAATAAATATCTGTTTAGACCTTAAAAGCTTACCAAATACTGCCTATATGAAATCAGCTAAATGCTGTACTTCACACATTTCACAAAAGACAGGTGGGGAGACAATGAAAGAGGAAAAAGAAAAGTAAAAATGAAGGCGGAACATAAGACAGGGAAAGCAAGAAATAAATGAAAGGAGAGATTAGCCAGGTCATCCCAAATCAAATAGATATGAAATGTTAAATCTCAGACTCACCATTTGGCATGAATGTTCTGTATGACATCAGCTTTGAAAAATGGAATACAGCCTTTAAAGTGTGTCTTATTATGACTAGGTGCTACTCCTAGAATGCTGGTTAACAACAACTTTTTCAGTTATGCTATTAGATGATATATTTTTCTCCCATATGTATAAGAAAGATATCTGTTAAAATGCACGGTATTTATTTAGTTAAAATATAAAATTACCATTTTGTAGGCCAATGCAATAGAATATTGGCAACTTAATACTTAGTTACATACTTTTTACCTATGTAAAATATTACAAATTTATTTATATAAAAGTATGTTTAAGGAAATACTGAATAATTTCAGATCTTTGAAGTAGCTTTATGATTTGCTTAATGACTAACTGCATTTTAATTGTTTCAGAAATTATTTTTGTACATTAAGATTATAATTTTTATTATTTTTTTTCTGGATGCAGTTTTTAAGTTTGTTTCTTATGATTAACTAAGGTTTTAGTCAAACTAAGGTTTTAGTCATTAGACTATTTCCTATTTTTTAATTAACTCATGGATAGTTGCCTTACTCAGAAATCTCAATAGCTGTTAAGGGTTAAGTCTTCGTTTGACCTGCAGTTTCAGAACAAAAGCAAAAGTCCAAATGATACTAACAAAAACTTTAACTTGTTGGTTATTTCTATCCAATCAGGATCAGCTTTATCCTGATTACCTGGTAAATGATTGGTCAGCTCTTAAGGTACTACTCCCTAGCCAGTAATTTTAACTTTAAAAAAATTATTTTATGGCATACTGCCATGCTGTTTTCAGAATGGGTTTCATTTGAAATGGTTCTTAAATAGGACTTAATTTTCCTGATTCTAATAATAAAACAATTTCCTTTACATCTATTTATTTTCCATCCATGAAACTATTTTCTTCTGTCTTAAAGTGTTTTTGTTTTTGAAGAGTGATGTCAGCAAGATCATCAACTAGGAAGTCCCAGCCCTCATTCTCCACAAAAGCAATGAATGAACAACTATCTGTAGATGAAACTACCTCTATGACAGCTCCAAAGGACAATAAAGAAGCTGTAGCAACCCAGTAGAGTACCAACACCAAGGATGACTGCATAGAAAGTATAGAAAACAGTTTATGTGCATCATCCCATCCTCCAGGCTAGCCCTGTTCAATGGTAAGAGGAATCCCCTCAGCCACTACTTTGTCCACAGGGGAAAAAAAGAGCAGATCTCCAGTAGCCTTTGCCATTGAGGACCTGCAGTATTTGCCAATTGTGACCCCAGAAGCTCAGCTGTCTGGAGCCCACATTGGTGTACCTCTTTTTAACCCCAATTACCCACTGCAGAACAGGAACCACTGCATACCCACCCAAGACCTGGTGCTCACCCAACAAACTCCACTCCATCAACACCCCTTAAAGAGATTTTTTCCCATCATTCTCTAAAGTAAGGGACAGGTGAATATTTCTTCAAAAGTTCGTGCACAGACTTACAGACAAGATGGTGGAATAGAAGGACTTGAGCTCACTTCTCATGAAAACACCAAAATCATAACTACTATAATAAAAAAATTAACAAAAAAGACAATATAAAATATCTTCTTTGGTAAGTTCCAAAGACAAAGAAGCCACAAAGAAATGGTAGGAGGGGCGCTTTCACAATGTAATCAAATGCAACCCACTGCGTGGGCTACCCACAAAACTGGAAAATAATTATATTACAGAGATTCACCCATGGCAGTGAAAGTTCTGAGTCCCATGTCAGGCTCCTGGCCTGAGGATCTGGCATCAGGAGGAGAAATCCCCAGAGATTTGGACATGAAAGCCAGCAGAGCTTGAGTTTGAGAGTCCACAGAAATGGGGGAAATAAAGAATCCACTCGTGGAGGGTGCATACAAGGTCTCACAGGTACTGTAACCCAGGGCAGAGAAGTGCATCCATAGGATCCTGGGACAGACCTACCTGCAGGCCTTAGAGGCTCTTCTGGGGCTGTGTGGGGTTGACCGTAGCTCACTGTAGGGGGCAAGGATATTGGTAGAAGAGACTCCCAGAAAATATGTGTGGGCTCTCTCAGAGGTCACCATTTTGACATCAAGACCTGCTCCCACTAAAAAGCCTGGTTCTAGGATGTCTCAGGCCGAACAACCAATAAGGTGTGTCACAGCCCCACCCATCAGCAGACAGGCTGCCTAATGTCATCTGAACCCACAAGTGCTTCACCTCTAAACACACCACTTGATACACCCTGCCCACCAAAAGGACAAGATCCAGCTTCACCCACCAGTGGGCAGGCACCAGTCTATCCCACCAGAAACACTGCACAAGCCCCTGGAATAATCTCACCCATAAGAGGGCAGACACCAGAAGCAAGTGGAAGTATGATCCTGGAACCTGCAGAAAGGAGACCACAGACAGAAACACAAAATTAGAGAGCAGGGGAATATTTTCCAGATGAAGTAACAAGATAAAATCCCAGAATAATGTGAAATCTACCTGAAAGAAAATTCAGAGTAATGATAGTAAAGATGATCCAAGACCTTGGGAAAAGAATGGTGGCTCAGACTGAGAAGATACAAGAAATGTTTAACCAAGAACTGGAAGATTTAAAGAACAAATAGATGAACAATAACTTAAATGAAAAATAAACTAGAAGGAATCAATAGAATAAATGAAGCACAAGAACGAATGAGATGGAAGACAGATTGGTGGAAATCACTGATGTGGAATGGACTAAAAAAAAGAAATGAGGACAGTCTAAGGGACCTCTGGGACAACATTAAATCTAACAACATTTGCATTCTTCTCCCAGAAGAAGATAGAGCCAGGTAAATAGTTGAAGAGATAATAGCCAATAATTCCCAACATGGGAAAAGAAGCACTGGGTCCAAGAGGCACAGCAAGTCTCATATAGGATAAACTCAAGGCAGACAACATTGAAACACATATTAATCAAACTAAATAAAATAAAGACAAAGAGAAACTATTAAAACCAACAAAGGAAAAACAGCAAATAGCATACAAGGGAGCATCCAAAAGTTATCAGCTGATTTTTTCAGAAACTCTGCAGGTCAGAAGAGAGTGACATGATATATTTAAAGTGATGAAAGGAAAAAGCCTACAACCAAGAACTCTAGCCAGGAGGCACACATTCAGATTCAATGGAAAAATCCAAAGCTTTGTAGATAAGCAAAAGTGAAGCGAATTCAGTAGCACCAACCAGTTTTACAACAAATGCTAAAGGAACTTCTCCAGGTGGAAAAGAAAAAGCCACAACCAGAAACAAGAAAATTACAAATGAGAAGACTCACTGGTAAAGTCAAACTTATATGTACCAACAACTTTTTATGTACAAGATTGTTCTGAGACTACTGTATCAAAACCTTATGGTAACTGCAAACCAAAAATCTATAATAGATACATACACAAATAAGAAAAAAACAACCCCAAAGTAACATCAAAAATAGTCATTAAATCACAAGAAAAGAGAGGAAGGGAAGAAAAAAGACCAACAAATCCAAAAGAATGAACAAAATGGCAATAAGAACACATCATAATTACATCAAATGCAGTGAAAACGTGCTGATCCAAAATGTATGGGATACAAACAAAACAGTTAAAAAAGGGAAGTTTATACCATACAATCTCACCTCAGGAAACAAGAAAAATCTCAAACAACCTAACCTTACACCTAAAGCAACTAGAGAACGAATAGCAAATAAAACTCAGGGTAGAAGTGAAGAAATCATAAATATCAGAACAAAAATAAATGAAATAGAAACAAAGAAAAAATAGAAACAAAACAATAGAATAGGCCAATGAAGCAAAAAGCTGGTTCTTTGACTCAATCAACAAATCGATAAACACTTAGCCAGACTCATCACGAAAAAAGTGAGAGGGCTCAAATCAATAAAATTAGAAATGAAGAAGGAGATGTTACAATGGACATCGCAGAAATAACAAAGGATCATAGACTACTGCAAGCAACTATATACCAATAGAATGGACAACCTACAAGAAATGGACAAATTCTTAGAAATACATAACCTTCTAAGACTGAATGAGGTATATATAGAAAAGATGAACAGAATAATCACCAGTAGTAAAATTGAAACTGATTTAAAAACTTCCAACAGACAAAAGTCCAGGACTGGATGACTTCATAGGCAAAGAGGTAAACATTTAGAGAAGAGGTAACACCTATCCTTCTGAAACTATTCTAAAAATTGCAGAGGAATGAACACTCCCAAAACTCATTCTGTGAGGCCACTATCACCCTGAAACCAAAACCAGGCATAGATACCACAAAAAAGGAAAGTTACAGGCCAATATCATTGATGAACCTAGTTGCGAAAGTCCTCAAAGAATACTAGCAAACCAAATCCAATAGTACATTAAAAAGGTTATACACCATGATCAGGTGAGCTTTATCCTCTGGATGCAAGGATTCTTCAATATCTGCAAATAAATCAGTATGATATACCCAATTAACAAATTTAAAAATAAAAAATCATATGATCAGCTCAGTAGATGCAGAATAAAAGCTTCTGACAAAACCCAATACCTATTCATGATACAACTCTCCATAAAGTGGGCATAGAAGGAACCTACATCAACATAATAAAGGCAAGATATGACAAACTCATAGCCAATATCATTCTCAACTGTGAAAAGCTGAAAGAATTTCCACTAGGGTCAGGAACAAGACAAAGATGCCCATTTTCACTACCGTTATTCAACATAGATTTGGAAGTCCTAACCACAGCAGTCAGAGGAAAAAAAGAAATAAAAATGTTTGCAGATGGCAGGATACTACACATAGAAAATTTTAAAGATGCTATCAGAAAACAACTAGAGTTCATCAAAGAATTCACTAAAATTGTATGACACTAAATATGCAGAAATCTCTTGTGTTCCTCTACACTAACAATTAAAGATCAGAAAGAAATCATGGAAACCATCCCATTTACCATCACATCAAAAAAAATAGGATAAACCTACTTAAAGAGACAAAATACCTGTACTCTGAAAATTACAAGACACTGATGAAAGAAATCCAAGATGACACAAAGAGATAGAAAAATATACCACGGTCTTGGATTGGAAGAATCAATACTGTGAAAATGACTGTACTACCCAAGGCAAGCTACAGATTCAATGCAATTCCTGTCAAATTATCAATGGCATTCTCCATAAGTCCTAGAAAAAAAATTAAATTTGTGTGTAAGACAGAAGGCTCCAAATAGCTTAACAATCTTGAGAAAAAAAAATGGAGCTGAAGGAATCAGGCTCTCTGACTTCAGACTATAACTACAAAGCTACAGTCATCAAAACAGTATGGAACAATCACAAAAACAAAAATAAATTTCAATGGAACAAGACAGAAAATCCAGAAATAAACCTACACACCTAGGCTGCGTTATTCTATGATAAAATAAGCAAGATCATGCAGTGGAAGAAAAAGACAGTTTCTTCAATAATTAGTTCTGGGAATACTGGGTAGCTATATGTAAAATAATGAAATTAGAACATTCTCTAAAACCATACACAAAAATAAACTTAAAATGGAGTAAAGACCTAAATATAATGCCAGGTAATATAAAAATCTTAGAGGGAAACAAAAGCAGAACACTCATTGACCTAAACTGCTGCAATATCTTTTTTGATTCACCTCCTAGACTAACAAAAATAAAAGCAAAAATAGACAAATAAGACCTAATTAAACTTAGAAAGCTTTTGCACAGCAAAGGAAACCATAAAGAAAATGCAAATACAACCTACAGAATGAGAAAAAAATTGCAAATGAAGCATCTGACAAGAAATTAATCTCCAATATGTACAAAGAGCTCCTTTCCTGCAGTTTGATATGAAAAAACAATAAAAATTGGGCAGAAAATCTAAATAGTGATTTCTCCAAAGGAGACATACAGATTGTCAAAAAGCACATGAAAAGATGCTCAACATTATAAATTATTAGAGAAATACAAATCAAAACAATGAGATATCACTTCACACCAGTCAGAATTGCCATCAAAAATTCTACAAACAAATGCTGAAGAGGGTGTGAAGGAAAGGGAACCCTCCTACAATCTTTGTGGGAATGTAAACTGGTAGAGGCCCCGTGGAGAACCTTCAAAAAACTAAAAATAGGAATACTGTATAATCCAGCAATCCCACTCCCAGGCACATAACCAGAGAAAACCATAATTCAAAGAGCATCTCCTCCCATGTTCATTGCAGCATTATTCACAATAGCCAAGATATACAAGCAACCCAGATGCCCATTAAGAGAGGACTGTAGTACATGCATACAATGGAATATTACTCAGTGATTAAAAAGAATGAAATCATGCCATTTGCAGCAAAGATGGACCTAAAGATTATCATACTAGGGGTGAAGTAAGTCATACGGAAAAAGACAAGTATTTCATCATATCACTTATATGTGGAATATTAAAAAGTGACACAAGTAAACTTATTTACAAACAGAAACAGATTCACAATCTTTGAAAACAAACCTATGGTTCCCAAGGGGGAAAGGTCATGGGGAAGGATAAATTAGGAATTTGGGATTAACATATACATGCTACTTTATATAAACTAGATAATCAATAAAGACCTACTAACAGTACAAGGAACTCTACTTGATATTCTGTGATAACTCTGCACGGGAAAAATCTTGAAAAGAACAGGTGTATGTATATAACTGAATCAGCTTACTGTACTGCTGAAACTAGCACAACACTGTATATCAACTATACTCCAGTATAAAGTAAAAATTAAGCTGAAAGAAAAGTGAATTAGTATAGTGCCTTCCTAGACCAAAACTGAGGGAATTTGTCACTAATACATCTGACTTAAATTCTTGAGGTAGTTCTTCAAATAAAAATGTGCCAAACAGTAACTTAAAAACACATGAATATATAAACCTCACTGGTAATGTTAAATATATAGAAAATTCAGAGTAATATAAAACTTTAATGATGATATGCAAATTACCCATAGCCCTAATACAAATGTTAAAAGTAGTAATAACCATAACCACAATAATATATAACAGATTTACAATATTAAAATAAATGAGCTCTGACTCTTAGAAAATGAAGTAAATGTGTGGGGAGTGCAATACTGTAGAGTTTTTTTATGCAATTAGATTCTAATCAAATTGAAGTTGATGGTTATAACAAAGATTTATACAAGCCTCATGGTCAAGAAACCTCTAGTAGATTCACAAAATGTAAAGAAATGAAACCAAATACCTACCAAAAAAAAATCAAATAACAGAAGACAACAAAAATGAAAGAACAAAAGAAGTAGAGAATAGAAAAACAGAATTAACAAAATGGCAATTGTAAGTTCTTAGCAATAATTATCTTAAATGTAAATGGATTAAACTCCCTTATCAAAAAGCATAGGGTGATTGAATCAATTAAAAAATTAACAAAAACATGATCCAGTGATATATTGTGTATAAGACTAACTTCAGATATAAAAACATATAGTGAAAAATGTAAAAATATATTCCAGGCAAATGGTAACACAGAGCATAGGGATGGCTTCACCTATATCAAATCATAGGATAAATGTCTAGAAGAAGAATGATGTAGAATGTCATTAAATAAAGTCATAATAAATATATAAACTGCACATCAGAGCACATAAAATATATATAACAAATACTGACATTTCTGAGAGACATTAACAGCAATGTAGTTATGGTAGATGACTTCAATGTACAATTTTCAATAATGGATAGAATGATATCCAGGTAGAAAATCAACAAGGTAACAACTGACTTGAGCAGTATTATAGAAAAAATGTATCTAACAGACATAAACAGACTTTCTACTCAACATCTACACAATACACTTTCTCAAGAACAGAAAATATTCTATAAGCTGGATCATAATTAATAGATTTAAGAGAAATGAAATAATGCTAAATACCTTATATCAGATTAAAGTGGAATGTAATTATAAATCAGTAACAGAAAGCAAAGAGGACAATTCACAAAAGTGTGGGGAAAAACATATTATGCACAACTATTGGTAAAAGAGGAAATAAAAGATGAATTTAAAAATTCTTAAAGGTAACTGGAATATGAAAATACAATTAATAACTTATGAGGTGCAGCAAAAGTAGTACTAAGAGCATATTGTGGTGTTAAAAACTTATGAAAGAAGATCTGAAAAATCTAACTTTACAATTTAAGGAACTAAAAAAAGAGCAAAATCCAAAATTATCACAAAGGAAAACATAAGATTAGAGCCAAAATAAACAAGTGACTAGAAAACTGGTAAAATACTACCCAAAGATGATCCATAAATTCAATCCCAAGGACATGCTTCGCAGAAATAGAAAAAAAATCCTGAAATTTATATGAAATCATAAAATACCCCAAATAACCAAAGCAATCTTGAGGAAGAACAACAGAGCTGGTAGCATAACCCTTCCTGGTTTCAAATGACTATGTAAAGCTATAGTAATCACAACAGTGTGGTACTGACATAAAAACAGATGAAAACAAATGGAGCAGAATAGAGAGCCCTGATAAATACGTGCTTTTATTGTCAATTGATCTTCCACAAGGGTGTCAAGAACACACAATAGGGAAAGGATGGTCTTCAGTAAATGGTGTTGAGTTCACTTTGTGATTTAGTGGGTTAAGAACCCAATGTAGTCTCTGGGAGGATGTGGGTTCGGTCCTTGGCCTTGCTCAGGGGTTTAAGGATCCAGAGTTGCTGCAATATACATCTTAGATCATGGGTGTGACTCAGATCTAGTGTTGCTGTGGCTGTGGTATAGGCTTAAGCTGTGGCTCTGATTCCACCCCTAGCCTGGGAACTTCCATGTGGCACAGGTTCAGTCATAAGAAGAAGAAGGAAAAAAAGGTGTTGAGAGAAATGGTTATCCATATGCAGAAAAATGAAATTGGGCCCTTATACCATATTAAAAAAAAACTCAAAATGGATTAAAAATTTAAACATGAGTTGTGAAAAAATAAAATTACGATAAGACAGTTCCTTCACACTGAACCATAATTTTTGAATATGACACCAGAAACACAATCAACAAAAGCAAAGACAAGTGAAATTGCATCAAACTAAAAAGTTTCTACACAGCAATGGAAACTATTAGCAAAATGAAAAAGCAACATACCAAATGGGAGACATTTTGCAATCCATATATATGATAAGAAGTTACCATCCGAAATATATGAGGAACTTGTACAATTCTGTAGCAAAAACCTTCCCAATAAAAATGTTCAATAATTTTCAAGTGCTCAATAGATATTTCTACAAAGAGAACATTCAAGTGGTCAACACTTAAATGAAAAAGTGTTCAACATCACTGATTGGTAAGTGGAAATCAAAACTACAGCAAGAAATCACCTCACATTTGTTGATCGTCTACTGGGGAAAAAAAAGAGAAAAGATGATGTTTTGCAAGGATGTGGATAAAAAACAACCATTCTGTACTATTGCTAAGAATTTAGCATTATATAACCGTTATTGAAATAAGTATGGATGCACCTCAAAAAAATAGAAATATAACTACCCAGATATATAATAACCGAAATTCCACTTCTAGGTATATATCTAAAGGAAATGAAATCACTGTGTCCAAGAAATATGTGCACACCCATGTTCATTGCAGCATTATTAACTACTTCCAGGATATGGAAATAATCCAGACGTATTAGAGAAATTCAGAAAAATATTATCCAGTCTTTAAAAAGGAAGTCCTACAATTGCAATAACATGAATGAACCTGGAGAACATTATGCTAACTCAGGCCAGATGGAGAAGAGATAAACACTGCAGGATATCAATGTTGGAATCTAATGTAGTCAAACTGATAGAAACAGAAATTAAAATAGTTGTCACTGGGGTGAAGTGGGAGGGGAAAATGAGTGTTTGTCAAAGGCTACAAAATTTTCATTTATGCCACCAGAATAAGTTCTGGAGATCTAATGTAAATATGACCGTGGTTAACAATAACATACTTGAAATTTGCTTAAAGGATAGATTTTATGCACTCTCTCCACCAAAATGAAAGAAAAAATGAAGACAAGCATATGAAATTATGGATAAGTAATTATCTTAATTGTAATTATTTCACAATATGTACATATGTCAGATCATCAAGTTGCACACTTTAAATATATACAATCCTTATTTGTCACTTATACCTCAATAAAGATAAAAAATACATTTGTCTTATTTTTACATAGATTTTATGGCTATTGAGTTTTCTTAATTTATGTTTAAATTAAGTAAGAAAAATATTAAGGACAGAATTTGAAATGATAGAACCAGCACAAGTTTACCTTTAAAATGAAAACAATGATAGAATATTAAATCTACTATATTTATTAACAATAGTGATTTACTATATAAAAGGAAGCTTATGTTACACTTTGAAAAAATTATAGTAAAATTTCATAAATTAAAAGTTAATATTTATTGGGTACTTAGTGCCAATAAAATGTGCATTACACTCTATTAAGAATGTAATACAGGAGTTCCCGTCGTGGCGCAGTGGTTAACGAATCCGACTAGGAACAAGGAGGTTGCAGGTTTGATCCCTGCCCTTGCTCAGTGGGTTAATGATCCGGCGTTGCCGTGAGCTGTGGTGTAGGTTGCAGATGCGGCTCGGATCCTGCATTGCTGTGCCTGCACGCAGGCCAATGGCAACAGCTCCAATTAGACCCCTAGCCTGGGAACCTCCACATGCCGCGGGTGCGGCCGTAAAATGACAAAAGGCAAAAAAAAAAAAAAAAAGAATGTAATACACATTATTTTATACTAGTACTGGAATTTATAGTTTAATTTTTATTACCCTAGTGAGGAAGATGAGACCTAGATCTGTTCAATAACTTGTTCAATGTCTGACAGCAAACTAGAATTGTTGAGATCCCGATTTCATTACTAGTGTTCTTAACGTCTACACTATCAATCTGATGGTACTTAATAAAAGGATATTCTACAATGTGGTGGCTTAGAAACAGTAAACTGAATACCTCAGTGATCATTTTTGATATACTTACAGTTGATAATAACCAGTGGTAACTAACACAGATATAATCATAATGATTTCTCTCCAAATTCCTTCTGTAATGTGATCACAGACCCCCCTTCCCAGGACTTCGTAAAGACCTATAAGGTTTAATGCATAAGTACAGTGAAAAGATATATCAAAGCATTGTCGATGATCAGTCCCCTCCTACTTCTCTCCCCAAAAGAAATCCACATCAGTTAAAGGGGAGTCCATTTTTCCAGTTCATTAGAACACAAAGGGTGGTAGTCATCAAACATTCTCCTCTTTCCTTCTCCACATTGCATTGTCAACAAGATTTAGTCATTTCTCTATTCATAATTTATCTGCAACATGATCACCTTTCACCACCTCCACTGACACCTTCATGATCCAAGCCATCACCATAATTTTTCATATGCACCAAAAGTCAACTGTTTTCCCTGCTTTTATTAGCAGCAAACAGTTCTCTGTGTCATCCCAATGAGTCACATCATGCCAATCTGCTCAAAATAAATCTGTCAGCTACAAGGTTTCCATGTGATGGCAACTCAAATTTTGGATTTGGTCTGGAACTAAACATTCCTCTGCAGACAGGACTGCTCTCCTCCCATGTTCCATGGGGAAAGAGAATAACAAAAATAGCAGTCCTAAGGGAGGAGAACATTTTTATACTAAGGGCTCAGAAAAATTCTGCTACTATGATACTTTGGGGAGGGGTAATGAGAAGATTGGAGGACCTATTTCTTGTTTTCTCCTGTTAAAATTTGACCTGCTGAATTTGTTATCCCTTAAAAAAATCTGTTCTTTAAACTATACATACTGAGTCCTTTCTCCAGTAACTGACTCCAAAAAAAGAGACTTCTGAGTTTTCTGAAAAATAATTCAAAGTAATTATTTTAAGAAGGTTCAGTGAGAATCAAGAAATCACCAAAATCAGTAACTCAGGAAAATAATACATGAAAATGAGAAGTTCAACAAAGATAAATCAGAATAAAGCAGAAATTCTGAAGCTGAAGAATTTAATAAGTGAAATGAAAAGAACAACTGAAGCTTCAAGAACTGGCCCAGTTAGGCAGAAGAAAGAATCTGTAAATTTGAAGACAGATCTATTGATATTATCTAGTCAGAGGAAAATAAAATTATAATGAAAATAATGAAGTCTATATGAATTCTATGATAATATCAAGCAAAACAATATTGAATTATGGGAATAGCAGAAGAAGAAAAGAGGGAGAAAGAGAAAGGAGCCTTAAAGAAATAATGCCTGGAAACTTCCTAAATCTTGGAAGAAATATGGCCATTCATGTACATGAATTTCAAAGATCTCTAGAGAGATTTAACTCCAAGACATCTTCATTGACATAGCTTACAATAAATCTCTCAAAAATCAGGGCCAAGGAGAATTTTGAGTTCAGCAAGGCAAACGATTCCTCACATACACAGAAATACCAATAAGGCTATCAACAGATTTCTCAGTGAAACCTTGTAGGCCCAGCACCTTTTGTAGCACTCAAAGTGCTAAAAAAGGAAAATAAAAATAAGCCCAACTATAAACATTTTACCCAGGGGAGCTGCCCTTCAGAAATGATGATGAGGTAGACTTTCCTGATAAAGAAATGCTGAGGGAGTTCATTATACCATGAACTTTACAAGAAATGTTAAGGGGAGTTCTTCAAGCCGTAATGAAAGGACACTAGTTAGAAACATGAGCACATATGAAACTATAACATTCACTGGTAAAGGTAAATACACAGTCAAATCAAAATAATCTAATGTTGCAGTGTCGGTATGTAAATCCCTCAAACTCAAGAATATAGGTTAAGAGGCAAAAGTGTTAATAATAACTATAATTACAATGTTACATAAATGGATATTCAATATTAAAAAGTATAAATTAAGACATCATCATAATTGGGTTGCAAGTAAATAGAACTTCATAACCAACTGAAGCTAGGTTATAAATGTCACACAGTTATAGCTTTAAGATTTATTATGAAAGTCTCATTGTAACCACAAAGAAAAAACTTGTACTAGTTACACAAATTACAAAGTGAGAAATATTCAGAATATGTAGCATCACTGAAAATCATTAATTCACAAATAAAATGAGAGAAAGGAACAAAAGAACTACAAAACAGAAAGAATTTTTTTAAATGATGATAGTAAGACCTACCTCTCAATTACTCCAAAAGTAAAGAGCTTCAATTCTCTAATTAAAAGACAGAGAATGGCTGAGGGGGGGAAAAACAACATCCAGCAATATGCTGCCTAAAAGTGACCCACTCAAGCTGTAAGGATACTCATAGGATGAAAGTGATGGAATGGATAAAGATACCCCATGAAAATGGAAACTAAAGAGTAGAGGTTGCCATACTTACATGAGACAAATTTTAAGTCAAAAACTAACAAGAAACAAAGATCATTACATAATGATATAAGGTTCAGATCATCAGGAAGATATAACAACTGTAAACATATTAACATGAAATATTGGAACACCTAAGTATATTAATTATTAAGATTTGAGAGGAGGAAAGAAAATAATACATTAATAGAAAAGCGTTCCAATTCCTCACTTTCAGCAATGTATAAACTATCCAGTTGGCAAAATCAATAAGGAAAAGAGAGACTGGAACTTCATTATAGACCTAACTATAGAGAATATTCTTCAGTTACACATAAAACATCCTCTAGTTTAGATCACATGATAGGTCACAAAGTAATTCAGAAAATTTAAGAATATTAAAATCATACCAAGTGTCTTTTGTGACCACAGTTATAAAACTAGAAATTAAAAACAGAAAAGTTAGGGAGTTCACAAATATGTAGAGATTAAACAGCATAATCCCAAATGACCACTGAGTCAAAAAAGAGAAAAAAAAATTCAGAAGTATCGAAAAACTAGAGAGGCACAACATGCTAAAACCTATGGGATCCTGTAAAAGCAGATCTAAGAGGGGAATTTATAGTTATAAATGCCTACATTAAAAAATAAGAAAGTTCTCAAACAAGCAACTTCACTTTACATCTTAGTGAACTAGGAAAAGAACAAACTAAGCCCAAAGTTAGCAGAAAAAAAAGGAAATAATAAAGATCATAGAAGTAAATAAAATAGAGGCCAGTAAAATAATAGAAAATATCTTTGAAACTAAGAGCTGTTTTTTTTTTTAAAGAAAAACCTGAAATACTTTTAAGAAACAGGACTCAGAAATCATAAATGAAAGAGGAGATACAACTGACCCCACAGAAATAAAAAGGATTATGGAAAACTATTATGAAAAATATTATGTGCCAACAAACTGAATAACCTAGAAAAACTGGTTAAGTTCCTAGAAACATACAATCTACCACACCTGAATCATTAAGAAATAAAAAATCCAAATAGACCATTCATGAATAAAAGGGTTAAATCAGTAATTAAAACCTCCCGACACAGAAAATTCCAGGACCAGATTGGTCCACTTATAAATTCTACCAGATATTTAAAGAATGATTATTGCCAGTCATTTCAAATACTGCAAAAAAAATAAAATAAAACAGAGGGAATACTCTTAAACTTATTTTATGAGACCAGCATTGCAATAATGACAAAGCCATGTAAGGACACTACAAGAAGAAAAAATTACATACTGATATCACTGATGAATATAAATAGAAAAATTAGGTAACTGATTTTCACCATAATCAAGGGGCATTTATCCCTGAGATAAAAGAATGGTTCAACTCACACAAATCAATAACTATGATAACATCACATTCATGGAATGAAAGATAACACTAGTATGATCAACTCGGTAAATACAGAGAAGGCATTTGACAACATACAAAATCCTTGTATGATAAGAACTCTTAACAAACTGTGTTAGAAGGATTGTTCCTTAGCATAATAAAGACCGTACATGAAAAGCCCACAGTAACATAATATTCGGTGGAGAAAAGTTAAAAGCTTTTCTTCTAATATCAGGGATAAGACAAGAATGCCTACTTTCACCATTTCCATTCAACATAGTACTGGAAGTCCTAGCTGTAGCAATTAGGTAAGAAAAAGAAAAAACATGTATTTTGGAAGGGAAGAAGTACAATTATGTCCATTTGGAGATGATATAATCTTTATATAGAAACTCTAAAGAATCCACCAAAATTCTGTTATAGTAAATGAACTCAGTAAAGTTGTAGGATATATTTCAACATACAGAAATCAGTTGCATTTATATGTATAACACATAGTAACTAGATCAAAGTCTTAAATGTAAAATTCCTAGAAGAAAAAATAGGGGAAAATATCCTTGGCATTGGTCTTGGCAATGATTTCTTGGACAATACCGCAAAGCACAGGAAAATAAAACTAAAACTAGTGGAATGACATTAAAGAGCTTCTGCATAACACAAACAAAACAATCAATACATTAAAAAGGCAGTGTATATAAAAGAAAATGTTTCCAAACTATATACTGGATGAACATTTAATATCCAAAGTATATTAGAATTCATACAACTCAATAGGAGAAAAGTAAATAATCCAATTAAAAGTGGACAATAGACCTGAAAAAAACACTTTTCTGAAGACATGCACATGGCTAATAGTTATGCAGTGTTCAACATCACTAAGCAGTGAAATGAAACCACAAGGAGAAATTATCTCACACTTGTTAAGATGATTATGACAAGAGATAATAGATATTGGCAAAGATAGAAAACAAATCCCTGTATATTGTTGGTGGGAATACAAAAAGCAAAACCACTCTGAAAAATAATATGGTAGCTCTTTAAAAAATTAAAAATGTAACTACCTGTGATCCAGAAATCCCACTCTTAGGTATGAAGGAAATGAAATCAGTATTCTAAGAGATATCTGCACACCCATATTCATCGCAGCATTATTTGCAATAGCCAAGGTATAAAAACAATCCAGATGTCCTTCAACAGGCAAATGGACAAATAATGTCTATATACACACAATGAAAAATCATTCAGCCATGAGAAATGAGGAATTCCTGATTGTGTGACAACATGGATGAATCTGTAGGGTATTATGCTAAGTGAAAAGAGAGAAATACAAATATTATCTGGTATCACTTATATGTGGACCCTAAAATAAAAAAGTATTTCATAGAGACAGATCATAGAATGATGACTGTCAAGGGCTGAAGGTAGCAGAAGTGGGGTGATGTAGGTCAAAGGATACAAATTTTGAAATATAATAAGAATAAGTTCTGAGGATTTAATATATAGCATGGTGAAAATGGTTAATAATATGACATTTTATACTTAAAGGTTGTTGAGAGTAGATCTCAAGCATTTTCACCATTTAAAAAAGTTACCTGTGTTAGGAGTTCCCCTTGTGGCTCAGTGGTAATGAACCCAACTAGTATCCATGAGTATATGGGTTCAATCCCTGGTCTTAGTGGGTTAAGAATCCAGCATTGCTGTGAGCTGCAGTGTAGGTCACACACGTAGCTGGAATCCAGTGTTGCTGTGGTGTAGGCCAGTGGCTGCAGCTCTGATTCTTACCCCTAGCCTGGGAGCTTCCAGTATGCCATGGGTGTGCTCCCTCCTCCCAAAAAAATACTTTAAAAAAAAGAAGTTACCTATGTAAACTATGCGAAGTAAAGGATGTGTTAATTTCTTGATTGTGTGTAGTTGACCATAAAGTGTGAACCTCCCTCATGCCTACATCTCTGGTGTCTTCTCTTACTATTCCCTCCTCCCAAGTTATTAATTCTATTTCAAAGCACCTCCTATTCTTCAAATGAGTGATGATATTTCAAGTCCTCTTTCATTTTCACAAGGTACATCTTCACCTGTCTGTATACCTTTTATTTCTTTAAAACTCAGTTTTGGAGTTGCTGTTGTGGCACAGTGGAAATGAATTCTACTAGTAACCATGAGGTTGTGGGTTTGATCCCTGGCCTTGCTCAGAGGTTAAGAGTCTGGCCTTGCAGTGAGCTGTGGTGTAGGTTGCAGATGAGACTTGGATCTGACACTGCTATGGCATAGGCCAGCAGCTATAGCTCCAATTCAACTGCTAGGCTGGAAACCTCCATGTGTCACGGGTGCGGCCCTAAAAAGCAAAATAAATAAATAAAACTCAGCTTTGATATTTATTCCAGTAAAACTGCCTGTCCCAACCTCTGTTTATCAGTGATTTTTAAGTCTGTAAGGATAAGTGTGTGCCAGCTGAATAATCTATTCATTTATAGCATAGCTCTCTATACTTAGCTCTGTCCACTAACCTCACATAATGAAGTGTTATGATGTTTTCCTCCCTGTTATACTGTGTGAACTCTTGGCTGCAAAAATGCACCTTTTATTTCTATACACTCAGCACCTAAAGAACCCTGGATTACAGAAGGTATTATGTTTGAAGGACCAGTGATGAGAACCTCAAATAGCATTTTCCAAATTCTTTTAAGAAAAGTGCTAAATAAACATTCTGTGTAAAAATAATTCTGTATTGTAAATTTGGGAAATGTCAGACTAAATACATTTAACCAGCATGCTTATAACAAGAACTCTGAATTGTATATATGCTAATTCACATTGTAGCTCTCCAAGAGATGATTATTATAGGTAGTGTTTGCCAAATTTGCCTCAGAACCTCTTTTTCACATAACATCTAGATACATTTCTAGTTATTTTTCAGAACATGGTTATGGAAAAATTAGGTTAGTCTGTCCTACTCACTAAGCCAGAACATATTTTATTCTCTCACTTAAAAAAAGAAGAGAAAGAAGGGAGAAGAAGTTTCTGTACATCTGTATCTTTTTACCATAATTCACCATATAGAAAATTTTACATTAACATTTCCACTTCCATAACACCTTTACTTTTCAATTGTGACCTCTTGTAATTTTCAAAACTGTCTATTCCTTCATTTTAATGTGGTCATAAAAGAATAAATGATGGTTGGTTCACTGAAATAAGGAAATTAATTTAGTCAATATCAAAGGCTATTTTTATTATTATGAGGATAGGGTAAAATTGATATGTATAAAAATAATTTTAATTATTCAATTATTAATATAAATATTCTTTATAATAATACTTTCTTGAACAATTCTTTTTCATTCAGCTCAGCCTCATTGAACTACATTCACTAATATAAAAATGAGATATTTTTTCTTTGTGAAGGGCCGACTTGGAGGTTTTACATGTTTTATTATTTAATAGATGTTTGCTGACTTGGTTACTCAAGTATTGAGTTACTTGTCAATAGATGCCACACCTGGATCTCCACAATATTACCATCCCACCTAAGTAATTTCCATAATTATATCCTAAATTTTAATACTAAATTATTTTTAGCACATATTTCAATTCCATAAATTATATACCCAAGTATGTCTTTTAAGATGAACTGATATCACAAACTATAACAACTGATGTCACTGGCATAAATCCTAACCTCTCAAGGGTAATAGTTTACAAAGGTTTAAAGGAAGTATAAATCTATGTATACTCATGTGCCATTAAAAGATACAAGTTATTTCTGTACATCTGTATTTTTTTTTTATCATAGTTCTATCCTGTTCCACTGATCTGTATTTCTGCCAGCACCTGTGGTCAACTAACCTTGATAAAGGAGGCAAGAACATACACTGGAGGAAAGACAGTCTTTAAAAAATGGTGCTGGGAAAATTGGACAGCGACATGTAAAAGAAATAAACTCAAAATGGATTAAGAACCTAAACATAATGTCAGATACTAGAAAACTCCTAGAAGAAAACATAGGCACAACACTCTTTGACATAAACCACTGCAGTATCTTTTATTGTCTCCCTCCTACAGTAATGAAAATAAAAATAAAAATAAAAATAAAAAACAAATGGGACCTAATTAAAAACTTTTGCAAAGAAAACCATTAAAAAAAAAACAATAAAGACAGTCCACACAATGGGAGAAAAATCTTTGCAAACAAAGCGACTGATGAGATTAATCTCCAAAATATATAAACATCTTAGGCAGCTTTATATCCAAAAAACACACAACACAATAAAAAAATGGGAAGATATAAACATTTCCTGAAGAGAGATGGCCAAGAAAAAACACATGAAAATATGCTCAACATCACTAATTATTAGAAAAATGCAAATCAAAACTACACTGAGGTATCACTTCACACCAGTTAGAATAGCCATCATCAAAAAGTCTACAAACAATAAATGCTGAGAGACTGTGGAGAAAAGGGATTCCTCCTACATTGTTGTTGGGAATGTAAATTGCTGCAACTACTATGGAGAAAAGAATGGAATTTCCTTAAAACTAAATATAGAACTACTGTGTGATTCAGCAATCCCAATCCTGGGCATATGTCTGGAGAAAAACATATTGTGAAAAGATACAGGCACCTCAATGTACATCGCAGTACGATTTACAGTAGGCAAGATGTGGAAGCAATCTAAATGTCCATTGACAGAGGAATGGATAAAGATATGGTTCATATATGCAACAGATATTAGCCATAAAAAAGAATGAAATAATGCTATTTGCAGCAACGTGGATGGACGCAGAGATTATCATATTGAGTGAGGTAATTCAGAAGAGAAACACACATATGATGTCACATATGTAGAATATAATAAAATCATAAAAAGAACTTATGTATAAAACTAAAACTCACAGATTTCAAAACTAATCTTAGGAGTTACCATAGGGGGAACTGTGGTGGGGAGGGGGGAATTGGGAGAATGGGGATAACATGTATAAACAACAGTGTAAAACAGATAATTAACAAGATCCTACTGTATAGCACAGGGAAATCTATTACTCAATAGCTTGAATAACCTATATCAGAAAAAATAATATTTATATATAACATATATAACTGGTTCACTTTGCTATACACAGTCTTTTTAGGGCTGCATCTGTGGTATATGGAAGTTGCCAGGCTAGGGGTCAAATTGGAGCTGCAGCTGCCAGCCTATGCTACAGCCACAGCAACACCAAATCCGAGCAATATTTGCAGCCTATACCACAGCTCGCAGCAATGCAGGGTCCTTAACTTGCTGAGCAAAGCCAGAGATGAAGCCTCATCTTCATGGCTACTAGTTGGGTTCTTAACCTGCTGAGCTGCAATGGTAAGTCTCCACAAGTCAAGTTTCATCAGAAAAATATCACAGAAAATCATAATAAATATTTTAATTCCCTTAAAGAATAGGTAGGATTTCAGAAGGCAGAGTGTTGGAAGGAAATATTCTAAACTAAAGAACTGATGAGTGCAAAGGAATGAAGGTGAAAAGCATGAAACTTGTTTGGAAGCATTTGGTTGTGCTGAACAACATATTATGAAAATATGAGCAGAAGTGGGTAATCAACTGGAAATTCTGCTTAGGCCATTTTGTGGAATTACTTGAAAATCAGGCACATAGATTTGTGTTTCACTGATACTTAGATGTCATTTAAGGTAGTTATTCAGGATAAGGATTAATTCACTATTGTGCTTGAGGGATGTTGGTCAGCCAAAGGTTGAGTCAAAGTGTGGATGAGCCAGAGACAGGAAGACCAGTTAAGTAAAAGGCAACAAGCAGACTTGTGAGAGGATTAGATCTCGTTAAAATTGGATTGAGAGAAATGAGAATGGAAAGGACAAGCTGGATTTTAAAGTTAGAGGATACTGAAAGAGACAAAATCGTTGATGTTAATAAACATTTATTTACTTACAATAAACATTTATTTACTTGCAAGTAAATATTGATTTTTCTTTTTTAATTTTTTAAATAAACTTTTTATTTTGGAATACATTTAGATTAACGGTAAAGTTATAAAGGTAGTTCAGAGAGTCCCGAAATACACTTTTACCACTGAATACCTCTCACTCAATTTAATTTTCAACTAATGTTATTCTCTTACCTTGGAACATTTATTAAATCTTAGAAAGCAACAGTACTATTGTAAATTTATTTTTGAAAACAAAATTTTATATAAATATGACCCAACAATTCCCTCTCCGATACTCTGATAGGTCATGTATAGAAATCAAACAGATGATTGCTGGTAGATAGGCAGTTATCTAGGTAGATGGATGGAAGGACAGATAAACGTGTATATTTAACATGTTTTAAGTATGAATAATTGAAAATACAATGTACTAATATATCCTCTACAGAACCATTTCAGTTGACATTGGGAATAATGGTGAGTTTTGTTTTACTTCAGATAATCTTGAAAAATTACGTGTTAAAAGCCTGTGAACCAGGGTAGTCATTCTCACAAAGATATTGAAAATAATTTCTTTGGTCTCTAACAGATAGGTACATGTCCTAGTCTAGGCATATTAGATGTTTTTAATTTCATGACAATTGCCATTTAAAATAGATATTGTTAATTGCTTTTAATAAAGAAAACAGTACATTGAGGGGGTTTTTCACACACACACACACACACACACACACCACAGAAATGTTAGGAGAAACTCTAAACTTTTAAAAAGAGTAGTAAGAAACCTTGAAATCTGCTCAGTTCCATACTCTTATTGCATAGAGGGGCAAAGTGCTGGCAAGGGGAAGTGATTTTTCTCAGACCAACTGAGAAAGTCGATCAGTGAGGAGTAAACACATGTCCTCTGATTCTCAGTCCAAAGCTTTTGTTTTCACTGAAGGGTGATGATTTGGGGTGTGGCATAGAGCTAATATGAAGATGGAAATATATAATACATTAAGTTGCAGTTAGCTATATTTCATTTATAAACAAAGATGTTTATTGACCTATTCCTACCAAAAAGGGACAGTTATCACTTTTAAAAATGATATAAAGAGATATAAAAGTTTGTCCATAAACCTAACAAAAGAATTCAAATTATAGAAATATAAACATCTGTGAAAGTCCTACTCAAAATGAATAAAAATGCATATTTTAAAATCCCTCGGAACTTGTGGTAGATTGAAAACATGACCCTAATTCTTCACTTTCCACAACATCCATACCCTTTATAATGTGACTTTGTAGCCACTCACATCAGAGAGTCTCTTTCACCTTACATATGCTTCATGTCCTTTCATGGTTGCGGGACACAGAGTAATGTTCCAGTTCCAATTCAGCCACAAAGCAGCTTTGTTTACCTCTTTCCTTTCTCTTGAAACCCTATCCTAAAAGAAACTGGCCCAGAGGAGACTGGGAGAAGACTCACCCCAGCTGAGACTATTCCAGACCAGCCAGTCCCCGGTTGACCCAGCAGATGACCTGACCACAAATGCGCGAGTGAGATTAGCAGGGAGTAACTACATCTGGACTAGATCAACAGAACCATCTTGATGACACAGCAACTTATGAGATAAATAAAAGATTGTTGTTTAAAGCCATTAATCTTTGATTAGTATTTTTAAGACAATAGCTAATTGATATTCTTTAATTGATAACAAAAGTCATTGCTTACATAAAGTCATGGAAATTAGATCATGTGTTACTTATGTGATTTGTGAAAGCTCTTAGAAAACAAGTAATATTTGATTCCACAATAAAATGCATAACAAAGTATCATTCCAGGATAAGTCTGGGTGGAATCAGAGGTTGAAATATTCCTCATCAACTTGTCAAATATGATATACCCTGCTATGGTTATGATTACTTAATACAGTTATCACAATGTTTTTAAGATTGGATTTTATAATCTCACCTAATTTGTAAATTTATTTTGAGCCTTTAAAATAATTTTTCTTTCATCATTTAAATGATGTTATGCATCCAGTCAATACTAGGAAAATACAAACAAAAATTCTTTATTTTAATGACTAAGCTTAGTTTAAAAATGACTTCTGTCACAGACAAATACAGTAGTAGAGAATAAAATACTGGCTGCCCGAGCCTGAAGGGAGGGAGAAACTGAGCATTGCTCTTTGAAATGTATAAATGTGATGTTACATAAGATGATTAAGTTCTAGAAACAAGCTATACTACAGTATTGTACCTATATTTGACCTTCTATATTGTATACTTAACAATTAGGTTGATCTCACGTTAAGTGCTCTTACCACAATATAAAATAAAAAGAATTTCAAAGCAAGTTTAGTACTAATGAATAGGATGGGTAACAGACAATTCTGTACCTTTACATAATTTGGCATTCAGTTCACAAAAAAATAAACAGTAATAATTGCAAATTAAAGCATGCTTCTTTTATATATTAGCTAAGTGTAATATTTGTATGTGACCACTAGATAGAGCTAGTATAATAATATCCTGAGAATAACAAATGTATATGAAACATTATACTTAGGACATGTACAGATTGCTTTTCTTTATATTGCACTCTATATAAACCCATGTAGCTCTGAATTTAACTGATACTACTCCGTTCAAATCTATTTTCACTCATACATTCAACCACCAGTTTTATTAGTTTCCCAATAGGGAGCTGCATTTAATACATTATGAAATTTAATCAATAGTGGTCATAGTTCTAAAACCGTAACATAATTTTTAGGATGTTCTAGTATGAAAATTGTCCTAAAGCCACCAAAATAATGTTTTTGTCAACTAATATTTTTAATAATTTTTTATGCTTGCATACATTATAGTACTTATGTATGGAGCAAATCAGGCTTGCTGCTTTCAGATAAAGACTAAATATAAAATAATATATAAAAACAAAGGTTCAGAGTAATGATGACATCCTTAATGCAGAAAAAGTTAGACTAAATGAATAAGACATTTTTTATCCTCTCTTTTTATCAATAGACAGAAGGCTTCCATTATAGAGCCAGCAACAATTTATAAGAAACTTGGAAGAGACAATGTCTAAAACTTCTTTTCTAGTGCCTATAAACACCCATCATTATCATAATCACCACAGATAAGAACATAACAAGTCCTTGGGCACTCATTTTTAAAGGTTAGTTATTTATTTGCTAGCAATATTAGTATATTATAAATACATATCCAGAAATCAATTTGACCATTATTTAGTGTAATATGCATAGATTATAATTTCAAATTAACGACATCTCTAAAGCTCAATTTCTTAATCTGTAAAATGATTTTAATATTATGTGATTTAGGAATGAAGTTAAGAGCAATTGACTTTGCTAGTCAATAGAGCAGTTTTCAGATTTTGTTGAAAACGGGAATTACCTAGGAGCATGTTAAAATGAACGTCCTAGATCTTATCTCCAGAGAGCCTGGCTTAATTATGTGGTGGTGCTTAGAAATATGTATTTTATCAGTCACTTCAGGTAGTTCTAATGCAAAAATTCATATACTGTAATTTCTTAATAGTAATTAAGAACACTGGTCCTAAACTGAGACCAACTTGAAATCTAAGCCTCTATTTCTAAACTGATACAATGAAGCAATAATACCTAACACAATTAGTTGCAGGGGTTAAAGCTGCTAACACATTTAAAGGACTAACAATGCCTGGCACATGGCAGTAAGTCTATAAATGTGCTCATTATACTCCTCTCCCCAATTATGTATAGGATGAATATTCTCCAAGTTATACAAGGAAGTAAATGATGATAGTGATGTGTATTTTTGTTATGTTTATGTGATTTTTTTCCCTTGCTATTATGCAGTTCCTGTTAATCACATGGTTACATGAGTAGCAATGTCACCTTGTCTTTTGATAATTAGTTAGAAGCTTGTTCATTTTTTTTAAAGCTATGTTCAGCAGCAGATTACATTGCCACAAGGTATGTCCGTCTTGTTTAGCACAAACATAAGTTGTCAAGAAAAATATACAACACATCTTTTCTTACAAAGTGCTCTCAAGCAGAAACTTCAGAACTCCCTCCTGAAAAAAAATACTCAATTGAATGTTGTCATCTAGTATTTTAAATTATTTCTTGTCATAGGCTGCTCATAAAATTGTTAATGCATGACCCTCAGCAAGTCCATTGAACTAAGCTGCTTTTATAGTCCCTCATTTACATAATCCGCCTTGCTGGTATTATTCTATTATCTGAAAAAAAAATGTGTGATGTGTATACAATACACTGAATCCTCTCGACAATTATCTTTTCTTTGCAAAGTGATTACTTTGAAAAGATGTACATTGATATAATGTATTTATATGGATTTTGAATAAAAGAGCTGTTCCTTACTGACATACTGAAAAGTATACTGAGTTACATAAACAATGATAAGATGGGCTACATGATAATGAAATTCTCCAAATATTGAGCTGTATATTTAGAGGGTAAACTATTTCAAAGGTTTTCATCATGCATTTTTTTATCCACTTATAATTAAACTTAATGGATTTAGAAATAATATTAACATTTCTTGAGGACCTTTTAACTTCTAGGGTGTGTTCCAGGGTCCTCTACATTTAATACCTCACTTAACCCTCCCGAACTGATAAGGTAGATAGTATTATATTCCTGCCCTTATTGATGAAGAAACTGAGACACAGAGACGTGTAAATAATAACCCAAAGGTCATAGGGGAGTCAGGATTTAAATCCAAGCTTTCTAATTTCAGAGCCTTTGCCTTAAAATCATTTCAGAACCTCCTGTTTTCATTTTCTCAACCCCATGGTTGGTTGAGGTTCCTATTATCTCAAGCAGATCTTCAAGAGGGATGTGGGGTCAAAAACACATAGAAGTTTGCTTTTAATCTACTTTTCCCATCTATTTTCCAGGGAGTCAGTTTTTTAAATTAATAAATTAATCATCTCATTATTGGAATATAGTTGATTTACAATGTTGTGTTTCAAGTGTACAGCAAACTTATGGTTATACAGATATATATATGTATAATAGTACATATATTACTATACATATATATAATATATATTTATTTCAGATTCTTTTCCCTTATAGGTTATTACAAAATACTGAGTATGGTTCCCTGTGCTGCACAGTAGATCCTGGTTATCTATTTCATATAGAGTAGTGTGTATATGTTAATCCCAAACTCCTAGTTTATCCCTCCCCCAACCCCAACCTTTCCCCCTTTGGTGACCATAAGTTTGTTTTCTATATCTGTGAGTCTATTTCTGTTTTGTACATAGGTCATTTCTATCATTATTTTAAGATTCCACATATAGATGATATCATATGTTATTTGTCTTTCTTTAGCTAACTTCACTATGGTATGATAGTTTCTTAGTATGATAGTTTCTAGGTCTATCCATGTTACTGCAAATGGCATTATTTCATTTTTTATGGCTGAGTAATATTCCATTGTACAAATATACCACATCTTCTTTACCCATTTATCTGTTGATGGGCATTTAGGTCGCTTCCATAGCTTGGCCATTGTAAACAGTACTGCAATGAACCTTGGGGTGCATGCATCTTCAAATTATGGTTTTCTCCAGATATATGCCTAGGAGTGGGATTACAGGCCAGTAATTCCATTGCTTCCCTTTCTGCTATATCTGGTATCTTCAGTTTGCCCACCTCTAAATTATTGCTTAATTCTCCTGAATGCACTGCTTTTTGTAACATACCAATATCACAGTCATCATTCTACATCCCAGTCAAATCCTTCATAAATTGTTATGTTTTGCTCCAGGCTCACTGGTGCAAAGTAATTCCTTTTCTTATGCTGGTAGGACAAATTGAGTTCAATCTGAGAAAATCTTAATCCCACAAGTGACTAAACTTCAAAATATACATTTTGTATATCCTCCAGTATAAATTTATTTTTCAGAAATAACCTTATACTTTGGAATAGTTTTCATCCATCAAGTGAAATTCCCTCATGTGCACTGCATTTAGGATATTTAGAGGTGACTTGCATTATGACTCATAACTCTTAGTGTGGCCATGCCAAAGGAGAATAAATCATTAGCTCTATTGGTCAAGTGATGGACCTAATCAAGGGCCTTAATCCCACAGGAAGATTTAACTTAAAAGATCTCTAGATGTGAAGTGCAAATGAAGGTGTAGTAGGGATAATGCTTAGGTTTTCACTTTAAAACTCCCACTGTATCTTTATTAGACATTGTCTTTATTAATGGTCCCTATTTTTCTTTGCTAAAGTAAAGTTCTTCATAGATCCCAATACACTAATCGTTATATACCAACAGAAGTTATTTTAAAACAAAAGCTAAAATGGTCCCAGAAACACATTTAATTTGCATTTGTTCATTGCACTTGCATCTATTATCACATAAATATGTGAGATTAAATTTTATTCACTCAGAGAAAATGTTCAGAAAACAAATTTGAGGATTTCCTGTAGTAAATCTCATGCCAACTGTTATATTTGGAATGGTTGGGCAATGGGGCCCTACTGTACAGCACAGGGAACTGTGTGTGATTAGATCACTTTTCTGTACAATAGAAAGTGAAGAAACATTGTGAATCAGCTATACTTTAATTAAAAAAAAAAAATCTGTTGTTCTCCATGACCTAAGAACCACAAGCTGAAAACCTTTCCTTAGGATACTTTAGCTGGAATCTTTCCATTTACTGTACTGCAATATTACTCCCCTTCCTGCTCTTTCTTCTTCCTCTTCCTTTTATTTCCTCCACCCTCTCTTTTCCTCCTTGACCTTTAACTCTTTGTCATGTTAATATCTCTGTCTCTTTGCCTTGTGATGGCTCTGCATAGGCACATTTTGGTCACTGAAATTTATGGTTTGAAATAGAATTTAGTTTACTACTCTCACCACTGTGTAACAGCTTTTTTCCCCTTTATCTTGGATAAGAATTTCAAGTGTTATTCCAGTGTGGAAGCCTGGCCTGCCTCTCCCAGCCACTGACAGTGAATATTAATTACTCAAGATAATCAAGGTAATTATTTTACCAGTGCCAATGACAGGTTCCTGTGCCATGAATCAGTTTAAGGAAGACTGCTTCCTTGATATTTAAAAAAAAGATTGTCCTGCATAATAAAAGTAGAGAAACAAAGAGAAATTGCACTTTCTGCCTCTGGACATTTTTCTATGAAGAAACAATGCCTCTAACTGCTAAAGCCCTGCTGCAACCCTAAGGCACCTAACATCATGTTGAGAATAGCAGAGGATAGAGGGAAAGTGGGTCCTGGGTAAACATTATCTACTCTAAAGTCAGGTAACACACATTTTATCCTGTGACCTCATCATTTAAACATTAAGATTTCAGTCGTTCATAGAAAAGGGATCTCATTATGTGGTCATTTTAGTAAGCCTCCTTTCAAAAAGTAAGTTTCAAAGAAAAGTATAATGAGGGTCTTTTCTAATTATACTGATATTACATAAAACATCTTTTTGTTACATTACAATAATCCATATGTTACCTCAAAAATCCAGGAGACAGCACAAGTTCACATTTTCATTTCAAATAGCTTGTTAAAATTAACACGAGAAAACAAAAAACTGTAATAATAATTAGGAAAGTTAATTTCTCTGAGACTTTTAACCTCCCACAATAATTTAAAGAGTATTATAGGACTGGCTGAGCCAGCCACAAAAAAAAAAAAAAAAAAAACTTTAATGCAACAAGTATATCTGTTACTTTGAGGAAACACATACAATTTTTTGTGGGGTTTTATAATTTATTATTGTTATCTTAGCAGCATTTCTCATAAAGTTTTATTTCAAGTTGAGGCTTCAATATGCTCATTTATGTCTAATAGTTTATAAATCTGACTTTAATACAAAGAGGATAGTTATATTTCCCTGGCTTTATTTTGCAAGTCTCCTAAGAGTAGTGATGCATATCAATATACAGTTGAAAGTTTACAATATTTTTTACCATGTGCCATTATGGTTATAAAAGGAGTTATGTCATTACTAGGATTTATGTTTTATTATAATTTTATATAGAGAGAAAACTAATTTTAGAACCCTCACATCACATACTTACTATCATAAAACCAAAGAATAGATAAACATGCTTATTCCCATGTATGGGTTACTACAAAATCTATTAGGATCTTCATGGTTATTTGACTCAGTATAGTTAAGAATTGTAAGGAATAGGTAAGGAGGCAAGGGTCACAGAGAGGTCTAATAAAGAACTGTACACAAAAGCTACGAGAATGTTTATAGTTCTGAAAGGAACTTGATATACTTTTCTTAACAAGACTGGCAGACTCACCGAGTCAAGAAATAAATTTTTGGAAATATTAGGCAACCCATTATTATTAGAGTATGAGGTTGATCAAGCTATAAAATTGTTAATATTCAACCATTTTTGGACTATAAAAATGACAATTTCATCTACCTTGATCTTAAAAAAAGACAAAGAGAATTAAAAATGGAGAGATGAGTAAGATTAGATAGCTACCAGGTCATGGAAGATATTCTGTGCTCTAACAAGCTAGAGCTTTTTTGTTTTAAATAATTCAGAAGCACTGAAAATGTTTTAAGACCATGAATGTCACAATCATATTTTCATTTAAAATAAACCCCTCTGCATACATAGAAAAAAAAAAAAAACTACCTAAGTTCAGGGTCAAGGAGATTGCATTATTACAGGATAAGAAATTAATTATAATTAGTTGCAATCATTAAAGCAATAAATAATTAGGAGCCAGACCTAGCACTGGTAAAAGGAACAAATAAAGGGTAGTGAGATAAATAGTTATGTGATAAAACTGACAATATTATTGAATTATTGAATGTAGTATGGATACAAATGGAAAACAGTAAATTACTCTCAAGTTTTTGGTATGTGTGACTAAGTGGATATACTTGAATTTAAATGGCAAAACTGCTCAGGTAGAATAATTGTGGAAAAAAAATATGTAGATAGGGTAGGAGCCTATGTACGAATCAAGATAAGCCAAGAAAGAAGGGGCAGCACTTCAGGCTAATAACGGATAGTCAAAGGTATTAGTTAGGATTCAGAAGAATGATTCAAATGACATGATAGAAGAGAAGGTAAGAAGAAATACCAATATCGTAACAAGCAGTGACAGCAAGAAAATGGAAACCTGTACAACATTTATTGTTTTTAGCAACCTGTAGGTTATCCTCTAGGAGAGAACAGAGTTCTCTGAAGTACTGACAGTCATTACGTTGAATATGAAAAAAAAAAAAATCAATGTTTTGTGGACTCATCATAGTTTTCTTTTTTACACTTTTATTTTGAAAGAGAATTATTTTAATTTTTTGTTATTTTAATGTTTTGTTGCTGTTGTTCTATTGGCCCTACGGACCGATACCTCAATAAATGAGGTCTTTGGAAGCAAGCTGGCTAACAAAATTCTAGTATGGTTTGTACTCAAGATGGAATAGCTAAAAAAAGCTGCTTCTGGGTTTCCATTATGGCTCAGCACATTATGAACCTGACTAGTATCCATGAGGATGTCAACCTAAATGCCCATCGACAGAGGAGTGGATAGGGAAGATATGGTACATACACAGAATGGAATATTACTCAGCCATTAAAAGGAAAGAATTACCAACATTTATAGCAACATGGATGGACCTAGAAATTATCATGCGAAGTGAAACCAGTCAGACAATTAGACAGCAACACCCAATGCTACCGCTTACATGTGGGAAAAAATATTTGATTTCATTTTTGTCATAACTTGGCAATGTTAGATTTAAGTTTTCAGTGGGCATTTTAACAACCATACTTTTATTCTTTCTGGAAATTCTCTGGTTTATATAAAAGGGCCTCAATATTTAATTTTGAGTGTGACAGACAAAACAACTTTGAAGTGCTATAAAGGAAAATATATATCTACACAGGATGAGAGTACTGGTGATTTTTATATGCAAGGTAAATTCTATTTTAACCGAATATTTGCATAGTATAAAAAGAGGGAGTATAGCATAGACAAAAGCATGGGCTTTTTTTTTTTTTGTCTTTTTTAGCCTTTTATCTAGAGCCGCACCTTGGGCATATGGAGGTTCCCAGGCTAGGGGTCTAACAGGAGCTGGAGCCGCCGGCCTTCGCCACAGCCACAGCAACGCGGGATCCGAGCCGCGTCTGCAACCTACACCACAGCTCAGGACAACGCCGGATCCTTAACCCACTGAGCAAGGCCAGGGATCGAACCGACAACCTCAAGGTTCTTAGTCGGATTCATTAACCACTGAGCCACCAAGGGAACTCTCCAAAAGCATGGGCTTTTAAGTGGAACTTCATACATTTGAATCCCAACTTTCCTATTTATCAACTGTATAACATTAGGCGATTAACTTAAGATCTCTCTGCTTATGTATTCTCATCTATAAATTGGGAGTTATAATAGTTACTTCAAAGGGTTGTCTTAAAAATTCAGTTATTTTATATTTGCAATGCACATAGTAAGTGTTCAGTAAAGGTTAACTGTTATTATTATATGCTAATAATAATTTGTATCTTTATTTTATAACTTACAAAGGGCATTTCCAACATATTCTGTTATCTAATCCCCACAGTAACTTTATGAAACATTCTTATTTTCATATTATATATTATATTATTATCATAAAGATTGTGACATACCAAAGCCATATTGTAATCAAAACCTAGTAAAATTTTAGTTATAGAAGATAATAAATTCTAGAGATCCTCTATACAACACTGTCCTTATAGTTAAAAAATCTGTTAAGAGGGTAGACTTCACGTTATCTGTTCTTACCATATTTTTTAAAAATGCAAAGCCTATAAAATCAAATAGTATTAAAATCAATTGTTTCTCAGTCCTCCATTCTGTCCACAGGAATAAACTGCTTCTACTTTAAATTGTGAGAATAATATTTCATGAAATTATGAAACAGAAGAGAAAATGAAATAGTGAATTTTCATAACAATCTCCAAAGAGCCAGTTCCCTTTTCCTTTCATTTTTTTCAGAAGAGAGGACTTAATGACCGTGAAATTTATGTAGTAGTTAGCAATCTGCTGAATGTGGGATCATAGTTAAAATCTGTACTACTATGATTTCATCATAAATAATCACAATTAATCCTAAATCCCATAACTCTGGATTCAAGCACATCAACAATGAGATATGCTTGCATATGGGTTTTTACTTAAATAATTCTCGATTATCAACCCATATTTTAAGATAATTTACCTTGTTCATTTTTGGAACATCATGAGCATAAAAATAAAGATTGCACTGACTTCTTTTTTAGTAATTCAACTGTACGACTTAGAGCAATATAAATTATTTTAATAAACCTATTATTTTAATTTAATGAACCAATTATCTAGTTAATATATATCTATATGAATTTTACTGTTAACAACCACTAATTTAATCGGAAACATTTTGATTGAAGTCATAGCTTTGAATTAGATGTAGAAGAGATTATAGAGTTTCCATTGCCTTCTTACAGTTGTCAATTGAAAGACAACAGAACAAATACCATGTAGTCAGAATAATAAACACTGAGTCATATAACACATGCACACAGAACTCACAGCTTAATAAAAGCTTCCTCATAATAATGACATTAAATATAATCTTACTTATGAGTAACATGTACATACTTGCACAAGAATTGTATATGATATCTGTGATTACACCTACTCTGAGAGAATTATTGGTTTCTGTAAACTCTAATTAGTTATGATAATGTTTAGATCTGTCATTGGTCTCTTAAAAGGTAGCAAATATAGATAAATTGTAATTAAAAACTTCAGCAGTTAAGTAGTTATTGCATGTGCATATGACTCAAGACAATATACTGAATACTTAGAATAAGACTAATAGAATAATGTCTTGAGACCAAGTATATTATACTCTGTAGGCACAATTTAAAAAAAGAGATAAAGCTGGTTGGATATAACTTATTCTAGGAATGTCATCCTAGGTACTATTGATCATTTAATTTTGGGAAGACAACAAAGTCATTATCAAACTATTTTTAATAGACTATTTTTTAGATCAATTTTAGGTTCAAAAAAACATTGAACAGAAGGTAGAGAAAATGGTTAAACTTTTCAGTCTGCATTGTAAATTGCTTTATTTTCATATTTAGAAATCATTTATCTGCAAAATTTATCTTCCTGTGCTACAGAATTTTTCTTTAAATTGTAAGCTATATTAACTCATACTTAGTTTCAGTGAAATTACATGATGGCTCTTTATTTTAATAAGCAGTTAATATTAAAATCTAGATTTTCTTGTGAGTAAATTATACACAATTAAATAAACATTTGCACAGTTGTATAACAATAAAGATGGGGAAATTAAGTTAAAGTCATAAATATATTTCAGTCCAAATAAATTTCCAATTGACTAAAGTTTAAAGATTAAAGATTTACAAATAAAAATACTAGAAGAAAAACATAGTACATCAGAAAAATAGTCGAGTGGTAGGGAATTTATTCGTAGGCAAGATACAAAATGAAAAAGTTATGAAAGAAAAATAAATGCATTTATTATGTAATACTTAAAAATTATAGATCTAAAGATATCATATACCATAAGCAAAATTCTATATTTCAAATACATACTACAAAAACTAAATAGAAATTATCTGTAATTCTCTCTAGCAAGTAAGAAGACATGATTTTATAAAACAAGCCAGAAAGAGTTAGGAAGATCTATGGAGACAATAGGCCAAACTTTTAGCAGAAAATTCAGCAAATATATAAAATTCAAAGGAAATCAAAATGCACAATAAAGTGCTTTGACAAAATTGACATATACAGGAGACAATAAATATGTGATAAAGCATAAATTTATATAATAGTAAAAGTTCTCCTGAGATGAAAGTGAAAAGAAAAAGAAATGAAAAATATGAAAAGGAAATATGAAAAATGGCTAACCTGCATAAAAATTATGTGTTTCAAATGATAAAAGGAGGTGCTAACCAGACTAAATTGAAAATAGCTTAACTGGGAATACCCATTGTGGCTCAGTGGAAACGAAGCCAACTAGCATACATGAAGATGCAGGTTCAATCCGTGGCCTTGCTCAGTGGGTCAGGGATCTGGCGTTGCTGTGAACTGTTGTGTAGGTTGCAGACAGCGCTCTGTGACATAGGCCAGCAACAGTAGCTCTGATTCGACTCCTAGCCTAGGAATTTCCATGTGCTGTGAGTGTGGCCTTAAAAAGGAAAAAAAAAAAAAGCTTAACAAAAATAGGAGAAAAATGTCTCAGTGTTCATATAAAAATGTTTCACCATATTTTAGCACAATAATTCTAGGGAAAAGAGAATAACCGATGTCCACAAATTGGGGTATTTTTCCCCCCAAGTTATGAAGGTCTTCCTCTGCTGTGGTTGCTTTTGATGAAAAGTCATGTGAGATACAAATATCTTCACACACTGTGTCCATTCAGAGAAGTCTTTCCCATACCTCCTTGTTATCAATTTGTGAATTGTGGAAATAAAGACCAAATGAGAAAAGCAGAAACTATTTTTTCTGAGCTTGCAGAGCTCAGCCACAATGACTTGCATTTTGGCAGAGACTAAAGGGCAGCCAGAAGAGTGGGTGGAAAAGGTTGAGAGCTGGAGAAAAAGAAAGGCTTTAGGTATGCACAAATTGGAGGTAGTTAGGTACAGGGAAGCTATAGGTGGGCTAACTAAAAGAGGGAGATCATATGCAGTTGGATAGGGGCGCATACTTGTTTTATCTGATTGCTACTAAGTTGGAAGCAGAGACAAAAATTAGGGAAGCTGTCAATTATTAATCAAGTCCTAACCCTGTTGTATGAATTGCTACTAAAAAAATAACTTGGTGAATTGTTACCAAGGAAAACAACATGGTTTCCTATAAGTTTGAATTATAGGAGACTACTCTTATTTATGGTAGATAATGAAGTTGGTTTCTTGGAAAAATTACTTCAGATTGTGGGTCAGAGTTATATTTATATACATGGACATTGTCCATTTGTATATTCAGTCTCTCAGTATTGTGTTTGTTTCAAGTACTGGATTCTTATGCCAAACCATTGACTACTTTGACTGAATTAGTATATATAGTATCTCTGGCTATAATTGCTCTCAGACAAAATGTTACTAGATGAACTACTCAAAGTTCTTTATAGTGAGGAGATTCCTCACTTACTTCTGTCCTTCAGAACAGCTGTGGAATACAACTATAGTAGTATTAATTTCATCCAATGTTGGATATTGCCTGCATATTGAGCAGAACTATCTATAAAAACACACACATCTTTTTTCTTCCCCAGTCATTTGGTCATTGGGAAATTGCCAGGAGGCCTTTAGTGTGGCTATAAGAGAAAAAAAACTGTGTCAGGAACAGGCATTTAGGCCACTTGCTATTACAACTTATTTGTGCTATCAAGACTTGTTTGATCACAATCTTGAATCCATTGCTCCCATTTGGCATTGGAGTGCTGCTATGAACACCCAACTTTATAGCTTGTTGTGTCAGAAAATAACCAATTCATTACCAACTTTTCATTTCTATAAGGCTGTATGTATCTCAAGAAAAAAAAAAAAGAAAGAAAGAAAGAAAAGGAAAAGGAATAGTTATCTTTAGAGTATGGCATTGCTTTGCATTGAAATCTCAAAGTTTTGTGGTATGATTCACTTATAAGGGTTAGCAGAAATTCCATATATCATTCCTAACTTCTACAGACACTCCAAGCATCATTAGAGCTGCTAATCACTTGGACCAATGGCAGAACAGCTTGTTTGGGATCCTGTATTTTTCTTATTCTGGATCTCACTGAAAACAGGGAAAAAATTTAGATTACTGGTACTTGGAAATTGGTTTGGAGGTGAATACTAATGAGAATATATGTTGCTTCTAAAATCCAAAAAAATCCATTAAGTACTCTGACCTCTTTCTTTTTCCTTTCTTTCTTTTTCTTATTTTTATTCTTCTAAGGGTCATGCCTGTGGCATATGGAAGTTCTATATTGCAGCTAGATCCTTAACCCACTGAGTGAGGCCAGGGATCGAACCCACCTCCTCTGGACACTATGTTGTGTTCTTAACCTACTGAGCCACAACAGGAACTTTGTGACCTCTTTCTTAATGGTAGGGAAGCAAACACAGCAAATGGTCTTTCCCCTAAAATGGAAAGGTAGCTGGACACCTAGACATTTCAGTAAAGTATCAGACCCCTAGATTTTTGCCAGATTTGCTTATTACTCTGTGGCATGCTTGTTTCTTACCAGTGTATCTGAAGTGGTCCCAGATTTCTACTCTCCAGATCCAATTAATATGCTATTATCAGTGTAATATACTACCATGATGTTTGTGGAAAGAGGTGATAAAGCTTCTGGGACACTACATTATGACCTAGAGGTGGTGCAACGGTATAGTCCTAAGGTGATATAATGAATATGTATTGCTAGCCCTGCTGAAAGAAAACTGTGCTTTACAGTCTTTTTTAATAGGTACAGACAAAAATATTGACAAGGTCAGTAACTGCATAACTCAATACCAGATTTTATGGAATGTATTGATGTTCCCTAGGGACAAAGCCACACCTAGGCAGCAGCTGCAATTGGCATCAACAGCTGAGTAAATGTATGATAAACCACTGTCATTCTCCAAGAACTACCCTTCTTTTTCAAAGTTCAAGTGTGTGAGGTAAAAGGGAATATGGTCATCATTCTTTCATCATTTTTGTCCTTGATGATAAAACATCAATTTCTCTAGTGCCTTTTAGAATACAATATTGAGTTTGTTTTATTATTTTGATAGGTAGAAGGAGTGCTAGTAGCTTCCATGTGGTTTTTCTTGCCATTACAACCGATACTCCATGGGTCAGGGAACGAATATAGGAAGTCTACAAGTTTCTGATTATGTTTATTCAAACTATATATTCTGGAAATGAGGAAATAACAATGGGTTATATGAAATAGACCTGAGCCAAAAATCTATTCCTTTCCTATGATTAACATTTATCATCTGAAAAAATGAGGTATAACAATAACATCTACTTTATAAATAACTCTGACACACATTAATTTCTGGCACATAGCCTCAAAAATATTAGTTTTTTTAAAAAAAATATAAGGTTTATAAAAATATTTTTACTGTGCTGACAATTCTATACCAGAGTGCAAATTTGATTAAGTAGAAAAAAATAAAGAAATAAAATTAAAGAAATAATGGTTATTTTTTCATTATAAAATTCTAAAATTTAAAATAAATATAATTTGTGATTTGCTATAATTTTTAAATTATAAAATCATTTATAAAATTAAACAACGCATCTTTTAGAATAAACATTCAAAAATAATTGAACATACTATGTTATAACTGTTATAAGATGTGTATGGCAAAATCCTGGGAGGAAGCAACATAAATTTTTTATTATAAACTGTAATTTTTTTACTTTTGTAACATTTATTTGTATTTGTATTTTTGTAGCATTGTGTGTTAAGAGCTGAAGTCAAAGTTTAATTACTGAAAAATAAGAAGTCAGAAATTACTTCTGAAATTTAGAATAGGCTTTTAGGCATTTTGCTCATAATTTGTTATTGTGAGGACAGCTGGGAAAAGATATTGGTGAAGTGCAGACATCCAAGAAAGACAGAGCTGGAAGAAATCTAGTCTCTGAGGCATGTTAGTAAACAGGAAGGACAAGAATATACATGACAAACAAGTGTCATTACCTGAATGCATTAAAAGGATAAGAACAGGGCAGATGAAGCAAAAAGCCAGCATAATAATGGAAGTGAGTAGCAGGAAGGAATATCAGGATCCCTAGGGGGAAAGCTGCAAGGAATAGAGAAGCTCTACTCATTTTTTATGTTCAGCTACTCAGCTTGCCCTGCATGGCTCTTCAGGAATACTCTTTTTGGATTATTCTTCTTCCCGTCCTCGCTGTTACCACCCTGGATAAGCTCCTCTGTACTGTTCAGGATGGGGCAGGCTTTGCTGGAACAACAAACACTGCAATCCAGGGGCTGAAGACAACCAACATGATTTCTCCCTCATGCCACAGTATGCTGAGGGTTGAGCAGTTCTATACTAAGCAGAGAGTCAGGGACACAGGGCTGCAGATGGCCATGGCATCATCCAGCCAGGATACTTATGATAGCCCACATACTCAATTAACCCTCCTAGAAGTGACACCCTTTCCTTCTACTCACTTGCTTTGGCCTGAACTAATCACATGGCAGACCTAACCACTACGTAAGTGGGGAACCGTAGAGAGGCTCGTGGACAGTGGTTTCACTAAAAGATTCTTCCACTCCACTTTCACTGATTCCCACATAATAAAAATAACATTGTTATTAATCTTCATCACAATGTTTTCCTCCAAATATGGTCCACATATTTTCTTTAAATTTTCACTTTCTCAAAAGTGCATTTAGTGACAACCTATTACTAACAAGGTTGGAAATAAACTCCACATCTTGATTTATAAAAATCTCTGTATTCTTGTTCTAATTTTCTTAATTTGAACAGAAGCAAACAAAAGATCTTTTCTGTGCCTTCTACACCAGCATGTCACCTTAAATCTTATTCATATCATTCTCTTCACTTTGATGATATTCTTCCTTCTATCCATGTAGAACTAACAGTATGAATTCTACCTGGATACTAAATGAGTTCACATCTCAGGAGACCCCTGCTGCCCTCTACTCCCAACTTCAATTAAATCAGCAACCAGCTCCCCTGAGCTTTGGGACTGTGGGACTGGTGAGAATAAGGCACCTGGAAAACATGGAGACAACAGGCTCTGTAAAATGCTAGAAAAGGAAAACAAAGAAAAAATATTCCCCACTATGAAGTGAGGGCCAGACCTGAGGGTTATAATAAGATGAATTCTATAGATAAAATTTGGGCTCAGAAAGGCCAGTGTTGATCTCTAAGCATGTCTATGAAGGAATTTTTCCAATTTATTGGACCTCTAGATAGCTGGTGAGAAGAACTGGTAGTCTGAATTCTTTCTACCACTGAGGAAGAATCAGCACTATCCTTTGCAGATGAGAAGTCAAGAGGATAGAAAGACTTCTTCATCTATGAGCATGAAAGAGATATAGTGAACTTTGTGACTGGCATTCCACCAACCCACAGAATAGTTTTGGTCTCTCCCATGCCTTATGATACTCTCAGCCTATTAAGGATCTCCAAGGCTGGACCTAAATTTCAAGAGTAGTATCTGAACAGGTAAAGAATAAGAGGGCTCAGCAAACAAAAAGAAGAAAAGGGAAACCTAACAGGACTCATTGTATGGTGAGCTGTATAGTGAGCTAAAGAGAGTAACTCGCAACAATAAAGAAGAGCACTAGGTATGATTCAATTTTAGTGCAAAATGTTTTCTGGGATATGTAGGCAGGTGACTGTAAGATCATAATATAGTATGTGTGCCACATTTTATTTGAATTTTTTAAAAATCAGAAAAATGGTTACTGGTTTGTTATTCAAGGACCCAAATTAGGAATTCATCCAAATTAAAGAAAAATTTCAAAGGATACAGCAAATAGAATTACAGAAGGACAAGAAACAACTGGTAGAAAAGGAAAGAATTGAATAAATAGGAAAACATTCTTGAGCAGAAACAAGACCAGATTCTATTGATTAAAAGGCTTCACTGAAGTCCAAGTAGGATCAATGAATAAAAGAAAACCCTCAGGGATATCCTGATATAATTCTTTAACTTCAAAAGTAGAGAAATAATCTTATATCCTTCTAGAATAAATAACTACTTATTTACAAAGCAAAAATAATCAAAGCTAAATGGGATCTATCGTTCACACTGCAAGTTAGAAAACAAAAGAATATAGACAGTAAACAAGTTGCACACACATACAGAAAACACACAGTATAAAAGCATACTTGCAAATATGGTAGAGTTTGAGGAACAGAGAACCTGGCATAAAATAACATGAAAAGAAGAGAAAATTTTTCATCTATCCTCTACGAAGTAGAAAGCCAGTAATTTTTTCAAATCACTAAAATAGCACTACTTGCCTATCTCTGAATTCCACGTGAAGATATGGAATATTATTCATATTTGATTACCCAACAAGGACATGTTTCTATCACCACATTTTTAATGCTCACCCAAAGTAAAAAGAGCAAATGGAGAGGGCAGCTTTTCCCAAAGAAATTTGTCCTTTAGAAAAATCAAATAAGAATTAGGTCTAGCTACTTTCGTTAATAGAAGGATTCCATGTTGGTTCCTCCCAACTGAATTTATATATGTAATGCAATCCCCCAAAAAATCCTAGAAAGTGATTTTTGTGGATACTGACAAAGTGATTTCAAGGTTCGTATGAAGGAACCAAAGATACAGAATATGAAAGAAGAAGAAAATTGGAAGAGTTATTCCACCTTGGTGAAAGAACAAAGGGATCAATAGAACAGAACAGAGAGCAATGAGATAGACCACCACAGATATACTCAACTGATCTTGACAAAGGAGCAAAGACAATACAAATGGTGTCTAAACAACTGATCATTCACATGCAAAAAAATGAATTGAGACGCAGACCTTATGCCTTTCAAAAAAATTAATTCAAGGTGAATCACAGAAATAAACATAAAATGTAAAATTCTAAGCTTCTAAGAAAACATCGGAGAAAACATAGATAACTTGGATATGGCATCGAGTTCTCAGATAAAACATCAAAATCATGAATAATGAAATAAATAACTGATAAGTTGTACTTCACTAAGATAAAAGCTGCTCTGTAAAAAACAATGTCAAAATAAGGAGAAGATAGGATAGAGATTAATAGAAAATATATGAAAAAGGCACAACTAATAAAGGACTGTTATCCCAAATATACAAAGAACTCTTAAAACTCAGCAATATGGAAACAATTAATTTGATTAAAAGCGAGCCAAAGATCTTAGCAGACACGTCAAAGATATACAGATGGCAAGATGCATTTGAAAAAAATGTTACATAAGTTGTATTATCAGAGATATGCAAAATACAAAAAGAAGAGGTTCTGTTTCAAGATGGTGACACAGGAGGCTTCTGAAGTCACCACATTCCACAGATACATCAAATCTACAGCTATGTACAGAACAATTCCTTCTGAAAGAAATCCAGAAACTAGCTGAACAACTCCTATATATCATATAAATTAAAAAAGGAAAAAAAAACTATATTGAAACAGATGGGAGAGGCTGAGACACAAGTTCACCACAAAACAATTGTATCTTAAAATACTTTATATACATACACATGTACACACGTGTATATTTTATATATTTTATGTATGAATTCATGTATATGATACATACACACACACATATATATGCCACCAACAATGAGATACCACTCTACACCTATTAGAATAGCCAAAATCCAGAACATACACACCAAATGCTGGCAACGGCATGAAACACAGGCTAGGGGCATGTTAGTCTTATTATTGCTGTCGGGGCTGCAAAATGTTACTGCCATCTTGGAGGACAATTTAGCAGCTTGTTACAAAACTAAACATACTTTTATCACACAACCCAACAGTCATTATCCTTGGTATTTACCCAAAAGGAGTTGAAAACATACCCACAAGTAAACTTTCACATGGCTCTTTACAGTAGGGTTATCTATAATTGCCCAAACTTAGACTCAACCAAGATTTCCTCTTGTGAGTGAATGGATAAACTGTGACACTTCCAGATAATGGGCTATTATTCAGCACTGAAAAGAAAGGAAGTATCAAGCAATGGAAAAACAGAGGAAACTTAAATGAGTATTAAGTGAAAGGAGCCAGTCTGAAAAGGCTACATACCACTCTGTCTTCCCAACGATATGATGTTTTCAAAAAGGCAAAACTATCTAGACAGAAAAAAAAAATGGTTGTTGGGTGGGCAGGAATGTGGTGATAAATTGAGAGCAGATTTTTAGGGAAGTGAAAATACTCTGTATTTTGCCACAGTAATGGATGCACGTCATTATGTATATAGTCCAAACGTAAAGAATATACAAACACCAAGAGTGAACCATAATGTAAAGTATGTACTTTTGGGCAATTATGATGTGTCTATGTAGGGTTCATCAGTTGTAATGCATGTACCATTCTGTTGGAGGATACTGAGATCCTATTGAGTCCTCTTCCCCTGCCCTGTACCCTGCATATGGGAGAGGCTATGCATTTCTGGAGTCAGGGGATATATGTTTCTGTTCCTTTGCCTCAAAATTGCTTTGAACCAAAACTTATCTAAATTTTTTTTACTAAATATTATACTAAGGAGTTCCTGTCATGGCTCAGTGGTTAACAAACCTGACTAGCATGAAGATGCGGGTTTGATCCCTGGCCTTGCTCAGTGGGTTAAGGATCTGGCGTTGCTTGAATTCTGGTACAGGTTGCGTTGCAGAGGCACTTTGGATCTGGCGTGGCCATGGCGTAGGCAGGCGGCTACAGCTCTGATTGGACCCCTAGCCTGGGAATCTCCATATGCCGGGGGTGCGGCCATAGAAAGACAAAAAAAAAAAAAAAAAAAAGATATTAAATAATTAATTAAAAACTAGGTCTGTTGCTTGTCAAGGCACTGTTAGCACAATCGAAGATGATTTCTAAGATTTAAAGATTCTTTTGATGGTGGAGCTCAACACACTAATAATTGGGTGCCTGGAAAACAGAACTCTGTTACAACTTCAAATTCAAGTACTCTGCCATGCAGGAACGCACAGAGGTATGCACCCTGGGGCAGGGTAACTACAAATTTATGTATGCCAAGCAAGGTGAGATTAGCTAGGTTTTGCAGGTTTCCTGTGGGTTAACTTGAATGATGTCACAGGCTCAGGACTTAAGGTCCATCCCTAGTTTTCTGGCACCTGGTATTGGAGTGATTAGAGCAGGTTCGTAGTTGGTCTCACAACAAACTGGGAGAGACTCCTAAGAAAAGTAGCTGCGTGTTTCTTACTTAGCTGCTCGAACAGGGAAGCTGATCTGCCTCTAGACAGGGTCTTGAAACTGGATCAAGACAGCAGTTTTTAAAATATTAAGCTTCTTTAAAAAGTGCAAGCCTGACTTGCAGAATATGTTCACAAACATATCGAGAACCTCCATCCAGAATATAAAATGCTTTTCAACTGTGCAAGAACTCCAAAAACTCAGTTAAAAAGAAAAACCTGGAAAAATTTGAATAGATATGTCCACAAAGAAAATCTAAGACTGAGAAACAAGTTTATTAAAGGATGCTCATTAGTCATTAGGAAAATAATGCAAAGTAAAACTGCAATGATATTCTGCTAAATATCAACCAGAAATGGCTAAAACCAACATCAGATGTTGGTGATGATATAGTTGAAGTAGAAGTCTCACATTTTACTAGTGAGAACATAAAATGGCTTAGACACTCTGCAGAACACTTCAGCATTTTTTTTTATAAAGTCCAGAAAATCCTTTAAGGTAAATGAAAAGATATATTCATACAAAGGCTGTATTGGGATATTTATGATACCATTAGTTATAATACCCAGGTGATGGAAACAATTTATGAATTGATGAAATTATGGCATAAACTTTCATTGCAATAAAAGCAATAATCTACCAATAAACCAACAGCATGGATGAAACTCAAAAGGAACATGTACAGTAAAAGCAGCCAGACACAACACTATGAACTATATAATTAATTTATATGATATTCTGGAAAGGTAAAATTCTAATGTCAAAAAAGCAGAGTACTGGTTTCCAGAAGCTAATGGTGGGCCATGGAATGGATTGACTGCAAAAGAGCACGTGGGAACATTGCACAGTAGTAGAAATATTTTTATATCATGCTTTGTAAACTCACAAAATGATATACTCTAAAACATAACATTTTATACACAAGTTATATTTTGAAAATGCTAACAAAAAAATAAGCCCTTTATAACTTGGTTATTTAAAATGACAGCACCCAGTTTCTTTATGGAGTAATAGAATTTACTATTTAATTTCTAATCCTAATTCACAGCTTACTCAGATTTTTCATTTTTAGTTATAACCAGCCAGAATCACTGATCCTTCTCTTGTCATTCTTACAGTTGCCTTATACTCTTAAGAAAGTCCGTTTTACACATGTATTCCTGTATCTCTCACTAGATTTTAGTTTTTCCAAATAAAATAAAAAATGTTTTTCAGTTTACAAATCACTATAGAAATCTTACTATTATTTATTATCCTTTATATAGTAAGGTTTAAAAAGATAGTTGTTCCTAACTCATCTTTGAAGAGAAGCTAACAGTGCATACAGTGTAATTTTTTCTCAAAATATGAATATAATTGAATAGACGATTATTTTTATTTTTGGGTTTTTCCGAGTTGCAGCATTTAATTTAGGCAGCATGACAGCATTATCGTTGGGAGAAAAGCTGAACAGTGACTAAGAGTGACTATCTTGTTTTTCTATCGCTTTTACTCATCATCACATTTCCTTCAAGTGAACTATTTATTGAGTTTCAGTAGCACTGAGTGCCAAAGGACAATTAAATTGATCCTCAGCAAATTACTAAGCAACACTTCCTTGATTTTAGAGTTTCTCCTTAATTGTGAAGCCATGGCAGCTCCGCAAGTAAATGGATTTGCTTAACAGACTCCACTGCTAATAATGTGAAAAGCTCACATTATCCAATGCTGATTACATCTGTTACCTTTCTGGATGTAACCAAAAATAAATTGATGATAAAGACACAAACAGTTGCTATATTTTTCACCACAAACTATATTCAATCCTTTATGAACACGCAATGCTAAAAGATTAAACGCGTGTTTCTAAAACATATTTCCTTTATTCATTTGCTTTGCCTGAAGGATTTGGTCCTCATAAGCAGTTTATAAAATAGATGAGAGGCTTTAATTTTATAGATAAGAAAACAAAAGCTCAAAAAGAAAAAATATATATATGGCTAGGGTTAGGGTTTGGAGGGAGGTTCACAATTCCACATTAATTGCAACACAAAACTGTTTAGTTACCTATACCTAATTGACTGTTTTCAGATATCTAAGTATGAGTAGCTCCATGTGTAAATTTTTCTAGTATTTTATCAACAGTGCTTACCACGTAGCTGAAGTCACAACAGCTGAAACAGAAAACAATTACCACCTCTGAAGTTTCCAAGAACTGTAAGTGGTTATATATATTTGATTTCATTAATCCTCACAACAGCTTTGTGAAATGGGTACCACTACTCCTGTGCTACTTTCTACTCCACGTTCCCCTCTGTCTTCCTGTGTGTTAGTTTTCTTAGAGCTGCCATGAAGAAATAGCTCAAACTTAACTGCTTAAAACAAGGCAAAAGTATTATCTTACAGTTCTGAAGGTCAGAAGTTGTAAGGTCAAGGTGTCGGCCAGCCTCACTCCTTCCTGGAAATTTTAGGGGTGAGCTTGTTTCCCGGTGTTTTCTTTTAGCGGCACCCTCATTCCTTGGCTCGTGATGCCCGTCCTCCTTTTTAAAAACCAGCAAAGCGGACTTCCTCTCTGACGCTTCTTCCGTAGTCATGTCCCTCTGACTCTGACCACAGCTGCGAGAGGATTTCTGCAGTTAAGGACTGGTGCGATTAGATTGGGCCCACCTGGTTACTCCAGCCTACTCTGCCCATCTCAGGCCTTTAACTTTAATCACATATTCAAAGTCCTTTTTGCTACGTAAGGAAATACAGGTTCTGAGGACGAAGTTGATTTCAAGTCAAGGACATCCTTCCAGGGCCTCTGTTCTACCTGCCACACCTATATCAATTTATTTCCTTAAGCTTCTGGCTAAACTGAAACCCAGCTTCTTTCTCAAAGTATTACGTTTCTCATTACCTTCAAGAGTAAAAGTAACCCTTCTGCCTTCCATGATCCAAAAGGATCAAAAGTGGGATCGGGGTCATCTTATTATGTCAAAGTAAAAATTCTTACAAGTTTCTTACCATCCAGACCAAAAATTTCCATCCCACTGTAATTTTCTCTCTGTTATCAGGCTTCACCATTCACAGTAAACCTTCTCCCCTCCTTCCCACTTACTCCAATGGCCTCATCCTCAATCTTGCATGTTAATTTCAGCTGGACTACCAACACATGGACCACATATTTTCCTTCTTTTCCGTTTTTGCCATTTTACCTGTATTAAAGAGAGAGGAATGAGCTTCATCTTTACGGGCACCAGTGAGCTGAAAGAACTAGAACATTTTCCCAACTATTATTCTGTCTCTTCAGATATCCTACTACATCCGGGGAAGAATTTACTCAATTACCAACAGGCATGTTTGAAAAGGCAAGTGCAACAGAAAAGAAAAAAGGATAAACTCTTGACAAAAAGGGCCTGCCAGAGGTCAAGGTAAACATCTTTGAAGATAAATCTCTTCCCCTAGACGTCCCCACGGTCAGTGCCACCACTGCTCCTTCCAGGAACTAACTTGGTTCTTTACCCCAAGGCTGTGTTCCTGTCTCCTGAATGTAACTTTCATTAAATCTTGCCATAGAGATCTCCAGACACCTTACAGGTGAAGGGAAACCTAGTCTCACGTGTAGGAGTGGATCTTATTTCCCAAATCCATTTCTTCTTCTTCTATTCACTTACCACAATTAGAATGTGAATTACTTTGCTCTAGCTTTTGAAATAGTTACTAAATTGGTTACAAAAATCATTTCAATTAATATTAGGCAGAATGAAGGGCTTGGCATGTTCATGAAGAAGATGGTGCTAGTGTTGGAATGAATTCTGGGATTTTACAATTGAAAATGTCCATGCGAGTTCCTACTGTGGAGCTTGTCTCTGTGGAGGGGCCTGGTCGATCCCTAGCCTGGTGGCAAGATGTGCTAAGGAACTGGCATTGCTGCAGCTGTGGTGTAGGTCACAGCTCCAGCTGCGATTTGATTCCTGGGCACAGGAACTCCCATATGGCATGGGTATAGCCAAAAAGGAAAAAATAATAATAAAAATCCCTAAATGGAGTTCTCCTTGTGGCTCAGGTGGTTAAGGACCTCACATAGTGTTTGTAAGGGTGTGAGTTTGATCCCTGGTTTTGTTCAGTGGATTAAGGATCTAGCATTGCTGTAAATTGTGGCATAGGTCAAAGATGCAGCTGAAATTCAGTGTTGCTGTGGCTGTGGCATAGGCCTGCAGCTGCAGCTCTTATTAGACCCCTATCCTGGGAACTTCCATATGCCACAGGTGCGGAGCAGCCATTTAAAAAAAAAAGAAAAAAAAGGGAAAGAAAGAAATGGCCATGCATCCATCTTTATGGTCACCCTCACCTGAAAGAACTTAACACAAGATAAATTCTCTAATTAGCGAACCTATTAGCTCAAGCACACAAACATAAGCCAAGGACAAAAACAGGTGGAGATATGGTCTAATCTAAATCCACGTGGAAAAAGGAAAAATTTCCTAGTTTAAAATGTTGTCTACCACTTCCTACAAAGATATTAATTCCTATTTCTGTATAGGATATTGTTTGGTTTGTTTTCATCCCTATGAAGTGCCTTAGAGTACAAATGTAATAAATTACCTTTTATTTTGTTTCTCCTCAGTTACAGCAGGGAAGGGCACTTGTTTGTTCATTCTAGTAAAGAAAAGAAATTATGCTATTATACTCAGTTTTCTTTTAGATATGGAAGAACAGAAGAAGAAATGTAGTCATAATTTCCATGTATACTTCAGAATCTAATTTTTCTGCCTAATATTTTAAACCATTACTTAAATTCTCAGGATTATTTGTTTAGTGATTCTCTCACCTATAACTTTAATATCTTCACTAATGTTTTCTGCTGGCATGTAAGTTTGTTCAGTATGTTTTATATAAAAATAACTATAAGAAAATGAATAAGAATCATGGACAGACTTCCCTTACTTCACTGCTACCACCAGCAACGTTTTTCTACTTACCTATATTTGGAGCCAACATCATTGGCAAAGTTGCCTAAACTTTCATCTCTGATTTACTTATTGATCATTTACTTATCACAGTGAATTTAGGCTTTCATCTCCTTTATGCACCAAAATTTTCTTCCCCAGGTCACCACTGGTCTCTACGTTATAATCAGTAAACCTCTCAGCAACTTTTAATCTCTTTCAAAAAATATTCTTTTCCTTACTGACTTTTCCCCAGTGATTCCTCAGTATCTCTTTAAGAGCTACTCTCCCCTTATCAGTCCTGTAAACGTTAGTGTTCAAACTCAAGCGTTTTCTCTTTTCAGTTTACAACTCTTGCAGTATGACACTACCATGAAGGTGGCTTCAGTTGGCACCACTATCCCGTTGATTCCTAATTTAGTTATCTTCTATTCAGTCCTTTCTGAACTTCAGATTTACATAGCTAACACCCTCCATATAACATTTACATAGGACTCTCTTAAGACTCTCATTCACAGCAAGCCAAATACAGAAATTTTTATTCCTGCTTTACACATGAAGCCTACTTTAAAAAATAAAAAGAAAAAACAACGTATCCTAGGTAAAAAGTGACCCAAATGCCGATAGACATTAAGATGTTTTTGGACATATTTAAAATGTTTAAAGTTCCAATTGTTTTGTTCTTCATATAAAGGTATCCTTGAAATTATTGTCAGTTTGTTGGGCAAATATGTATGTTTTTAATGCAAACAGAATCTGAGAAAATGTAATTCTTGGTGAAAATTGCACGAAATAAAAAATCCTGAATGCAAGCACTTCCATGAAGACATTGAGTGTAACTTAGTTGTATAAATTAGGTATATGAATTACCCCAAATATTATTCTGTAGGGTTTGGATTTCTTTGGGGAATTTTTTTTCTGTACATGAGTTTATTCCACATTATGCATTTTATTTTACCCATATGAAACTGCTGAGGAGTTTGATGAAAATTTCCTGGTAAGATCTTTGGAAGCTCACAACCCTGGTTCAAATTTTATCTCTATTACCTGGTGGCCTGTAATAAGCATTTACTTACTCCCTCTTAGCCAGTTTCCTCATCCATAAAATGAGGGCACTGCTGTCTAACCTACCAGCTTGATGTAAAGATCATGTCACCTTACTAATTCTGCATGTACACATGTAAGGGAACATATCTGGGACTCAAAAAATGAAAGAAAACTGTTATAAATATTAGTGTTAACTGTTTTGTTTTCTTTGATTTATCCTGTATGTATTGCTATATGGAAAGAATAAATAAACAGCAAATATAAATATCTGACTCCTAAGTTTTGTTTTAGTTTTCATTCTATGCAAATTATTTCCAATCATTTGTCTTTTCATTAGTATCTTTTGAGTTTGTATGGTCTGTATATTCTCAGACTACTCAACACAGGTTATACTGAACAATTCAAGCACATAAGGAATTTACCGGCTGAACCCCAGACTAAGCCAGTATATTATCCTTGAAGAACCTAGACTGACCATATCAAATTATTCTTATTGACTACAGACAATGAACTTTTTATCTGATGGTACTACCCAAGTTGTAGCTACTGTTTGTGAGAGTTATAACGAGCATGGTATGACCTTCACACAATGATTCCCTACAAATCACAAACATTTAAGTCAATTTTATTCCCTTTATTCTTTAATTTTGGTTTTCTTTTTATTTTATCCTAATACTAAAAAGTTAAAAAGAAGTCTGGTATTTATCCAAAATAGCAATGGAGAAACTTATATAGCCAGTTAAGAATCAATTTTAAATTAGCTTTTTAAGGTTTTATATTATAATTAATGTTTAATTATCTTTTAATTACTATATATTATTTTAGAGACCCCAATATATTTATTGATGTGACACTATGCTGTCGAGGCTATTTCTCATAGGGAATTTTTATATAACTGATTTATACCAAATAGAATGTGTATTAAATATTTGGAATCATGTAAAAAATAATTCTTATTATTAATTTCATGACCCTTACTAGACAAACAATTCAGAGTCTTTCACGCTGAAGATATAGTTTTCAGGCACCAATTCACTTTAAATAATAATTAAGCTAATTATTTTAATTAAGAAGATATGATGACCATCTTTTCTGTTTTATTGGAATTCAGTTACAGATTATGGTCTTCACATTATTCTGCCTGAAGATAAATTTCTACAGTTAATAATAAAATATTTTAAATAGTGTATGTCATTCATTTTACACAACTTGAGAATTGTAAGAACATAGCCAATTCTCTGGACAGTATCATTATAATACTTACATTAATTAGCATTTTATATTCAGCTTTTCTATATTGAATGCTAATTTAAGTCATTCTCATTTTTCTCACTTTCTTTGCTTATCTAAAATGAAGCTGATTGAGTCATGTTAGCATTTATAGGATTGGAAATTGTTTAACAGAGTAATTTATCATTTTTTTCCTATTTTTTTAAACTAGTCAGGATAATTTTAGTAGTACTGACAGCTATAATATAACACCATTTCACCATAAAATGTGAGAAGTTATTTAAAAGAATAAAATCAACATAATTTTTAACAATGGTGTAGAAATTGTATTCAAAATATTTTCAGCGATAAAAACAATCTAGCTAAATGTTTTAAAATAAAAAATTCTAATGAAAGGTGACAATTTTGAATAGTCTAATTACAAAACCTGCTTTTATGCTTTCACCAGTGTATTCAACCAATATTTTAATTTCTACTTAAGAGGACTTTAACTAGATTCCTATAACCTGAGTGACTGTCACAGTCCAGTCCCCTCCCTCAATGAGCTAACAACTCCTTTTACTGCCAAAGATAGATTTTTCACCAGAGAGATTACTGATTAAATTTTGTGTAAATCAGATTTTTTTTCTATATTAACATTCATGGTGTTCTTTATAATATTTACATAATTATTATCTCAAATTTTAATGTGAACTATCCACAATAAAATATAAACAATAGTCAAAATATATGTTTATCAATATTGTCTAATAGCTCAACCACTCAGAAAAAAATCCAAAATGAAATTTTAAATAATGTGATGACTGACTTTGATCATACTTTGATCATTGCAGTCAAATACATCGTCCTGGTTTAGCTGAATTTGTTATTACCTACATATAACATTCTACACTGGATAGTTAGTCAAGAAAGTCTGTCAGAGTTTCAGTCTCCAACACTGATCTGATCTGCCATTGATTATGGTTCCAGAAGGAGTGCCTAAATTTTCCACTTCCAGGTTGAGATTCAAGTTTGTATGGAGAGAAGGAGCACATTTTCAAACTGAGGCACTAAAGATTATTTGAATTCTGAAGTCTATTCCCACCTTAATGGGTGTGCATATATACATTTATTTCAAAATCGTGAATGGTCTTTTTCTTATACGGTTCCCAACTGAGAAAGAAGCTTGAAAGAGCATTCCTTATGTGTTTCTTATTGGTTAATATGCATTGTTTTATTTGTGCTCTAAGGTCAAATATCCTGATTTTTTTTCTGATGTCAAAAGTGCTTTTTTATAATTCTGTACTGTTCCTACTTGGTAAAGCATCGTATTCAGGCCCTTGACGCTCAGCTTCTGATAATTCCTTTCTCCAGATGCTGTTTCTGATTGCAAAAAGAAATTCGATCCTGTCTAACATGATTTCAGTTTATCACTGAGGACTGAGCAGAAGCTGAGAACTAGAATTGCTTCAACAGACACATTTACAATGCTCTTGAGTGATGATCGTGCTATGTCTGCTTAGATGTCAACGAATGGGGATCCAACTACTCTATGATGGTTAAGTTTTAAGATGAGGAATATCTTATGCACTGACAAAGCCTGCTTCCTTATGATACTAGTGATTCATTCGTCAAGTGCATTGCAAGCACCTTGTTGTATACTAGACTCTGAATAAAATGAAACAAGATACAATATCTGCCGTGAAGACACTTTTATAGCCTAGTGAGAAAATGCAATGGAATAAGAATCTTTTCTAACAAGTTAGTTGTGGAACCACACCTTCCTCTTTTTGTGGAAGATTCTTTCCAACTAATCCTTTCACACTCTCAATAAAGATCGCTACAAAATCCTTGACCCTACAAGGGTCCTTTTGCAGTGAGCAGTGAGAAAATCATTTTGTATTACTTTAGACCTCATACCTTAGTTTTTATAATCGTGACTATTTAACTCATCACATTCCTCTGTTACACAATAAGCCTCTTGAGGGTAGAGACTGAGCTATATACTTTTTTGCTCCTGTTGTTTCTAAAACAATGGCAGTACATAGTAGCAACTGGTACATAATAGTAACTACTAAATGAGTGAATAAATGAACTAATGAATGAATCAGCAATTTTAGTATTGGGCCTACTTTTTCACCACACTGTATTATATTAGTTATTAGTCAGAATGTCAACTGGGTCTCAAATCTGAGGCTTGGGTTCTCTTCTAAGGTCATATTGATTTTTGGCAGACTCTAATTCCTTATAGTTGTCGCTTATAGGGGCTGCCCACAATTCTCTGCCATCTGAGCATCTCTACCGCATGGCAGTTAGTTTCTTCAAGGCCAACAGGACAGTGTCACATCCAGACTCTCTTTTAAAGGGTTGTTGAGAGTTTACCTGAGCTATTCCCTGGTATCTTTGGTGTTCATTTTGTTGGTCAAGGAGCAAACTGACAGTAGTCTCTCATAGCACATGCCTACAGCCTGCAGAGCTAGGAATGGTCTAAGTTCCTGAAATAACTTCTGGAACAGTCCTCGAGACCAACTCTCTTCTGCTACCCAGTGCCTTACCCTTACTTGGGACCTTTGTGTGACTTAACAAAACCAGACTCTTTTGGTTTGAACTAGTTAATGTGCCTTTAGCCAGGAAACTGGAACCAAAGCACCCCACCCATGACCCCTAATAAAAGCATGTGCCCCAGGCTTTGCTGCTCTGTGTGCATTCCACCTTAACCTCTCCTTGTGGTATCTATACCTGGTACTTCATTCAGGACCTGTGAGTAATAAATTTCTTGATTTCAGTTCGTCTTGTGGTCTGTTTTTGAATCAATGCTCACCATCTGGCACTCTTTGCACCACTGAATAAGCGTTAATTTGATAAATTCATAACAAGGGCTCACCTCATTAAGCCAGACCCATCCAATCTCCCTTTTAATTAATTTAAAATCAACTGATTAGGAACCTAATTATATCTTTAAATCCCTTCACCTTTGTGGTTAATCCCTTACTGTGATATAAAAACTGTATTTCTATGCATACAAAAAATTTTTTATATTTTTATAATTTATGCCATAACATAGATTTAGGATATAAACCATATCCTTGAATCCCTTTCCAGAAACTCCCTCAAGCAAGGTTCTCACAGTTTATTTGAGTAGCTGGTATTTGGAAACTATGTACAAGAATTTTTATCGTTTAAGAAAAAATATATCTGTGTTTTTTGTCTGTATGTTAACTCTTTAAAAATATATCTTTTAAAACAGCCTTCAGTATTTCATCAAAGCTTTAATGTTTTTCTGGTGCATTACATACATATAATTTCTGTATTTGTTTATTTTGCTAGTTGTGAATTGTAGAAACTGAATTGTATAAGCTTATATTGCTAGTTGTGAATTGCATAAGTTCAATTTATTCTGTAAAGTTACATTCTAAAGCATAAGAAATGGCTGAGGAAGTAGTACTATGTTAAGCCCTTAGAAAGTTCCCTCTGCGTGGACAAGGAATAATAACTTGTACGCCGTTCTTATACCACAAATGATAAACACATTTTACTATCCCTTCTTCAGTACAACATGACAAATATCACCAAGTGTTTTGTGGGAAGAATATATGTTTGTAAGGTATTCCCCAGATCTAAAAACTTTCATCAGAACTTTCAAGAAATTAGTTTGGCGTGGTTTTTCCTGAGTAGCATTGCACCAATTATTACAACAGGAATCTTCACACAGAGAAACCCCTGAGCATATTTCTAGAATACCTACCAAAGAAAAACTTGCTATCACTGATTATTTCCCTCTGACAGATAAAATTCTTGTGATTTCATAGTGTACAGAAGATTGAGGGAAAAGGAAGAAAATAAAATTGCTAAGTAAACAAAATAACATAAAAAAACTTTCTATTGTTTCATTTCCATTGTGTGCCCACTTCTTTTATTTGTAGTTTGTTCTGCATTCGAATAGGTGATGTCAAGCCCAAATAAAAGCCATCTAAATAAAGAGTTTAAATCACATAACCAGTAGTCTAAGAGAGGACAGTCCCAAGGCTGGTTTAGCAACATCATAATCCCCCAAGAATTCAGACTCTGTCTCTTCAGTTGACTCTCCTTTCCTTAGGATTGCTCCTCAGAGACGGTGCAAGATGGTGTACCCAGACTTTCTTTTGACTTGGGTAAATTATACTGTTGACCTTGATAAACGTTAACACTGTAGTCCATTCTTTCCAACACACTGTTATTTTATAACACAATTGGAATTAAACTATGTATCAAAGCTTGCAAATTCATTTTTTGTTGGATTTGAGTTGATCACATCATACCATCAATATTTTAATACTTCATATAAGCTATGCTCAATTTTTCGATTATGAGTTCTCTATTACTTATATTACACTTTGAACTTATTATATATTACTTATCTTATAATACTGGAGATATTAGGTATGGTTCTATATTTAGGTATACTGATACTTCACAAATATTGATATTTTGGGGCATCTTTCCAGATCTTATTTTATGTATAAATAAAATTACTTTCCTTTTTTCTTTTATATATAAAAAATTCAGTAAATTTTTAAAAGCACTACACACTGCTCTGAGCCAGCTTTTTAAAAAACAACTTGAGATATCTTTGACATCAAAACATTATATATATTTAAGGTGTTAAACTTGCTATTTTTAAATATGTATACATTGTGAAAAGATCACCACAATTAAGATAACTTATATATCATCTCTACATACCATTGTATCTCTGTGTATATGGTGAAAGATTCAAGATTTATCTTAGCAAATGTCAGCTATACAATACAATAAACCACTGTTAACTATAATTACCATATGTAAGCAATGACTTTCTACTGAACTAAATATACATGGCTTATTCTGTTAACTGAAAATCTCCAGCAGGGAATGGACAATAATCATATGTATATAATAATGAAATGTCCCACAATTGCTGAGAGGTTAAACTAAGATAACTCCTTCCAATTATAAGGTTTCTTTATTCTATTCTAATGTTGTGTTCATACATGATGCAATGTATACAATGCAGATTTTTTTTCCACTGTAGGAAAACAAAGTAGGAGAAAGATTCTATTATAAATATTAGACACCTCAAAGATTTGGTCACATTGATATTTAAATTATATTCCCTAATTTCACAGGAGAGTACAAGTTGTTCAAGTACTGCTCATGTTTATTCAGTTAAAGTAATAAGTAAGGACTTATTATCTTTAGCTCAAAGCCAAATTTTAGTTTTATTATTTCAAGGAAAGTGCAAAGATTATTACTATATTATGGATTTCCTCTTGAGTTTCAATAGTGGTGAAGAGCACTTATTTGATTAAAAAGTAATGGCCAACTGCCAGAGCATTCTGCTGACAATTTATAAATACAGACCAAATTTATCTAGAAAAAACGTTTGCCCAGAGTCTTTTCCAAGTGACTCTAACACATGAATGTGGCAGAACTCCTGGTAAATAATGCTAAACAAAGGAAACTTACTTCAGTTCTTATTTCTCATTTAAGTTGGGATGTTAAGTCCACACCAAGTAAAGTAAACGTAGCAAAAAAGAAAAAAATCAGCACACTGAGCAGGCAAGACATCCACTCCATGTAACAGAGATCTCCAAGTCCCCACAATCTGTAGAAAACAAGAAAAAACCATTTTTTAAGATACGGAGAAAAGGAATATGGAAGAACAAATGCATAAATAAATAGTGTTGTATTTTGAAAAGTCATGATACTAAAATAATACTTCTGGGGTGCCAAGAACCATGATTCAAGTTCCCATATTATGACTAACATATCTCCCTGACCTCCATCTTTCAAGGACTAACTACTTTTAGTGTTTATTTTTTAAAGAATGGAATTTGATGTACTTTTTGTTTTTCCACCTACAATTTGCCTTACAGTCTATCTCTTCTTACATACTTCATCCAGTTCTATCAAAAGTCCCTTCTCACTTTACTATATGTGATTGAAAGGGACTCTAGAATTCAGTCTTTTCAATACAGTGTTGTCACTACTTTGTGGTCCCTAGCAAGGACATATTTTCCTTCACTGCCTGTATCGGAGTCCTGACATATTTTAGATAACATGAGAAAAGTTTAATAATGGATTATTTACTAAACAATAGACAGGAGATTATAGTGTGGTTCCAAACTTAGCAGCAGGTGGTTACAAGAATAAGCGCTCCCTAGGTCTGAAGAGGCAAGGAAAGAGCAGTTTGCAGACCCCAAAGAAGATAGTCAAATGCAAAAGGCTACCTGGGAAGGGGCTTGGACTGATGATTTAGCCAACACAAGGCAGTTCCACACAAAAAGAACTAGGTGAATTTTTACTCCGACTCTTCCCTATCTCACCATTCTCTTGCTGGGCTTCCCCATCAGCAAATCAAACCTGAAGGTGCTGGACAGGGAATCTCTTGATTTAGCTCCCACAGGTCAGACCCATAGAGACCTATAACGTGGTGAAGAGGAATAGGGAGGATAGAGACAAGATCCAAAGGGTAAAAGGGAAGATATCCTTTAGCTGTTCAGAGGTAATGACTTGATAGAGGTGAGTTCTTATTAATGGGTTTGAGTAATTTAGGGTATTACAGAATAGGAAAATGAAATTATATGTAAATATGATCATTTCCAAGTCCTCTATGAAAGCCTTAGATAAACCCCGCCATGAGGGTTCCCTTTTGTCAATGTCCTCATTTTTTCTTAAGTATATAGCTCTACATAATTTCACTCTTATATCCAAGAATATAACTGTTTCAAATCACAGCCCTTGAATATACAAGATTTGTTCTCATCGCAAGATCCATTCCCTGTTCTCATATGTATATTTCTCAAAGCCAGAATTAATATTCCTGACATAACACACAGAAGGCTGCAATCACTTGGGGGTCTTCCCGTCAGATACATTTCCATAGTCACCCGCTTGTCCATAGGTAGCTGTAGTGCACATCACAACATACATAGGCACAACCATGTACACTTACCCACACTCACACACACACACAGAAAACTGTTATTTCACTAAGACAGTACAGTCTAAATTGCAAGTAGAAAAATTAACATTTCCCCAACTGGGACATATTCAGACCCCATAATTATCAAAGTCAGCTTTCTCACAATGGGATTATTACTTTATACTGTCATTCAGAGCCATGTTATTTCCTTTGTTTATCTTCAACTGCCCTCTGTATTCAAATCTTGCCCTCTTGGGCCTAGAGAGAATAAGAAATACACCCACTATTGATTCATATACAACAGGAGATTGTTTATCTAGGAAAAAGAATGCCACAGTCATCCAAATAACATAATCAAGGATGATTTTCTCTGATCATCCATTTAAAACAACAAACAACAACAACAACGAAAAGTCAATATAATTTAAGAATTGTACGCTTTATAGAACAATGTATGGTAATACCATTTTCTGCTCAGTTGTGAATGACCAATTACGAATAGACAGTGTCCCAAATTTTATTTTACAATTTTTTAATATTTACTATGGGAGCTGTGACATACAAACTGCACAGATGGTTGGAAGTTGTTATTTTGGAATCAAATTAAAAATACTTATGGCATAATGGTCATAAGTCATAAAGTACTGATCAGGATATATTACAGTTTTCCAAATTACATGTTATTACATTCTTATAAATCAGCAATTCTTATGAAGTGAATTCTTATGATAATAAGAATTGTCCATAATTGCAACTTACGTATGTTTGCTGTTATTGAGAATTATTATATATCAGTTTAATGACATATATTTGTATTAAAATTCAAATTGCCAGAGTTCCCATTGTGGCTAGTGGTTAACAAATCCGACTAGGAACCATGAGGTTGTGGGTTCGGTCCCTGGCCTTGCTCAGTGGTTTAAGGATCTGGTGTTGCCATGAGCTGTGGTGTAGGCTGCAGACACGGCTTGGTTCCGCATTGCTGTGGCTCTGGCGGCTAGAGCTCCAATTAGACCCCTAGCCTGAAAACCTCCATATGCTGCGAGTGTGGCTCCAGAAAAGGCAAAAAGACCAAAAAAAGCAAACTAATTTTGTCTAGGAGTTCCTGCCATGGCACAATGGAATGGGTAGCACCTTGGAAGTGCTGGGATGCGGGGTGGCCAAAAGAAAAAAAACTGAGTTTTTTATTTTAACATTTTAGGAAATTATTTTTATTTCATAAAATATTGCAATATTTAATACATTCTTAGTTCATTGTAGAACATGCATATTTCCATTTAATGTAAGATTATTACAAATATATATTTCAAACATATTTTCTTCTTATTACCTCTCACATCCCACATTAGCATTAGTACTATGCTTTATGTACTAAAGCTCTCTTTATCTTTATTGTATTTTTTAGAATTAAAAAAGGTAAGTTTGAGGAAAAAAGATCTTATAAAGTTCATATAAAATATTTTAATGTGCTTTTTTAAATGATTGCTTTTGAATAGACATCTCTAAAATTTTTAAGTTATTGCTTTGCACTTATGATTAAGTACTTAGACAAGGTGCTAAACTCTTCCCTCGTCTCTGTAAAGAGGGAAAGATGTTCACCCCCCCCTTGTTTTTTTAATATAAGGGAAATACATACAGAGAATGGAACACAAGTCACTTATGAAGATTCATTTATTTATTTGTTGGAAAGTCTTAATTGACTTACACTAAAGTCTAGAACTTACCACTCATTGTGAACAAAAATCTCACCTCCTTTGTAGAGCCAGGAGATGAGCTTAACATCAATTACTGTTCTTCCTTCCTCAGATAATCAAAAACAGTAATGAATCAGAAGAAAAAATATTCAAACCTGAGCAACATATCCTGAAAATATTGTAAGACAGTTGTATTCTTTTGGGAAATAATTTACATTAATCTCAGTTTCAATCATTCATTCATTCTAAATCATTGTTTGAGAAGCAGGTTTACTTTTATTAGGGAAGGAGATATTACGTGATTAACCATAGTCATTTAATCCTGTGCTGTAGTGCTGTGAAAAGCAGGTATTGGGACCTAAGAAGACATATTAACATGTTTCATATTTAGGGAAGTCAGGGAGGTATCTATGAAGAGGCAACTTGTCAGCTGTCCTTGAAAGCAGAATAAGAATGAACATAATAAAAAGCTTCTGGTTGGAGAATATTTAAAATCCCCAAAAGACAGATAATTTTTTATCCCTAGGTCCTGAGGTGGGAGAAAAGGTGATCTATTAAATGCATAAAAAGAAATCTAGAGGCAAAGTGCAACAAAGATTAAATATTATAGTTCTGTCTTATTATTCCCTGAAATCTGTAAAAATAATGTACAAATAAGTCATTCCCCAAAGGTCAGTGATTACTTTGGGGGTTCATCATATATAAAGTTTCATGATGACAACCTTCTTCCTATGAGCTTAAATATATTATTTTTAAAATAATTAAAATTAAAAAAAATTGACTCGGAGTTCTTGCTGCAGCACATTGTGTTAATAATCTGGCTTGTCTTTGTGGAGGTATTGTTGTGGCATAGGTCACAGCTCCAACCTGGATTTTATCCCTGACCCAGGAACTACCATATGCCACAGGAGGCAGCCAGGAAAGAAAAAAAAATTTTTTTTTGAACTCAGTCCTGAAATAAAATGCTTGAATCCCATGCTGTTATAATTTCATTTGGTATCTATTATTTTTTATTATTCTACCATACTAGTATAACTATGACCATTTTGTGAACAGGTTGTTATTGCTTTTATAATTATTCAAAATCAGGATAAGAGATAAAAATGCTTAACTGACTAGTAGACTCTATTGTTACTTGAGGACCCAGCTTGGGATTTTCACAAGAAAGCATAGATCAGAACATGTTATAGAAATGCCACTCTACATTTTTAGTGATATTTTGTAATACAATTTGATATTAAAAGAGTTTGACTATTAAGATGTTCACAAAGGAAATCGTAAATCAGATTGTCTTTATCATAACCAATTGATAAATACTGGTCTGATTTCAAAAGGTCGAGATTTGATTGGTGTCTTTTTGGTTTTTACATTTAATCTGTTTTACATTTAATCTATTAAATGTTCTTTCGGTTTAGCTTAGTCTTCTTTCAAACTATTGAGTCTCCTTACATGACTAATGGTTTTTCTTTCTCTACTCATATCAGCCAGAAAGCTGGTACTTTGTAGAACAAGCATTTGAGATATCTTAAATTGTGAATTGTCAGAGAGAAAATGATTCAAAGTACAGGGCTATTTCCTTTTCCATTAGGTCAGTGGTGGATGTGCTATTAGCAGTCTGGAACCTCAATGATTAATGTAGAGAGTAGGTGGTGTGGACATAATTTTTGAAGGAGAAAAAAAAAAAACTTTCCATAAAGTGTTACACAACCAACAAGCAACAAAAACAAGAGGAAGGGCAGAAAAAAAAAAAAAAGCTACCATGGTGGGCGTTGTTATTATTTATTTAGATTTTCGAAGTTATGATTTTCACTGTGCTAATTATTCTGAGACAGTCTACCACCACCATTTTTGTAAATAATATAGAATTTCAGTGTTAGGATTTTCAATGTGCCTTGTATTACACAGTCTGAACCAGTCTATTAAACAAGGGCAGGGAGCATGATACTCAGTTCAAAGTCACTTGTGAACAAATGGAATTTTTCATTTGTATATAACACAAAAATGAATACATCTAAGCTCTCATTCTTCTGGCCAAGCAGCATAATAATTCATAAATCACTACAAATAACTTTAAGTATTTTCTGAATATTCCTACCCACTCCCTTTTAGAGTCATGCCAGAAATATTTGTATTGCTGGGGAATGGCAGTGAAAGGATGGCTGAGTTCTAATATGGTCCCCAGTCAATCTTTCAGTTGAAAATTGGCTCTGAGGCTTTTATTATCTCAGTACATACCACCCCTTCAAATCTTCTGGGTTTCTTCTATTTCCTTGACACCTAATTAATTGCTGCAGGAATCTTTTGAGAAACTATAAGAATCTTTCTTTCTAGAAAACAAGGTACGGGTGTCCATGCCTTCTGAACCAGTGGACTTTCTTTTTCTCTCCTTTCAGCCTGGGGTAATCTCTTACTGTTTTTAATATATATCTCCCTTCATATATTTTCACCTGGAGGGAAGCAATAGCAGTGTTCTAAGCCTTGCCACAATTCACCTCTGACATGAACTCATAACTGAATGTAGTTGAATAACTCAGTACAACCTGAATTTGGAAAAGGAGAGGAAAAACTAAAATTTTGAGTTCTGTGCACTAACCTAGGTATACTTTTTTTTCACACTAATTTTTAACATATCTTGAGGATATAATATTATTAATTCATGGTTCTTGATGTCAAGAGAATTACAGACTTGTAGAGTTAATATTTGAAGAAATGAGTAAAATATTACTCCAATAAAATTATACGTGAGCTCAGTCTGTAATGGAGGGTTCCAATAAAGAAGTCTTTATTTTATTAGACTGGAGCACTTCACCTTAGGAAGTGAAATATGAAGATGCAAAGGAATCATAAGCTTTGTACACATAACTATAGGCTTACTGTGACTTAAAAGAAGGCGCAATACACTTCAGATTTTAAGAATAAGAGGATTTGAGTTAAAGGCAGTTTGGATTTAGTCCATAACTATCCAGGTAATAAATATCTAAGAAATATAAAAAAGGAATTGGGTATAGACTTGATGTTTTAATGAATCGCTATTCTCCTTTCCATGGTATTCCAACTATGAAGAAATGTCTTTAATAAAACTTCCTCTATTCACATACTATCAAAACTTTACACCTAATACTGCTAAAAGAGTCTCTTGTCTGTAAGCTCTTTTACAACATTGGCCTATTTGTGATGTTTCCCATGCCACATATTTACAAATTTTACAGCCTGACATCAAGTGTTTGATGAAAACAAACAAACAAACAAACAAACCAAAAAAACTTCTCAGAATTATGAGTTAAATGATTTGCACATTAATTGGTTGATTCATAAATGTTATAGAAAGATTTCTATTATACAAGGTAAGTTGTTTTTTCAGTCTCTGTGTACTTAGAAATCGGGATCAGAAAGAGACATATTTCTCCAAGAGTAGGAAGAGAAACTCTAGGTAGAAGATTTCATAACTCAAACAAGTAGCAGTGACTACTAATGCAGCTCCTTTGACACATGGGAAACCAGATAGGAGGCTGCTAATGGAGCATAATCTCATGAAAAATATGAAGAAAACAGCCAAGATTTTGTACCAACTTTGAGAAGATCAGAATTGTCACTTTTGTCAGTGATTACATTAGTACATTCTTATTCCAGTCATTAAGTTCAATGTCTTCTTCAAATAAACTTTATTTATTTATTTTTAGGGCCACACCTGCAGCATATGGAAGTTCCCAGGCCTGGTGTCAAATAGGAGCTGTAGCTGCTGGCCTATACCACAGCCACAGCAATGTGGGATCCAAGCCGCATCTGCAACCTACACCACAGCTCAGACAACACCACATCCTTAACCCACTGAATGAGGCCAGGGATCAAACCCGTGTCCTCATGGATAGTAGTCAGGTTCATTAATCCCTGAGCCATGACAGGAACTCTGATTTTAATCAATTTAAAAAAATGCAGTAGTGAAAAAGTCTTCCTTCTTTCTTCCCTTTCTTACTCATGCCTTTTCTTCCTCTTTTAATTTTATTCTTTATTCATACATCTATTCAGTGCTTATTTAGAAAATCAGGTGTTATTTCTGTTGTCCTACCTCAAGTCAGAATATGATTTTTTCCCTACATGTCTTAAAAATTATGAAGAATAGGCACTTTGTGAGAGTAGAAAACAAAATATTTTTAGGTTTCTATTATTCTGATTCATTTAAAAGAGAAAACATAGTGATTCTACAGGAGTAAATTTTTTTTGTATTTTTAAACATTTTAAATCTACAGGCTGAAGAAAAAGTACCAGATTTCTCACAGGATAATGCATTCTTACATGTTTTCTAGCTTTATTTCTTCATCAAAGAAAGTTCAGATGAGGAAAAGGAACTCAGCCTCCCAAAGCTTTGAGTCACCTATCACTAATTTAAAAGAGCATTATTCATTCTGTTTCATAGGCTACACCAAGGAAATGTTTTACTGCATGTCTTTTAATCAGGGAATGTGGTGTGAGGCCCTCCCAAGAGGTTAAAAGTGAGTGCAGAGAAAAAGAAATATGTAATTTTCAGATTCATGATTCTTCAGATTTGCTAGTGAGGCTTAACAAATGAATTGTCCCAAATTACAATAGATTATCCCAAATTTAATTTCCTGTGGCTTTTATTGGTTAACGTAACTCTTTGCAAATGCTAGACAAACATAACTACTCCTATAAGCAGGTTATTTTTTATGCATGTGATTTTGTAGGTTGTAATATCTGAAGACAGATGAGTAATAATTTGTATTTCCATGACGATGAATGATATTAATTAGTATGTTTTTTCTTGTCCTTTTTCATTGTTCATTGTGAAGTGGTTGTTCAAATCTCCGGGTATTCCAAATACTTGTACGTTAAAACTATTTCTATTTATTCATTACAAGTACATTTTAATTTATGTCTCAGAACATTGTTTTGATTTAAATCTTTTAAATCTTGGCTTGCTGATCTCAACATCTGGGTCATTCATGGAAGATTTCTGTCAAGTTTATTTTATTTTTCTTCTTCCTGTTTTTTTTTTTTTTTTTGTCTTTTAGGGCCATACCCATGGCATACGGAGATTCCCAGGCTACTAGTTGAATTGGAGCTCTAGCTGCCAGCCTATGCCACAGCCACAGCAATGCCAGATCCAAACTGCTTAAAACAACACTGGATCCTTAACCCACTGAGCAAGGCCAGGAATCAAACCTGTGTCCTCATGGATGTTAGAGCCACAATGGAAACTCCTGCTCAATTTATTTTCTCTTATGAATGGGTAACTTTCCTGTTTGTTCACAAGATAATTTTGAATTGAAAACTGGATATTATAAGTGATATGTCTTAGAGACTCTGAGTTTTGTTATAACCCTTTGAAGATTACAGGTCTTTTTAGTTGTTGGTCACATAGCAGTAACATAACTGACTCAAACTACAAACTCTCCTCTATAGTGTGTGGCAGTTCAATTTCCATTTATTTTAAACTTAGCTATTCTCCTTGGGTTCTGTTTCTAACTTCTTTGGAAACAACCACCTTGGAAAACAACTTAGAATGAATATATAAATACCAAATATATAAATATTGAATATATAAATAGGTGTGATGTCTTTAATAGTTGTAGTAAAGTTTTTGGTGAATAGAAGGTTTTCTTTGCAATTTGCCCAGATATGCTTTTATTAGGTATTTTTATATTCGCTTATGACTCCCTATATTTATGAAACTGGCAAAAATTTGTACATCTAAGCAAAGAAAATTTAAATGGAATAATAAGCTTTGGAGTTCCTGTCGTGGCTCAGTGGTTAGCTAATCCAACTAGGAACCATGAGGTTGCGGGTTCGATCCCTGGCCTTGCTCAGTGGGTTAAGGATCTGGTGTTACTGTGAGCTGTGGTGTAGGTTGCAAACATGGCTTGGATCCCTCGTTGCTGTGGCTGTGGCGAAGGCCGGCAGCTACAGCTCATTTTAGACCCCTAGCCTGGGAATCTCCATACGGCCCTAGATAAGGCAAAAGGACAAAATAATAATAATAATAATAATAATAATAATAATAATAATAATACTTTTTTATGAGATTACATTTTAAAATAGCAATACTCATGACAGCAGAGTGAAAATTTAAAATGTTATGAAAAAAGAGACTCAAAGTGACAAGATACATAACTTTTTAAAAAATGTTGACATTCTGTTTAAAATGGCAAGCTATGATACAGTCTATTTAGGTTTAGAAAGTTTGCTAAACATATCCTTATATATCTGGTTAATGTCTTACATCACACATGGAGTCAGTAACATTTGGGTTGGAAGCCCTAAAGAAAATGGGTCAGAAAGAAAATACTTCTTACAACCTATCAGTGAATCTACATTTATTCCCCAAAAAAGGGATATTATAGCTTCCTTAATATCATAACCTTTTCCTGATATCTCTAATAATGAAATAAGACAAAAATATTTCAAACTTTTCCATGTAATTGTTAAAATATCTGAGGATATTTTGGAGAGCATAATGGGAAAATCTTATTCAAGTACATGGTCTGTGTGGAAGTTAAATGTAGCTTGTCAGGTATTTTCTTCTTTACATAAATAAAGATTTACATTCTGAGAAAAACTAAATTGGAAGCATAAGTCTTCTCAATTCACAAACCTAAATGAAAAGACAGTAGAATCTTACATATGAAAAAAGAAATTCATCAAGCTCCTCTTAGAGTATAGGACCTCCCCAAATAGAATAAAGTCACATTTATTTCACCAGTGATGGTGACCTGTGCTTGGTTTTTAGAGTACCAAAAGAAAATTTATGAAAATTGCTGTTATATAGGATTAAAGCTGATATTTAAGTTACCTTGCAGGCATGGTTGTTTTCAACCTTTACTCTGCATAGTATTATTGTTTCTATATCCAACAGCCATTTCCTCATATCCTTCCTTGCTAGAAGTACCCCAATTTTGAGTACATAGTGATGTGTCTGAAGAGCAACTAAATCAAGACTAAGTAGCATAAAAGTTCCTTGCCCCTTCATGTAATGTCTACATGTGGCCACTTATCTCAATTCTTGGCAATACAATATAATGGAGAACCTGCTGGGAGCTTCTGAGAAAAATTTTCTGCTTGATAACATTGATAACATAGTGGGGACCATTGCCCCATCACTTCTTTCTATCCTGGGCCACTTCTTTTTTGTTGTTGTTTTTTGTTTTGTTTTTTTGTCTTTGTAGGGCTGTACCCACCCTCCATAGCCTATAGTTTCCCAGGCTAGGAGTTGAATCAGAGCTGTAGCTGCTGGCCTATGACACAGCCACAGCAATGTGGGATCTGGGCCGTGTCTGGGACCTACACCACAGCTCGTGGCAATGCCGGATCCTTAAGCTGCTGAGTAAGGCCAGGGAGTGAACCTGTGTCCTCATGGATGCTAGTCAGATTCATTTCTGCTGTGCCACTATGGGAACTCCATTCTTGGACCACTTCTGTGTAAGGATATATTGCCTGGAGCTTGTAACCGTTGATTTTATGTATCAACTTCATTGGGTTAAGGGAGGTCCAGAGAGCTGGTAAACACTATGTATTGTATTGGCTGAGTATGTGAGGGTGTTTCAAGAAGAGATTAGTGTTTAAATCAGTAGACTGGATAAAGAAGATTTCCCTCACTAATATGGCTAGGCATCATCTAGTCCATTTAGGGCCAGAATAGTACAAAAATGCAAAGGAAGGGTGAATTCAATTCCTCTGATTCAACTGAGATATCCATTTTTTCTTGTTTCTCAGTTGAATCAGCGCTCAGACAGGGACTTACACTATAGACCATCCTCACTCCTCACCAATTCTCAGGCTTCTGGACTCAGATTGGATATCACTGGCTTTCCTTATTCTCTAGCTTGACCATGGAACTTTTCTGCCTCCATCACTATGTAAGCCAATTTCTATAATTAATTAATAGACAAACACATACATAAATTTACTCTATCATTTCTGTTTCTTTGGAAAACACTGATTAATGCAGGGCACTAGTAGTTACCTCACAGAGATGATACTGACAAAACTCTTCAGATATTGGAGCAGACAAAAACAAAGAGCCTAGGTCTTTACTAATATTGTTAGCAATATTAGTAATATTGATACTTGCTAGATGAAATAAGTGAATGGCTTTATTGGTAAAACCATGTTTATAAATAATTCTGAAAACTCTTAACTGAATGAATAATGTTCAATTTAAGAAAGTTAATATTCATTAGGACTTTTTGCACATCTGCAAAAATAATTTAGAAAAGGTGGATGATTCCATCGATGGCTTTAATTCTTCAATTTTTAAATTCATTTCAATTATTCCTTCCTCATTTGAAAAAAAATTCATTTTTTTCTTCACTCTCTGCCCTGTATCACGTCTTTTTGCAAATTACTTGCAATTTCTTTCAACTAAAAAGGCATCTGAATATGAACTTAGCGATGTCAATTGCCTTGTTCAGTAGAATGAAGCAGAAATGACAGTATCTGTATCTTATGTCAATCACTCTTCACTGAAAAGCTACGGAAAAATCTGGACAATTTTTCTCTTTCTTACCTAAGTGTTAGAAGTCATGTCCCATTTCATAATTTACTATGGCATCAGGAACCCCTACAATCTCCTGCTCTAAACACCTACACACCTTGAACACTATTGCTTAGGTGAAATGGGATTTCAGAGCTTACGAAGCAATTCTGTAGCAACTACTTTAGTAACTAACATAGAAGAGCATGCAATCCTTTGGGTCACAAGACCCTAAATAATAAGATCAGTGATAAATGGAACAATGTGTGTTTCCAGGAGGACTGGGAACTGAAGTGTTGAATTAAGGCACACTCCTAGAGCTTTCCTCTATTAACAATATTGCAATTTCCTCTGATCTAAAAGACTCTCAGTTCAAGTTACTGTGCAGGACACGTGTACCTCTGGAGACTTCTTTCAAATTTAGGATTTTGTCACTTTCAATATGTGAGAAATTTAGGCAAGTTTTAAAATTACTGATTCATTACTTTTGGACCTGCCCTACCATGCCACTATTCCACCTGCAAATATAAGTATTTATTTCCTTCTGAAAGGTGTTAATACAAAATTTTATAAGAGCATCATGCGTTATATTGTAAACCATGTGGAGATTTTACATAAGTGACAATACAAAATAGCTCTCCTCTAATAAGCACAATTTAACTCATGTTAAACATATTGAGATCTTTTAAGGTATGCATAGTTTACAATACTTCACTATTTACTATAATACTTTAATACCTGAATTAAGTATATATTATTTTTCTTTTTGGCATACCTCTAATTTTGTATTTCAGAAACAAGTATATGCTTTATCCCAAATAGAGGGATGCATCATTTTCCAAAACAGTGATTACTCTCTTAAAAATTCCCTCCGATAGATAAACCAAAAATATAAATTTTTAGAAAAGAGTATTAGTTTCTAGTGGTCATTTTTTTGCCTATCAAAAGTTGTTTTAAAATTTGAGAATCTTAAATTTGAAAATGATAATATACATCATTGTTGATCTATCTAGCTCAGATCTATTTGAAGGTTTTTAATCAGAGACTCCCTGCCCCCAGTGGTGCTGGCCCGGTTCTGGGATATATCTTTTCTACTGTAGTTATCATATATTTATACAGTTAGTATGGCAATCATCCTCTAGATGACAGTAAAATATCTGATAAAAGAGTATTTTATTCATATATACACAGATTTGGGGGGCTAGTAAAGGGATGTTCCTAATCTGTGATTTGGTAGAAAAATAACATCAGTGCCTCTCTTTCATATTACTCTTATTAAAAGACACAAAATAATAGTAATGATAATAATAATAGTAAAAGTAAAAATACTTTACCTATAAACTTATTTATATTTATATGATAATTTATAATTTTATTTATCATTCCTTACTTTCATTTAATAATTCAGTAAAAATAAACAGAAAAGACTTTAGCCTTGTGGCTTTTAGAATTTTCATTATTGAAAGAAAAGTGAACAATTAAAAATAATACATAAAGAGTTATTAGAAAGCTATAAAAAATGAAAAGAGCCTATAGAATGGGAGAAAATCATTGCAAATTATTCAACTGACAAGAATTTAAACTCCAGAATATACAAAGAATTCACACAAGTCAACAACAAAGAAACAACCAAATTGAAAAATGGGCAGAAGACCTAAACAGACAGTTCTCTAAAGAAGACATATAGATGGCCAGTAGGCACATCAAAAAATGCTCAACATCACTAACCATTAGAGAAATGAAAATCAAGACTACAATGAAGAACCAACTCACACCAGTCAGAATGGACATCATTAAGTCTACATGCAACAAATGCTGGAGAGGGTGTGAAGTAAAGGGAACTTTCCTACACTGTTGGTGGGAATGTAAATTTGTATAGCCACTATGGAACAATACGAAGGTTCCTCAGAAAACTAAATATAGAACTACCACATGATCTAACAATCCCACTCCTGGGCATCTATCTGAATTCAAAAAGATACTTGCATCCTTATGTTCATGGCAGCACTATTCACAAATGCCGAGACATGGAAATAACCTAAATGTCCACCGACAGAGGAAGAGTTAAAGAAGATGGAGTACATATATCCAACAGAATACTACACATCCATAAAAAAGAATAAAATAATGCCATTTTCTGCAACATGAATGCAACTAGAGATTATCATACTAAGTGAAGTAAGTCAGAAAGAGAAACACAAATACCATGTGATATCACTTATGTGTGGAATCCAAGACATGTTACAAACAAACCTATCTAAAAAACAGAAACATGCTCATAGACATGGAGGACAGACTTGTGGTTGCCAACGGGGAGGAGGGGAGGAGTGGGATGGACTGGGAATTTGGGGTTAATAGATACAAACTATTACATTTAGAATGGGTATACAATAAGGTCCTATTGTATAGTACAGGGAACTGTATCCAATTTCCTGGTATAGACCATGAGGGAAAATAAGAAGAATGTATATATGTATGTACGAATAAGTCACTCTTCTCTTCAGCAGAAATTGGCACAACATTGTAAATCAACTACACTTTAATTTAAAAAGGAATTGTTAAGCACTATGAAGAAAAATAAACCAAAGCAAAAATGACCATTTTGCTGAGTATGTGGAGGGGTGCAGAATACCCTCAACACAAAGCCTTGTCAATAAGGTGACATATGAGCAGGGAATGAAGGAGTGAGAAAATAAGGCATACAGCTGTCTGGAGAAGACAGATTGGAGGTAGAAAAGACTGGAAATGCAAACTCCCTAGGTCAGAAGTAGCTTCACAGACCTTTGAGAGAGCCCTTGGTAGAAGTGAAGATAGTTGAGTATGAGAGCAATAGGAAGTGAATCCAGAAAGACACTGTCAGATACAACAGAACTTGAAAGTAATTATATACACTCTCTTAAAAATACACATAATGACTGGTGTGAAGTGATTCCTCATTGCAGTTTTGATTTGCATTTTTCTAATAATTAGTGCTGTTGAGCCTTTTCTTGTGTGCTTTTTGGCCCGCTGAACATCTTCTTTGGAGCAAAGTTTCATTAGAGCTTTTGACCATTTATAATTGGATTTTTTTATATAAACCTGTATGAGAAGTTCATATATTTCGGAGAGTAATCTCTTCTCAGTCACTTTGTCTGCAAAGATTTTTCTCCCATCACTAATATGTGTAAGTCTAATAAGGAATGATACGGGGAAACTTGCTCACAAAATAGAAAAGGACTCAAAGGATTTCAAATTCAAACTTAAACTTAAGGTTCCCAAAGGGATAACACTGGGGTAAGGGATAAAATGGTAGGTTGGGACTGACATTGCCACAGTACTGTATATGGATGAATGAGTAACAGGGACCTACTGTATCACACAGGGAAATCTGCTCAGTACTCTGTAATCACCTGTTTTGGAATCTGAAAAGGAATGGATACATATCTGCTTCAGTCTGCTATATACCTGAAGCTAACACAACACTGTAACTTAACCATACTCTAATAAAATTTAATTTAAATAATACATATAATGAAGAGAGTGAATGGGTAATGGTTTCTGAGACTGATCTTTAAGAAAGAATGTTCTTTAAGCTCACAGAGGAAAGGTACACATTGGGTTGATGAATTGTGTCCAAAATTTTTCAGACTGGTTCCCAAAAAGATAACACTCTCCCTATCCACCCTCAAAGTTTCTCTTCCTCAAAAACTTCATTATTCTTGTATATTTATCATAAATAATGTATTAAAAGTAATTAGAAATGTTCTTGGGTAAAACAGATAACTGAGATAAATTGAGTAATATATGAAAGACAGGAAATAACTTGGAGCTGAGACTGCTATTAATCTACTTTTTAAAATTTTACCATGCTATGTAGCTTAGACAAGTCAAAAACTTATGTATACGTCTTTGCAGCAGATACTCACAGACACTTAATTCTATTATCCACCAACATAAGTGGGCACATCAAATAAAGCCCATGTTGTAAACTAAGATGGAGAGGAACCATTCATTTTGCTGAGTTTCCACACAATACTGCTGGTTTCTAGAAGACATAATTAAGTCTTACCTCACATATGAATCACTGGGTGCTAATAAAATGCTATACTTCTAAACTTCTCCTTCAATGACAGTATAAGGGCTCTAAGATTAATTTTAAATTGTATAAAATTTATGTGGTAAATTCTACTATTTCTCCTATGTTTGGGAGTGTTCAAGTAGTGTGACAAATGAGAGTGACATGGTAGAATGTTACCTCTTATCATCCTTAGATTCTTCTACCAATTGTGGACATTGCTTGTGAGCAGGTGAACTTTTAGCACTAGATGTGCTCCATTCACTAGGGCACTGCACTGTGGGTAACTGTGATTAGGGGGATGAGGAACCACTTGTCACTAAAGTTCTCAACGGTGAAGTCCTAATAAGACTTTGGTTTCCTCACCTATCCACAGAAATAATCCTTTCCCTATTTTGTCTCACCTGTATAACTTATAAATCTTTCTCTTGGTCTTTTTGGTTGACTCTGACCTATTTATTTTTATAGAAGGCCTAGGTGCATCTTGTTTTCACTGAAAATTGACTCTGTCAGTGATTCTCCGTTGTTCTTTTATTGTTTCCTGTCCCTCTTGTACTATCTGCTCAACTTATAAATATACTCAAACTTCCTGACCAAAAAATGAAAAAAAAAATTAAAACATAAAGAATTTGCTCTATTGGGACAGAATCAGTTTTTCCCAACTACTATAATTTTTCTTTACTTTTTAGCTTAAAAGAGTAAATATTCTGTGTCTCCACTTTCCCATTTGCGCCCAGTTATCAGGTGAAATTTCTCTGGCAACGTACTCCGTGATGCAAAATTCAGTGGGCAATTTTAATTCTTGTTTTCTTACTCTTTAAACACTTGAGACATCATGTAAGTTTCAGCTATATGTACAATTTAAATAAATCCACTGTGTTTAAAAACTAGTTACTTCTTCCTGACATTACTCACATCTTTGGGTCTCATAAAACTTTTTCTTGAGTTGCCTACTAACTTTCTGAACATCCTCAAATCTGTTAGTAGAAATTTCTTTCTTTTCTAATACCTGAAAAGCTAGAATTCCTTGTGGCTCTATAATATCTCACTTCTCTTCTGACTTTCTAGATATGCCACCCATATAAGCTTATACACTTTCATAATTTTAACAATCACTTCGCAATGATTTCTCTCTGATTTACTGCTGATGCTGAATTTATCTATGGGTTTTAGACACAAAATCCTGCAGAAACTTTATTTAAACAAAGAGGAAGATGAAGAGAAGAGAGAATAGAAAGGAGGGTGAATAAAAATAGCTGAACTTGTGTAGCTTTGACCTAGCATCCATGACCATATGTAATCCTCTCAAAACACTAAATTCAATTTTAAATATTATTACATTAAATATTGTATATGAGGAAATTAAGGCTTGAGTTAAATGGTATTCCAACTGTTGTACAGCCAACAAAAACTAAGGAAAGAATCAGAATTCATATATCTATAAAACTTAAGCCCCATTCTAGCCTCTACTCAACAGTTGCTTCTACAAGTATTTCATACTCAAAGTGTCAAAATTACTTCTTCCTTCTATTCCTACCTTGTCTCTTTCTGTATACACTAATTATGTTTATTATATTTGTATCTACTTGAGCTATAAAACTTGTCATTCTTCCAGGTCTGCAATGACCAAGCTATCACTTTCCTTCAGTTTTAATTCCCACTGCTACTTAACATGTTTCTAACTGCAGTAATATGGAACAGCTTGTATTTTCTCAGTGTTGCCATGGTATTTTATTTCTCTATGACCTTACTCATTGTATGTCCTCTGCTACCCTTGTTTATCTAATTCCCACCTATTCCTTATGACTCATTTCAAGCATTTTACACCCTGAATATGGTGTCCTGAAACCAAAGTCATAACTCCGAGAGGGGAGTTACCAATTGCTTATAGTTAGAGCAGTTTTGTTTGGTTATTATAATACACTGCTAGCAGATGGTCAAAAAGCATAATTAAGAAAGACAAGTTTTTCCTAATTTGTACAATCTTACAAACTGGACTACTTACTCTAAAATTTCAGTAAATACCCCTCTTGTCCACTCTGAATCCTCTAATGCACAGAAATGGTCAGGTGCTTATCCATATCTAGCCTCTTTTGTCCTTAATGCCAAAAAATCCTTATATCACCTTCTATGTGATACATTTACCTATGGAGCCTTTTCTTACACAGCTAGGCAATGTGTGTATATAATCCAGTTTTAGCCCTAGGGAACTGCTAGAAATCTGCTGAGTAACTGACAAAAATTTTACTCCTTAGTTGAAAGAGAAACACAGTAAATTGAAAGAGAAACATAAGGATGCCCACTCTCTCCAAACACTCCCATGTTCGTTTGCTAGGCCTGCCATAACAAAATACTCCTGACTTGCTGGCTTAAACCACCAACCAATAAGAAATTTATTTTTTTATTGCTCTGGATCTTGGAAGTCCAAGATCAAGATGCTGGAAGTGTTGATTTCCTCTGAGGCCTCTCTCCTAGTCTTCAGATGATCACCTACTTCCTGTCTTTTCCCATGATTTCCTCTCTGTGTATGTATACCCGAGCATCTCTTTATATGTCCAAATTTCATCTTATAATAAGACCATTAAGACTGGAATTGATCCCATTCTAATGGCCTCATTTTAACATAAATATCTCTTTAAAGTCTTATCACTACATAGTCATATATTCTACAGTACTTGGGGGTTAGGGCTTTAGTATATGAATTTGGGGGGAAGGGAGACACAATTTAACCCATAAAGTTCCTCAGCCATTTATTATCTTGGACGTTGAACATAAGATGATATTTTATATGGTAACAGACATTTGAAGGAAAAGACAAAACAATCCCAGAGAAGGCAACCCAGATCCCTAATATCACTGATCTTCTATATTAATCAGCCTTGGAGACATTTGCCCTACAAACCTGCAGATTAATAAATCCACTTACATTTAAAATTCTTATAGTTTGCTACATTGCAGCTTGTGCCCTAAAACATTTGACTGATACACTAATACAACACATATAACAATGACCAGTGGAATTGATTCTAAATCAAGAGTAATATTGCATTTATTATCATCATCTCTGTGCTACCCACCTCAGTGCCTAACACTAAGTAAACATTTATTGAAATGAATGCGTTCTATGCTTCTACACTTCTACCCAAATAACCATAACCACAGTCACATACCAAATCCCCTTTCCTGAATCTTGGATATCTCAGGAAAAGTCTTCATTCAGTCACTTTCCCTTGTAACCACTAAAAAATTTCTCTTTTATATTTCTTATCCCAGTCTACCTTTATCTAAATCTCTCCACATTTGACTTTACTTTGCTCCCTGTTTGCATCTCCCAGCAGTCATGAATCAATAGTGATTTTATATATTAAGAAATAATATATACTAGCTATGACTTTACTATATGAAATACATGACCCAGTTGATAATTCCAGAATTGCTATACTTTTTTTGTTCATTCAGAAGTTTGAAATTGAAAATAAGAATAATTTCTGGATTTAGTAAGCACCTCTAGTATCTTCCTCTATGCTCAGACACAAGCTGAGTTTTCAGTTCTTCTCCATATAACTAAGTTGACCTGTTCAATAATTTTTTTTTTTCCTTTTTTGGCTGGCCTGCAACATGTGGATTCCCAGGCCAGGGATCAGATCTGAGACATAGTTGTGACCTAAGCTGCAGCTGTAGCAATGCCAGATCCATAACCCACTGTGCGGGGCAGGGGATAGAAACTTCGACCAAGTAATTGCTCCCAAGATGCCACTGATCCCATTGTATCATAGATGGAACATTTGTTCAATAATTTTTTAGTCAGTTGTAATGTTATATTCACTTTAAGTTTTATGGTTTTTAAATAAGAGAGCTGCTTTGACTCAATATGTTATGCGCATAACATAACAGTAATAGTTTATTAAAATATTTAAATATCTTAAAATTCTCAAGTTTTTAAAAAGATATACAGAAACATGGGTAGTTTTAGGATATGAATACTAATACTAATAGTGCTTCCTCCTTTATTTAGCTTCACAGGGCAAAAAATCTTTAAGTTTGACATATGTTTCATGCTTCTCTGATCCATTACTTCAAACTCCCTGAGTATCCTGAGAAGCTCTGAATTGATGTATATTTCTGGTGAAACTATGCCTTTTGCTACTTCTTCTTGACAGGTGTGGTAATGACTTTCTCAGTAATCCACAGCCAAACCTAGACAGACCTAATGCCATTCCCTGATACTTAAGATAAATAAGACCTTTCTCTCAGTCCTGCTTTGTCCTATCATTTGAAAACTCCAGCTTCCCAATACATTGGAAAGGCTGGAGGGGTGTATTAAATAGAATTTAAAAAGTCTGTAAGGATGGCTCTATGTAAAATACAATGTCTTATCCAGTCATATCTTCAGTTGTTGCTGTTGTGAAATACCAGTGTTAAGATTCTTCGTAGGTTGCCAATTTGCACATGGTGCTATTTTAGTTAAAACACAGGTTCATTATGATCCCTGTCTTCTAGTAGTATAAGAAGCCAAGATACAAAAAACAAGACAGATATAAAGACTACGTGAATAATCAACAAATAAGGAACTATGAGAGTTGTTGGAAAGGAATGAACATCTTTCTTCTAATTAATCATTATGTTAACTAGGCAATGAAAAAATTAGTGTGTTAAAAATCACACCTTCAGAACATTTTCCTTGATCTCTTTAACATAGTTCTTAAAATACTGTTCTAATAATTGGTAATTTTTCTCTAGAGAAATGAGTTATTTTCAAAAAGTTGTATTCTGTAAGATTCTCCATAAGATTGTTTTTGGATTTTGTATTACATATTTGTGCAAATGGGCCTGATTTTTATTGTATTTATTTATACATGACAGAGAAGTTGGATCAGATTTCCTTTATAAATAAAATCAAGTAAAATACCATCTTTAAAGTAGACTTTTTTCAACTTTATTTCACTGAGTTAAACTCATAGAGATAATAAGTATGATGTTCTACATGAAAAAATAAATTGTATACTTTCAGTTATATTCTGAGACTATACTTGGTTGGCAGACATTCTAAGTAGAAGGAAAAATCCTCAGCTTTAAGGTGAAAACTTTCACACAATCCATCTTTACACAACAGCCACTTCAAAGAAGAAAATTAAAAGGTTCTGGCTCTAAATGAAGGGAAGTGAACAATTGTTCCAATACATTCCCCCAAAGCTAGGTCCATTTACTTTCAGAAGTCAAGAATAAATAAATGCTTGAGATTACTGCCAGTGGAATCCAGAGGGTGATATATGGTATTGTGGAAAATAAAAGCCTCCATAAAGGAGTTTTTGTGGAGTGATACCGTAATTTTAAAAAGCCACTAGGCATTGTGAAGTATGGCACATAGACCTTAAGATGGTAAAAACTATATAATTTGAAATAAAAAAAATCTAGAAAGGATATCTTTTTTTTAAAAAAAAATGTTTCTTGTGAAAATATTGGTCAGTGTTTGATCCTAGAAGCCATTCAGTTCTTAGTTCCTGGAGTTTAAAGATTATAAAGATAGCTACTGACCTTACTTGGTTGCTTTGACAAAGCAGTCTACACTATATACACCAACAGCAGCCTGGAACTTCATAAGAGTTCAATAAGTGAATAACAGATATGAAGGATACACCATTTAATAGAAGAGAGAAGGTTTATGACAGGGAAGATGACCAGCACAATAACACAGGAGTTATATTTTCCTCGTGGAGCGTTTGTGAAACTGGAGCAAAATGAAGGTAAGAAAGCAGAGTAAGAAAGTGAATTCTGAACTTCTGTCATTTACTGTAGGTAGTAATAAACATAGACAATGAAACAAATACATTGGTTATAAAATGGAAATTAATAAGTCCAACTTGGAAGTTTCACTAAATTCAAACAATCTATTTTCCCCCCATGCATTCCCCTTCAATGTCATGTCTACCTAGCTCCCCATAGTAACTTTAGTGAAAGCGATCAGATTTTATAAAATATTAAAACTACTGAGGTTTTTCTATATTTTTTCAAGAGGAAAACATAAAATCTACCCATTTTTATTCTCAATCAATTTTGGAAATATAGCCATAAAACTGAAAATGCCTAACAGTTAAATTAGGGGTCTAAATAAAAATTTAGAGGGTGGCTCTTGATCAAACATCTAATAATAAATACACAGACTATATACTTAAAGTGAAAGGGGACTCACTGATCCTTTTAGGCAAGTAAATATGATGCCTTCTTCAATGAGGTATGTGGCTTCAGGAGACAAAACCATGAAGATATGATGAAAGCAGGTACTCTACCGCTGAAATCAGTAGCTCCATAGATACCACATCTAAATATTTGTCAGACACAAGGTGTTGTTACACTATTTCTCAATATATTTCTTTCTTTCTTTTTTCTCTTTTTAACTTTTCAGGGCCACATCCATGGCATATGGAGGTTCCCAGGGTAGGGGTTGAATCGGAGCTGTAGCCACTGGCCTACTCCACAGCCATAGCAATGCTAGATCCTAGCCACATCTGTGACCTACACCACAGCTCACGGCAATGCCAGATCCTTAACCCACTTAGTGAGGCCAGGGATCAAAACCACAATCACATGGTTACTGGTCAGATTCATTTCCGCTGTGCCACAGCGGGAACTCCTCAATATTTTTCAATGTAAATGATCACTTACATTATTTTCTTCTCTCTCTTAAATAATTAATTTCTTTCTCTAGGAGTTTTGTATCCATAAAAATACATACATGCAATTACATTTTCCAGTTTTGTAAAGTCATTTATTTTCCACATCCCTGTTTAGCTACTATATTCTCTCTCTTAATAGCAAAAAATACTGGGGAAAACATCAGCATGCACTCTCTCCAGTTCCTGTCCCTTTAATTTTCTCTCTTTCCACAGCCAAGCACTTTTTCTCTCCAGAATTAAATATAGGCTGTTCCTATTAAGGTCAGCAATAATCTCTACCGTCTGAAGCTTGATGTCAGTTGTCAATCTTTATCTTGTTTGAAATATCAGTAATATTTGACACTATTGCTCACTCCCGCTTCACTAAAATAGTGTCTTCTACTGGCTTCTAAGATATCACATACTCTGATTCTCTTAATAACTCTCCGGTGACTCTGTCTCAGTCTCTTTTTCTTGTGATTTCTCATATCCGACAAATAAATCTTGGAATTCCCCAGGACACAGGCCTTTGATCTATTCTGTTCTTTCTCTGTATTCACTCGCTTATACTCATCCAGTTCCTTGGCTTCAAATAACATCTATTTATTGGCCACTCCCCAATTTTTATCTGTTTCCTAGGCTTATCTTATTTCTAGTCTCATATATTCAAATGCCTACTCAGTGTCTCCACTTGGATGACAAATGCCTTTCAAATCTAAAATGCCAAAATCAAACACTTACTCTTCCTTCTAAAATTCATTTTTGTTTTTATCAGTCTTCCTGAGTTTCACAGCCACATCCTCCAGGTACTTACCTCAGTCAGTCATTCCTGACTTCTCTTCTCCTCATAACTCTTTATCAAATCCAACAGAAAAGATTCTATGTGTATATTTTTAAAATACATCTCCTATCCCATCATTTTTCACCATCCTCACTGTTACCCAACTGTTCTAAAGTACCATCCAATAATCTGAACTATTACAATAATTTCCCTGCATTCCTAAAAGCTTCTCTCATCAAGCAGCCAGAGTGACCCTTTTATGACATAATTCAAATCCTGACGGTCTTCTCTATGAAATGCTCCAGTGGTTCTCTCTTTCACTTAGTACATGTTCAACTCATCCTGTTTCATGGAAGCCTATAAGATCTGGACCTGTTACCTCTCAAACCTCTTTTACTGCTCTCCATGTACTCACTATATTCTAGCCATTCTGGCTAGCCTTTTCTTGAATATCTTAGTCATGTATATCCTAGGTTTTTCTTTTTTAAAATTTACTCTGGGTGGTTTTATTTTTTAAATGATTTTTATATTTTCCATTATAATTGGTTTACAGTGTTCTGTTTATTTTCTACTATACAGCAAAGTGACCAAGTCACACATACTTTTTCTTACATTATCCTCCATCATGATCAAGACCTATTCTCTTGCTCTTCTTCCTCAATAAAAAGCTCCTCCATCAATGTTGACAGGACTTGCATCCTTATCTATTTCATCTCCAGTTGGCTTCCTTGATCACATTATGTAAAATAATACATCCTCTGATTTCTAGAACTTCTCATAGTCTTCTACATAGTCTAATTTTTCTCCATTATACTTACAACCTAGTATAATCTGTAGACCATTTACTCTTCAATTTGTTTCCACCCATAGAAATAGCATAAGAGTTTGGAACTCTTGTTCATTGTTGTATCCTCAGTACATGGACTAATCTCTGATACATTAGATACTCAATTAAAAATAATGAATGAAGTGATTTTGCTGAATTTGACTATTTTTGTTCAGAGTGATTTTTTTTTTTAAATTATGGGCACATCTGCAGCATATGGAAGTTCCTGGGCCAAGGAATTGAATCTAAACCACAGCTATGAGCCACACTGCATGTGTCAGGAGTTGTATTGTATATTTCTTATGCATTCCTTAAAAATCCTGTCATCCCAAACTCTTACTCTAGCCATGGCTGTAGGTGCAGGAGTTGGTTTCTCATGGGGTGCCCTCAGGAAATTATGTTCATTCATGCATGTATCATCTTGTGATGCGAGGGAATGTACACTGGAGGGACAGCCCATGAGCAATAGGGAATTAGAACTGATAGAGGTTTCATTCTTTTGTCCTCTGAGTAATCTGTTCTAAGATGCACTTAATATGGCTTTTCATAATGTACTGGTGTGATCAGACATCAGTGATCCATGGCAGTAGTAAAGTCATAAATGCACTCTTGCATTGGTGGTCCTCCTAGTTTCACATCCTGGTCTTATATTTCTCCTTCATGTTAGCAAGAGTGCATTTCAGTTTGTGTCTTTGAGGGAGCCCAAGTCTGGAACTGTATTAAACGTTTAAAAATACTTTTTTTCTATTCCTTTGGAAACTTATTATTAGGTGTTATTACAATCTCCATTAGTCAAAAGAAGAAAATGAGGCTCATTTAATTAACATATCTCGCAAAGATAAAAGAGTCAGATGTAAAGTCACTTTTGTCTGACTACAAATATGTGTTCTTTCGATGGGGTAGAAAGACCTGAACCAGTGAGCTAATAGGTTTCCTGGACTCATGCTGCTTTTGGATTTAAAAACAAAATGTGTAGGTTACAGAGTGATGATGCACAAAAATTAAGATTATAGGACAATTCATCCGGAAAAAAACTGCAAGAGAAAATGCACACTGGACCTGTAAATCATTACAATGTGACATAGCAAAAATGTGTTAATTCATGGATATGTGATAGATATTTTCTGTTTTCTTCATCCTTCTCTGTTCTGAAATGTATTTCATCTTTATGAGCTCTTTGCTCTCTGGTTACAGTTAGTTTCAGCTAGAGGGAGCAACTGGTAGAACACACAGGATGAGCTAGAGTAGGGGCTGAATAGCTTTCGTTTAGGTTCATGCACTGCCTCTAGGGAACATCACAACTCCTATATGGACTTCTCTTTGACTTGCAGGAAACTTTCCTATCATTTGCTCATTCAAGTCCATTGGCCTTGGGGTACTACAGTTCTCTTTAACGGTTCTCTTAACTTTACCCACAACATTATAATTAGCTGCTTTATTAAACTCTTCTTAATTACTCCATTTTTGAATATGCCATCTGTTTCCTCCTGGGAGTTTAGATCATATAAGAGACAACAACAACGAAAAATCTTAAAATACATAATATTCTTAAGAAAGAGCTGAAAGTAATTAGGGACAGAGGAGGGAGAAGGGATACAGTAGTTATTAAGGGGGATTGTTAGTTACATATTAAAGAAGAAAAAAGTAAATTAATGTATTATTTATGGGGCCAAGTGGACCCTTATACTACAATGTGAGAAATGGAAAGACAATAAACTTATTAGCTAATTAACTAAAAGCCATTGCTATTTATATTTGGTAAAATAAATACATGATGCAACTTTCAATGGCTTTGCTCACCAACCATCAGACAGTTCACTATCATGGCTATCATACCTAACAAAAAGTCAGCCATGATTTGTGCACTGTATTGACGACATCATTGATGTGCACTGACATAGACCTTGACCCCAGAGATGCTTTCTATGAGTTGCATGGCTTGGAATTTGAAATCATTTTTTAAAGAAAAAGCATTCTTCTTACTACATGTAGGTTTGAATTCAATGAATTTCATGCCACATAGGTTTCCTATAAAATGGGATCTAAAGTTAAGTTTTATGGATATGAAACCATGAAATCTAATCTGAATAATGAAAATTTCAGAAACTGCTTCAGAGCCAGATACTTATATAGCTGTAGAATCAAAGATTAATGGAGTAGAAATTCTGAAGTAGAGCTTACTTTAGTTCCTTCTTTTCAGACTTGGTAGTCAGACTATTACCTGACGATTTTGTAATATATCTCTTCACATTTCTCTCCTTCTTATATGACTTTCACTTTTAAAAAATGCTGTTTAAGCATTTACTTTTATTTAGTAATAAATAATTCTGTCAATAATTTTAAAATTGGTTTAAGTTTCAAAGTCTGAGATTTCCTGAGTGTACCTCTCCCATTCCTATTAGAAAGCACCCTTGCTAACTAGGAAATAAAGAAGTTTTGACTTTTGCATTTTAGATAACCATTGTTTTGCATTATTTTACTTCAATGTGGGTCCAGCATACAGTCTTGTAACCATAACCAGAGCCACAGAGTAGACTGAAGAGTACAGCTACTGCTCATGTTATCTGGATATTCTTAAAATTTTGTAGCTGCCTTGATGAGCTCTACTTTTTCTGCACCATTCTTCTTTATTTTTATACCTTGGAAAGAAAATTTAAATACAGAACTTACCTCTAGCTATTAGAGCTTTACAAAAATGTTTCTTTATTGAAAATTATAACATACCTAAAAAAAAAAAGAAGAAAAAAAGGAGTTCCCATTGTGGCTCAGTGGTTAACGAATCCAACTTGGAACCATGAGGTTGTGCATTCGATTCCTGGCCTTACTCAGTGGGTTAAGGATCCGGCATTGCCGTGAGCTGTGGTGTAGGTTGGAGACGCAGCTTGGATCCCTCGTTGCTGTGGCTCTGGCATAGGCCGGCAGCTGTAGCTCTGATTAGACCCCTAGCCTGGGAACCTCCACATGCCATGGGTGAGGCCCTAAAACGACAAAAGACAAAAAAACAAACAAAAAAGAAAATTATAACATACCTAAAGAAAAATACACAGAATGATTTATCTCAAAGTGGATATCCATATTACTTCCCCCAGGGACAAGAAATAAAATATTTCCAGTATTCTCCCAATTTTTTTCCCCTTTTGCTTGCTATTTCCTCTCTCCCTACTAAGATGTTCAGCTATTTTTTAATTTATTTTTCTATTATAGCTGGTTTACAGGTTTCTGTCAATTTTCCAGCAGCACAGCATGGTGACCCGGTTATACATACATATATGAATTCGTCACAAGTCACTAGACATAGTTCCCAGTGCTATACAGCCAAATCCGCTTGCTTTTCCATCCCAGAGGCAGTAGTATACAACTGTTAACCCCAGACTCCCATACCATCCCACTCCCTTCCCCACCCCCTTGGCAAGCATAAGTCTGTTCTCCAAGTTCATGATTTTCTTTTCTGTAGAAAGGCTCAGTTGTGCAGTATATTAGATTCCCAGCTATTCTGACTTTTGCACCCATCACTCCTCATTTTTTTTTTAAATTTTACTCCTTAAACTTGCATTGCTGTCCACATAGTTATTTTGAGGTACATACATAGATGGGAACATACAGGACATACCCTTAGTGCATGGCTATTTTGCTCAAAATTATTTTGTAAGATTCATATATGGTACTGAACATAAATATAATGTATTCGTTTCCACGGTTAACTGGTATTTCAAATTTGAATATATATATTTATTAGTACATAATGCCAACATTTTTTCACCTAAAATGGTAGTATGAGATTTACACTCACCAGCAGTATGGGAAAGCATCCCCTTCATAATTTGGTCCTGGGACACAATTTGCAAAAAAGATGAATGTGTGTATAATTTAGTATGTGGAAATAAGACAGAAACACTACTTTTGAAAGATCACAGCATTTCTCCCAATTAGCCTGCTATAGCATTGTGGTCCTGCACTATCCAGCTCTTCCCATATTTGGACAAACCATAATTCTTATATTGGCCACCTAAATAATTTTATAAAGCTTAGTTAACATTTATACCTAATCTCAATAATGAGCTAGTATGTTCCATATACTGACAAGGACACATGTGAAAAGGGAAAAAAGAGCAGTTGTGTGAGAGAGAGAGAGCAAGGAGAAAACACAGGAGCTGATGAACCAAATGATGAATCAAAGCAAGAGAATGTTTGTTACCAATGATTCTGGTTTATCGGGTCTAAGTAACAGAGGATATGATGCTGTAATAATCATATGGAGAAGTCAGGAGGGAGTGTCTGTTGTATAGGATAACGTGTTTAGATTGAATATTTTGCAGGATGTCAAAGGACAACAGGAGATTAGGAGAAAGAGAATAAACATTGAAAATATGGAACTTGGTTGATATCGGTAACGAGGAAACAATTTAGAAGATCACTTTGAATGCAATAGTGCTTCTCAGAGGAATAAATACCCTATGGTTAAAAAAAATAGTGCCAATAATCCTTTGTATCAAGATGGTATACACATATTTGCATAAGTCAACATAAAAATGTAACTGTTGTCATTTTTTTTTTTTTGCAATTTTTACAGCCAGGCAATTTTATAAGTAATTTGTTGTAATATGTGTGATAATTAGTCTTTATCACATATTTCCTGTCTCAAATCTTAGGTCACCAAGTTATTGAATATGGACATGATACCTTATATACCACTGGCTTCCTAACAGTATCTATTGCATAGTTATATTTATCAATTGTTTGTTTAATTAGACACTGATTTACAGAACTTAGATACGATTCCTGCTGTTTAACCAGTCAACTTATAAGAGAGTCAAACTCTATTCTCTTGATTATTTTTATAAGTGAGTTATGGTTAATATAAGTGAGAATTATGTGAGAACTACTGTATGACTTTAAACAGTAAAATTTACTATTACTAGCTCAGATCAAGTTTCTAAGAGTTAAATATTACATGTCATCTGATCTTTTCTATGTGCATTATGAAATGAAGGATAATATATTTTTTAATTTCACTAATAAATATGCCACATTGGATTTTAAAATTGTGCATGATATGAATAATAAAAATATTTTTGAGAAATGAATAGAATGTGATACTGTAGGTAGAACCATTCCTTATAAATTCATACAATTGTCTTATGAAGGCATCCTCTTATGAATGCAACATGTGCTTGATCATAAAACGTTTACAACTATCATTTTGTCATAAAATCAAAGAATAAGGATATTTACTTGGCAGATGGTACAATCATAACATTTTACTGGTTTATATAACACTAAAGTTTATTTAATTTACACTAACTTTTTATCACTCTGTGAATAATTTAAAAATTATTTAGGTGTGAAATTTTAAAATATTTACCCTAAATGGCAGATTAAGCTAATCTAAAATATTCAGGACATGGTTCTAATTTCTACATATAATAACTCTTTTAAAAAACTGAGTATTCAGTTGGGCAGGGAAGGATTAAAATGTTTTCCTATATACAATCTGATTTTCTTTCACATGGAATTTATTTCTATAAACTAAAAGTTGTTAAAAATGCAGGCAGAAACTTTTTACTTCATGCTAATGAAATAGAAAATCCATATTAACATCTTGGGAAGCAAAATGCCAGGCAGTGTGATGTAGGGAGAAATTCTCAGGGTGAATATTGAAAAATAAATTCTAGTCACATTTCTGTATTAAGCAGCTATGACCTTGGGCAAGTCACTCAGTCTTAGTATATGTCAGTTTTCTCATGCATAAAAGGAAGTTAATTTCATCTGACTTCACGTGAATAGCGTGAAGACAAAAATATGCTAATGGGCAATGCATTAAAGAAATTCAAAAGTTTCCAAGGATGGAGATAGTCCAATACATGGAAAGTAACCACGATTAGTCACTTAACCATGCAATGTTTCAAATAACTTCAATGTAATTCACAGCATCTGATCCAAGGGAAAGAGGGTGAATTAATGATAATGAAATATGAGAACTATATATATTTTTAAATTTTGTATATCATCCTATTACAGCAACATGTTGTATGAGGCAATATAAGATCACATTATTTTCCTGGCAATTATGCCACACTTTTGGCTCAACAGAATATACAGACATTTGAGTTCCCAAGTCACTGATCACATATAATTATGAAAAACATATAATTATGAAAAACTCTACTCTTTGCTTTCTGCAGTTTATTTTTCAAAACTCTTTGAGTGGAGGTGTATGTGGAAGTGAGTGTGTGTGTATAAAATAAATTCTTATCACATAAATTAATAATAAAAATAAATGTATAAATAAAATCTTGATTAAATGTCCATTTGATTACTTCCACCATATTGGATTTTTGCAGTTTTGTGATATCAATTTTATGAATAAATGCATTAGCTCTTTCTTAAGGTTAATGTGTCCTAAAAATATGTGAAGCTTATATCTATTGTCTCATTCAAGCTCACTGGTAAATACATCAAAGACAGAGAAACAAGTAGAATTTTATTCTATTTCACTTCAGGCATCGTAAGGAGGCTGATTGTCTTAATTTATTTATTAAAATCAATGGAAGTAGAAAACACTATGGCATTGCTTTGCTTTGCACAAGAATATATTGGTTTAGGGAATAAATAACAAGCTTAGGAAATCTTTTGTAGAAATCTATCTGCATATTACTTCTGTTGGAATATCCTTCTGTTAATGAGAAATATTTTGAAAAGCCTTGTTGAAATATAGATATGTCTGTTCTATGTTTCAGATTAGTCTTATTTCCTTATCAAAAAGTGGGGGAGAATAGCCAAATTATGTTAGTTATTCTCTAATTGTCTCTCCAGTTCTATTTTCACTCTTTGTGCCCCAAGAGGATACCTATCCTATATTAATAACATTACCTCCAGAGAGCCTGTCCTTAATGACTAGGTTAAATTGCCTTTAGAGCAAGATAAGAGTTAAGTCTGAGAAGTAGGATATAAATTCAGAATGAAGCAGGAAGTTTGATTTGATGATGTTCTGCAAACTCCCAAAATTCTCCTGAAGGGCAAAAGGTGCTTCACTGTTGGCAATAGGGATGAAACTGTATCTGGAAGAAAAGTGCTTCATTGATAAAAAGAGAAGTGCAGAAGCAAGAAGAAGCAAATACGTAATTACAGGACCATTTAAAAGTGGTGACTTCAATGATTGCACATAACCAGTTGTTTTCAAGTATTAGCCAAATTTCAGTATTTTCGTATTTGTGCATAAAAATAATAAGAGCTATGGTGTATTTAACTTCTGCACTGTCATGATTTTAATACATATATCACCTGTAACCTCATTATGGTCTTGGAAGCTCTATAATACCAAGTTCATTTTTCAGATAATGAAACAAAAAGTTGGAACTGACAACAAATTGCCCAAGAACACATGGCTATTGCGTGCTACAGCCAGTCCTCAAATCCTGTCCTATCAGATTCCAATACCAATTTTCTGTGAACTTTCCCATTTTGCAGTTTCAGCTAAGTCCCTTTACTAAAATTCATCCCTCTAAAATTGTATCTCAAATGTTGGAAACTTTTGACAAAAAACATGCAGTTACATATATTTCAAGAAATATCTAATTAGCTTTATGATTTATTAATACAACTTAATCTAATAATTGCATCCTTTAAAAAAAACTACTGATCTTTTTAATTCATCATGAATCTATTTCCATAAGAAACTGTACATGATGCAGAGTAATTCTTTGAAATCTCTTTAGGGACTGAGAAGTGTTTTTCACTTGACTATACTCTGCCTTCCCAACTATCTTATGAACTTTAGGAAAGAGAAGGAAAATGCCATTTCCTTCCTTTGTATCCTCCCAAATGTGTTTACCACTGTATTATTCACACAGTGGGTAACCAATTTATTTTACTAACTTATTGAAAGATGATATCATTACATAATAAAATTTTCTTTTCTTCACAGCAATTAAAGCAAAAGAATGCCAGAAGATTGTCATGAAGCTTCCAAATAAGACTTCTTTAGTAATGACAGCTAGTAATAGAAATCATTAGTTATTCCATGATGCAGGGAATACTAATGAAGACAAAGCATATTTTGACTAATCCGTTTTCAGAAATATTCTTGAGTAATAAGTGTTAGAATGAGGTCAAAGTCATTTCCCTTATTTGAAATGTAAAAGGTAATTCTAATACTTAGAACTTTTCAATCTGCCAGGAATTTTAATTTCTAAGCTGAGACTGTTTTAGCACTTATATCTGATAACAGCTGTTATAATGCACATGCCAGTCTACTCTCAGTCCTTTGCTCTTTCACAAGTCAAAAGTGAAATGTAGGTAATAGCAATGTGAAAAAACAATGCAACTTTGAACTTTGATCAAATTTTGATGTTATCAAATTATGTCACATTGACATGTTGATGGCAATGTTACATATTTCAACACCTGAGAGTATTCTGATCAAAAAACCTTATTCCTCAGAAAAAATAAATAGGAAATGAAGTGGTTTAATTTAATTGAATAACTGATAAAAATAATCAATGATAATCCCACATTTGATATGAAGAAAAAAGGTAGATATTCTTTTCTATCTCTGGAGACAATGTAGTAAGATAGATGATGGGAATGGAATAGAAAATATGGTTTGTAGATTTCTTTATGCTACTAAGAACTCACTAAAAATAAAGTTACTAAAACTCATCTTATTTACAAAACCAGGTAAAGGTCACAGGTAAAGACAGTGACTATATGTTTGAAAGCTGTTTGATGTATTTGGTTATGTTCAACATCAGTCCATTGAAATTTTAGCCTGTTTTGAGAATTCAAAAATAGAGGAAGTTAGCAGATATGATAGAAAGTGAGAAACAGTTTTAAATGGTCTGTGGTATTTAGCATATTGGGATAAAGAGGGTAGCAGGTCAAACAGAAATGCCAGAAAGAAATCACCGGTATGAGTGATCCATCATGATACGTGATATCTTAGTCTTGCAACAGCATCGTCTGCTCTATTTCAAAGCTGAAAATTTTAAATCAAGAAAAGCCTATATATATAAAATAGGTAACAAAGACCTCCTGGATAACAAAGGTAAATCTACTCAATACTGTGTAATAACCTGTATGGGAAAAGGAATGGATTTATGTATAATCGGTGTGCTTTGCTGTACACCTGAAATTAACACAACTTTGTAAGTCAACTATACTCTCATAAAATTAAATTAATTTAAAAAAGAAAATAAAAGCTCCAGAAGTAATGGAGAAAGAGACAGTGATGAGTAAGGATCCCTATTTTTCTGCTCACAAAATGCAGCAAGGGTCTCCCAGAGCATATCAAATATGTAATTTTGCAGGGAAAATGAAAAATTTTAAACTAATTTACCTGAAAAATCTATGAATCCAAACATTCAAATGTGTGTTATTATTCTTTACATATAATATGGTCAAAGACAGAATATGTTGTTTGGCACCAATATGAGGTATTCTCTGTAGAACTGAAATTGTTCTATGTTTCTCAGGCAACATTCCACATTGAAATTGATTAGTTATATACATTCATTCATTTATTTACTTACATCTTTTTAACATCATCACAAACTCCTAATTTTGTAAATTAATTCATAGCATTAATCAATCTGATCATATACTTTAAATGAGCAAATGAGGATATTTATTATTAACTTTAATGAAAAGAAATTTTCATCTGTTGTAATAAACATGCCTCCTGTTAAGAAACCATTTTCTAAAAAGACATCTCTAGAAATTCTAATAAAAATGACTACATCCATTGAATATATTATTTTTCTTCAACTTGTGTATATCGATAATACACAATAATTTTTTAAATGAATATTTGTTTATGTTTACTTGATGGGAAGTGTCTTAATATTTAAAGTTCAGTAATATTCAGTTTTTCTTAAGTGATATAAAGGTCTAATGTTAAATGCTGACCTAATCAAAGTGTATTTTTTCCCCCTCTTAAGTGATCTTATGTAATTTGGAGATAACACATGTTTAACAGTATTTCAGATAATTGGTTGTGAATGACAACTAGTCCAGAGTTCATTAACATTTTAAATGGCTCAATTACAGATGCAAAATACAGAGTGAATATAAAAATGATATTAATTAAACCATGAGGTATAGTCAAGCTGAGATTAAAATATTAACTTTTATATTTACTGAATATAGGTTAGTTCAACCTTCTTCTTTTTCAAATACCTCTTTTGCCCATCATTATGAAGCATTACTATCAATACCACTTAAAAGGAAGATTGACTAATACTGACTTATTATAGTTTTAAATAATATGAATTGTATTTTCCATAAAACAGGAGGTTTATATGTGCTTACTGGGAACTTGTTATAAAAAAAGTTGGACACTCTTCTTTCCCCCAGGGTATCTTTCATATTTCTGATGGATTAGTGTTCAGCCTCAGTAAGAACAAAAATGTATGCTCCTAGTAAATTTTGGGATCAGAATATATTGTCAAACAATATATTTGCCAATAAGGTTTCATTTTATGTGTCTTTAACAAGGTAAGTTTTTGGCCAAGTTTTATGACTGGCCCATCCAGATGCTTTATACTATGAAGGGGTAAGGAAGTTTCATATCAATTTTAAATTACAAAATTTGGAATCAAGTTGATACCTGGGAGACAAGTAGATTGAAACTCACAATCCTTTTCTTACAGTTCTTAGAGCATTTATTATAATGCCTGAGGTGACCATGATTGGGATCAGATCAAGAAGAGACACTCAAAGTCAACGTGAGAAAGGAAATCAGATACGTGAGTTCACCACTGGGTCCTAAATAGCTGTGGTCCTATCCTCTTTGGGGTTCAACATGTGACTAAGTCAAAAAACTAGTTGTTTTCCTATTACATGTGCTTGCTTTCCATATAAAGGCACTGTTTACAACCAACTTTTCTGACTTTCATGAAGTGTAATAGAGATATATACCCCACTGTGGTGTGTGTATGTGCATATGTATGTATGTATGTATGTGTGTGTGTATATATAAAACAATATATATATATAAAACAATATATATACTACTATACACATACACAATTTATTTTTAAACACTGCATTGCATACTATCCTTTTATATTATTTATAGTGTTGCTGCTGCAGTAATAAATTCTGCATGCATATCTTTGCACATACACATTTGTTTATCTGTATAAATGATTTCCAGAAAAGGAACTATGGGAATGCCGAATGTGAATGTTAACGTAATACAGTTTACTTTTCCTCTAACATGTTTTTCTTATTTAATATTCTTCCTCTACTTATTTAAAAATAGACACATTCGATTCATTTTCTGATCTGGGATACAATCTCTGACAAAATCCCCTGATTTTGTATATTCACTACCTGGAATATACAAGTTCTGCATCTGTGATAATTCATATTTTTTTTAACACATTTCAAATGAAAACAGTTTGGATTTTTGTTTCCAGGAAACACATATTGGCTAAGACTTGTTTAGCACTCAAAGGAGTGACTCGTACATTACAGCACTATTTCTTCATGGAACCACAGGAATATGCAGGTGGCTTGTCAGAAGTAAAAAACATGACAGAGCTTCTCATGCAGATTTCACAAAAGTTTCTCACACAAGCCATGGTCAAGTTTTTGGTTGATTTTCATAAAAAGATAAAAAACAAACACTTTAATTTTAATATATTGCTGAAATTGTTCTAGCTTTGAATGGGGTTCTTTATTTCAAGTATGTGTATAACTTAATATTCCTTTTGTCCAGCTGTCCTGCCTGAAATGCTGATAAATCTTACATGTACTTCCCAGTCTGGGATCCTGACTCCAGATGCATAATCCACAAATGTGCCCACTCTGCTACTCATATTTCTCTTGTAGGCTCCTTTGCCTTGTTTTACGTGACCTCCCTAAACTTGACAACACAACTCATTTTCAGAATCAGCGGTCCTTCTTTCTGGTCAGTTCTCCAGCTGACATCAACGTCTATTCCATGCCTATAGTGTTACTGATCTTGCTAATGATCAATCTTCAGAGAATTTTCTTTTTTAAAAAATGTTTTATAGAATTAATAGCATACTGATTGGATAATGCACAAAAACAATAATATTTTCTATGCTCTAGTCTAAGTTTATAGAAACACCGTGGACCAGTAGGAAAAGTACTAGGCTAAGAATGACAAATCCTGAATTCCAATTCGTCCTCCACATCATAAAAAGTATGTAATATTAAGCAAAACAAATAATCTTTTTAGGTTTAGGCCTATAAAATGGTGAACACATATTGATCTCTCTACTTAAATTAAATGTGAAGATTAAATGAGAGTAATCTTCTTTGTATTAGGTAAATACCTGATGTAGATTTATGAAGTAGGGAGAAATTCATATTTTATCCAATTTTTAGAGAAACTAGAAATTAGACTCAAAGGGGTTGAATAATTCATATGAGATATTGAACCATAACAAGATACGAAGATTTCTGATTTCCACTCTCTTTTGGATTTCCTCATGCAAAAAGTAGGAAATACGTTTGACTTCTTAAACAAAGATCCTACAATTAGATTACATTTGATAGTGACCATGATGATAGCTAACTCCACAGTATTTAGAGATTTGTTTTAGTGTTATGAAAGGATTTTAACTTCTCATCTCCTCCTATAGGCATGTATATATAATATACATACACACACACACACATACAGGCACATACACACACACACACACACATATATGCCCATACTGTGGACTAAATTTTTGAAACTTTAAAATATCATTAATAAAAATATTTTAATTCATTCTGAGTTTTTACATACAGAAATATCCTGAAGCATCAACATCATTTTATCAGTACCTCTTCTCACAGGGATGGCAAGCAGCCTTTTAAAAACCATCTTTTAAAAATGACTGTGCAGAGATGGAAAGATGCCATTTGCGCTACCACATTAAAATCCTTATTTTTCCCTTCTTACGGCAAACACTGACCCAGATGCCAAGCTGTGAACCTCAGGTCCTCACAGCAGCAGCTGGTTCCTTGGCAGGCTCGTTAAGTGGCTACTCTGGCCCCTTTAATATTGTCTATAGGTCTCACATGTCATTTTGCTGCTGATAGCTGCTCTGGGTTCCTGTGTCCTTCTGCTTGTCTCCTTGACTGATATGTTTCCACAGATTTTCTTAATTTTACTAATTTATGAATTAGGCAAATGTCATTTGGTTCTTGTACACTTGAAAAACCATCCATAGGCAAAATGAGTTCTATGATTAGATATGAGAGTTTATTTAAATCTCAATGTGGAAAAGGTGTTTTCCCACCACCAACTCCCAAATTAAAAAAAGGAATGTAACTTATACGATTTATATGTAATGATCAGATCAATTATTTCTTTGAGAAGGGAAATAATTCTTTACCACAGGAAAAGAGGAACTAACAAATGTATCTGATGGCATTGTGCTTCTTGTAAAATGAATTACTAAAATGTGTGTAATTTCATAACACTTAGGATAAAAATGAAAAACAGATAAACCTGTCAATACATTAATCATATGGCTCTAAACTGTCAACCAAACAAACTGACAAATGTACCTTTCCAATGGCTAGCTAATAGATTTGGAAAGAAAACTGTCCTGACTTTAGATTACATATGAAATTCTGTGTAGGAGTGAATGGCTTTTGCACGTGGTCAGGGACTTAGAAAAGTTCAGCAGATCAAAAGGAAGAGATTTGGAGTATATACAAGAGATTTTCTTTAGGGAAAGACCAGAAATTTGTTCTCAAGGAAATAGTACGAGTTTGCCTTTTCTGTCTACAGAGCCTCAGCTAGCATCACTCTCTTAAGCAAGTTTAAGAAGTGTTTGCTCAGTGGCATGGAATCTTGTATATGATATCATGTTCCTCACATCTAACCAGGAGTCCCATAACAGGAGGCTGAAGGATTATGAAGTGAATAAATGAACATAGGATACTCAGTCATTTCACTGAAAACCTACTGTCATAGCGCACTGGAAGAGACAACTGAAGATAAAATTGAAGCACCAGCTCAGATGGGAAATCGTCCTCAGGAAGCAATATACACATTGAGCCAAAGAACTTTCTATGGCACTGTACCCCTATAGGAAAAATACATGGGTCTGAAAACCAAGGGTTAGAAGTAAGGGTGACCCCACAAATCTGGGCTCTGCAAAGTTCCACAACCTGATTGCCAAAGGAGGAATGCTTTCACCAAGGGGTGCAGCAAAGGTCCCATTCTGTATAATACCTATGAATCTAGTAATTTTTAAACTGTATATGGTATACTGTGGACTGCACATTATAGAACACTTTGGCATATGGTATCATTCATTTACTAGTGTGGACTCTTCACAGAGCAAACAGTTAAATTATTGGCTGATCATTTAGATCCTGTGGAGGTTTGATTTTATGCTTCAACAGAGTGTATTTGTGTAATGCTGGAGTGTTTACCAAATCGTATAACTTATTTGGCTCAAATGTCAAGCTCTATTTCAAGTTCAATAGCTGAAATCTCTACTTTGTCCTTGAATCTTTTCATCTGTCCCTTTATTCCAGGTGCATTGGTATCTCCCTGACATACATACGACTCAGGATTTGAAAGGAGTTTAAAGAAGAAAGATTTGGAGGGTCTCCCTGCTGCAATCCTTTTCAGGATTTTCTTCCTTAATTTCCAGCTGACGTCACACCCCAAAATCTGACACTTCAAACCCAAGGACCATGGCTCTCTATTTGAGTACTGCCTGACCCATGTTATTGAGACTCAGGAATGCTCTCAGGAAAAAGCTATACAGAAGTAAGCCTTGCCTTGCATGCTTTCATTCTTTCAAAGTTAAAATGCCCTTCAGTTTCCACCATTTTTAAACTCTCTGCCATACCATTATATAGTTTTTTTGTTAAATATTTTATCTAGAATTTACAGAATTATATAGCATTTACAATTGTATAAATCATGTTATTAGAAATCTTTATCAATTAGTGGACTGAAATATCAGTTAATTATTTTTTATTATTCTAATTGTCCTAAGTCTGAATTCAACTTGGATATAGAAAATCATCTTTGTATTTTTTTTTAAAGGTAAAATTAATTTAGAATATCAAGGAATTCCCATCATGGCTCAGTGTAATGAGCCTGACTACTATCTATGAAGATGCAGATTTGATCCCTGGCCTGGCTCAGTGGGTTAAGGATCCAGCGTTACCATGACCTGTGGTGTAGGTCATCCACTGCAGATCAGATCTGGTGTTTCTGTGGCTGTACCCCTAGCCTGGGTACTTCTATGTGCCTCAGGTGTGGATCTGACAGTGTGGAGGAGACTCAGCTCCTTCCAAAAGTATATTGCCTGGGTCAGAGAGAATGGGAGAGAAATACCAAGGCTTCCCTTGTTCTCCTATCCTTAAACTCCTGTTAGTAACTTCCTTTGGCTAAATCTAGCAGAAAGTTGGGTGATAAGGGAATTTGGGAAATGAAAATGGAGGCTGCTGAAGTCACCCTGCTATACTGAGCAGAACAAGGTATGGGCAAGAAAGAGATTTGAGATCAAACAATACCAGAAGAGAAGTCATTCACCAGAGCTTTTTGTAAAAAAAAGAAAAACAAGTTTCTGAGATTATCCAAGAAGTTATAATTTGCATGTTTAATTTATATGAATTTAAAGTTATGAAATAGCTTTGTCTGCCTCCTAGATAGTAAAAGTGATTGAGAACATTTAATATTATGTATACATTTATGAATCATCAGGCTTACACATTATTGTGATTTTAATGTTGCCTCATTTATTTCAAGCCAACTATATGTGCTTATTATGATTAATATTTTATGCATTTGTATATATTTCATATGTGTAACTTTATTTGCTCTTCTCTTCTTGTATTGCACAATTCAATGGCTATTTCTTTATATCACAAGCATGTGCTTTATAATTATTTTAGTGAGATTTAGCTCATGGAAAATGATTTCATTCTGAAAATATACATATTTAACTCTAACTTTTGAAATGTTTTTGGCAAAGGGATAGAGTTTTTCACTTTTTGTTATTTTATTTCAGCACACCAAAAAGTAGCATTCCACTGTTTTCTGGCTTCCACTGTCAATAGTGAAAAGCTTATTATGAGTCTACTTTTGCTCCTTTGAAGAAAATAAAAATTGAGATATGCCAATAAATATGACTCACAAAATATAAATTTTGGATTCTGCTCATGGACCAGTCTAAGGAGGTTATGTGAACAGATTATTTCAGATAGTATAAAAAGAAGGCATTTGTCTGAGGCAAGACATCTTAACAGATACACATCATTTATTTGGAAGGTAGTCTAATGTATATAATTCTTACCACTGAGTTTTTCAACTGCTGTGCTGGCCGATTAAAATATAATCCGATATGAGAGCTAATATCATACACTAAAGCTAATTTATTTCTTTACTCGTGTATTTTTATACATTTTATGTTTATTCATATAAATGCAGAATAAGCATGGTAATGCTGTAATTTGTCAAGAAAACAGCAATGCTATAGAATTAGCTTTTCATTTTTCCATACTCCTAAAGATTTTTCTCTTTTCACGTCCATTCATTTTATGAAGTTATTTTACCATTATGAGAAAGTGAGGTATAATATCAGAAAGCAATAATTTTTTTTAGAACTTGCTTCTAGTTACCTACTCATTTTTATTTCTATCAGGATTATTTTCAGCAGAGTACAGCAGGAAGAAAAATGTATCCTAATATAAACATCCTAAAAAATGCCATATTAAAAAAAGCAATAATGACATCAACTATGAGGGGACATTAATCCAAAAATCATTTGTCAAGCAATTGGTAAGAAATGTTTTTAGGTTTTAGTACCACAGGTAAGTAGGACCGACACTTTTTTACCCTACATCAGAATGCTCTATTTAATGGGATTATAGGCATGAGCAAATTTTTCACATAAACCAAATAATAGAAATGATGACAAAGATGCACAGTAGTTACATATTATGAAGAATATAAACTAAAAGTATACTTTATTCTCAATACCTAATAAACATTTCTTAGTGTGTTATCCTGGTAAACACAGGTAAAAAAATTGGGCATGGCTTGGCATAATGCAATAGAATTTTACATGTAATTTGTGATAGAATGTTCCAAACTAAAAGTTCTGTAAATCACATCCAGTTACACTGGGTTTATAGTTGCTGGGGCATGAAAATACTATGAACAGAAAAGTCAGGTAGGTTTTATTTTGCCTTCCTACTTGGAAAGACTGTTGCTGACATACTTGGGAGGAATGTGAGGTAAAATAACAATGAGCCAGTTTTTCAAAAGCCCACCAGTTAGTTTTTCCATTTCCATGAAAACTGATAGAGAATAATTCAAATATCCCTGCAGTTCTTCTATACAACTGAATTTTTAAATACAGTATTTGTCATGTACCTTGTTTTCATAGGTATATCTGTAAGAATTAGTAACTAATGCAATGGCTATTTTTTGGAAACAATTTTGTTAATCCCTAATATCCAAACCACCATAGATGATTAATTAAAACCAATTGGGATAATTTTATTCACTTTACCAGAGATCAGTTTAGCACAAGTTTTGTTACCAAATACTGGGCAATGAGACTTAATTCAGGGTCTGCTATGATACTTTTCAAAATGAGTGAAGGAAGGAGAGATGATAGATAGACGGACAGGCATACAGGCAGAAATTGTAAGGGACAGTCTCTTTTACCTATGAATATTGTCTGGTCATATGCCCTGAAGTAAGCATAACCAACTTGAGATAAAAATTGTTTTCAAAACAAAATCAAAACATCAGAGATATCACAGCAGAAAGATTTAAAGAATGTGGGTATCTATGTCTTTGAGCCCCCGAATTTACCAATTGAGCCACTGAATTTACCAGTCCTGGAGCCATCACAATTTGGTTTTTTTTAAAACATGAGATTATAAATTTTATTATTGCCTAAATAATTTTGAGTTGGATTTTACAATAACTGCAAATATACGCTAATTCCCTCAGCTTACTAAATAAATGAGGAAGAAATGAACTGTAAGGAACAAGAAATTCAGTAATACGTCCCCAGTGACTCAGGATAAATCCAAGATCGAAACCTAAATGTGCCTATGTCAAAAGCGTACCCTCATTCCAATACACCATGGGAACTAGGACCCGTATCGCCACAGTGACAGTTATTAAGGTATATTGAACCTTCAATAATCCTTATTCATAACACCCAGAAAAGTTCAATTCCAAGAAAATAGGCATACATTTAAATACGTCCTCCTCAGATTATTTAACAGCAGGTGATAAAACTGGCATCTTAATTTGTATGGAATATTCTTAGTGCAATTTTGCAATCCTAACTGCCATAGAAGAGTAAAGGTTTTCTTATGGAAACTTTTTGGTTTGCTTCAAGCATAATGCAGTGCTTCAAATATCAAACAGTGGTTTTATCCTTAGCTTTAATTTTAAAACAAATAATTTGATTGGTTTTCAGTATTTTTTTCTTGGAAAGTGAGATTTATTTTTTTAAAAAAAGAAAAAAATTCACTTTGCTTTTAGAAATTCACAAATATTTCAGTGGCATATGTCACAAATTTTTAAACTTGCTCCAAAGAAAAACAATCACCTCTTCATAGCATCCTTTCCATTATTTCCCTTGTCATTATTCTTAAATAAACTTTAGTGTATTTAAAGTCAGAGGCTTTACAAATAATGAATAGAATATTGAGGTTTTGGGCTTTTTTTTATTTGTTTCTTTTTAACCATTTGGAAGTTTAACCAAATGTTAGGCACAGTATCAAAGTCACTTAACTAAGCATTTCCTCCAAACTCATTATTTTTATCATTTATTCCTGCTCTAATTTAAGTAATTGCCTTCACTACATTGTGAAAGTGTTCCTTTACATTTAAATGCTAGAAGTAAAATTTGGGGATCAGGATTCAGTTATTTTAACAGTTTTTTTTACTGGATCAGACTACTAACTTTCCCTTTGTTTTATTCTTTGCTTCCCATCAAAAATATGTTACAGGAAATAAAAATATTTATTACATTACCTTTAAAAAGACTGGAAAATTGGAAAAATTAGCAGAAAATCTAAAGAATTTGGCTTATAAATAAGAAAAATGGTTTTGAATTATCAGGCTGGTGTATTCAAGTACTGCATTTCTCCCACTGGCTTTTCCCAGAGTCAAAAAAGTAAATAAACTTTGTCTTTCACAGACTTTGGTCTCACCTGCTCTGTTAGCTGGTATGACCACTTGGGAGTGACTCCGTCCTAGAATAGGTTGGGGCTTATTTTTTTGGATGAGATAGCCAGGGGTCAAAAATATTTGGGCAGCCTTTTCCTACTAGAACTCTCAGGTCTTTCAAAATGCTAAAGATGCCAAGGTTGCCCCAAGAAATTGAAAGATTAACAACGAGCACATTTTAAAATGTATGAAAAACTAATTCAAGAAACATTTCTGATCCATAAGATCTTTCACTGTCCATGACTGTAGTTAAGTAAATAAAGGACACCCTATGACATAGGCTCCTTTTTTTTTTTTTAGGGCTTCACCCAAGGCATGTGGAAGTTCCCAAGCTAGGGGTTGATTCGGACCTGCAGCTGCTGGCTTACACCACAGCTAAAGCAACACTGAATCCTTAACCCATTAAGCGAGACCAGAAATCGAACCTGAGTCCTCATGGATACTAGTTGGACTTGTTACCCCTGAGCCACAACAGGAACTTCTGGATATAGGTTCCTAATTATTAGAGCCAGTAAATTTTACCTGAAAGGAAATGGGGTCTTTGCCAATATCATTAATTTAAGGACGGCAAAATTTTTGTATGAAGGGAAGTTGTATATATTTATCAAAATGCATATATGGAAAGAGATGTATACTGACAGTGGCCTAGCTATTTATGAAGTTGTTTCAAGTCTTATTTGTTTAAAGAATAAGAATTAGGCTGTGGAATTCCCATCATTGCTCAACGGTAATGAACCCAAGTTGTATCCATGAGGATCTGGGTTCAATCCCTGACTTTGCTCAGTGGGTTAAGGATCTGGTATTGCCTTGAGCTATGGTGTAGGTCACAGATGTGGCCTGGATCTGGCATTGCTGTGGCTCTGGCATAGGGTGGCAGCTACAGCTTCCAACTGACCCTTAGCCTGGGAACTTCCATATGCCATGGGTGCGGCCCTAAAAAAGGACCAAAAAAAATTATGCGGAGATTTGTGGCCTGTATGTAACCTTTGTAGTTCCAATTGGGAGATATTTCAAAAGATTTTCAATCATTTTGTTTATTTGAGAATTATTTTATATTACATCAAAATGTCCTATGAACTTTATATTTTTTTTCTTTGTATGGTCATGAATGATTTTTGACAAAATAACTACTTGACATAGTTTGCCCCTCAAAGGACAGTCTCCTATAAATGACCTGGACACAAATTTTATCTCATATTGTGACTTATGTTCACTGAATGATTACCAAGAAAAGAAAATCTATAAAAATCAAAATGAAATAAAGTATCTTTCTAACATGAGATAGTACAACTATATTCTTACATATAAAGGACTTCAAAAAATAAATTACAAGGCTTCAACATAAAGACTAAATAAAGGAAAATTATAGGATGCAGTCAGACAGTATATGGAAACTACGCACCTGAAAATTTCATGTAAGTACAAATTACTGTACACAAAGTTTCTTTTTCCGGTCATTTCATCACATTCAGACTTTTGAAAAGCAGTGAAAACTGCTGTGGCTTTTGTTTTTGTTATTTAGTGTTTGGCACACATGCACATTTTGAGGAATAATGAGAGTCTACCAACACCCATAATTTTACATAAAATCAAATCACATTTTCAACTGACATAATTAGCACAGTCAGGTACTGGTTTATTAACTAAAGCCTCAAAGTTTAATTATGAAAGGATTTCAAAGTAGAAATGCTATGTGTTCTAGGAGAAGATCACCAACTTAGGAACAAAAACTTTTATATGTGTAACATAGAAATTACTCTTGGATGTCTAACTAAAATGAAAGCTACAGAAAGCTGCCAAGATGATGTGTTAGAAGAGTAAAGATTCTGGCTGTGAATTCCAGAAGATTTAATTCTGTTCGACATTTAGGAAAAAAATGTAAATTCCTTTATGTATTCTTTATTGGCTAATTCAGACATCTCACAAAAAAGATTCACTTGGAATAAGAGAGAAGTTTAAATTCTATCATATTAATACTTGCTGTCCTTACGGTGTGAATTCATCTTTGGCATATAATGATTTATTAAATGGAGAGGTTCCAAATATACAATGCCATTTTATTTTGAGTATAATTTATGAGAGTCAATGACATTTTTGCAAGCCCTATGAGTTCTACAGTCTACAAATTTAGGTAACAACCATTTCATGTTTCTGACATTTTATCAGCCATTTTATGAACCCTGTGGATACTTCTAAAAGCTAAGGTTATATATTCATAATTTATAAGTTAAAAACAAGTATTAATTTACTTCAAAACCTATCAAGCAACTGGACAAAATGTTTTTAAGTTATGGTTCCCAGAAGAGTCCTAAGCATCTGAAAACAATAAGAACAGCAACAACAACAACAGCTTTCTTTGAAATTCAAGTACCACTCAGAAAATTTTCCATAAAATATTTACACTGGAAGAGTAAAATCTATTAATATTTCACTTTATAGGTAAAAACTGGAATATGCTAAAAATGTAGCAAAATATTATTTTAAAAAAACACCTTAAACTTGCAACATGCTTTAGAAAAAAAGTGAAATAATACTATTTCGTTCGCATTAAGTTTTTTTGTGTGTTTTTTTGTTGTTTGTTTTTAGGTCCTTGGACAAATTCTCTAACAACTTTATACACTGTTCTTCTTTCGCTTGGATCACTATACTTTCTACTCTCTACCTGGCCATGCCTCACTTTTCCTTCAAATGTCAGCTTGTATATTTTTACTGCAACTTTGTCACTAGAAATATAATGAACTGGCCAGTTTGTGTTCTCCCTGTATACTTCACATAATCAAAATGTAGCAATTGTTACATTACTATAAATGCTATTTATATTGCTTTCCCACAAGACCACTAATTCCCTAAGTTCAGGAATAATATCTGCCTTGATCACTTAGGCCTATATAAGTAACTGGCAAATAAGAAGAGCTTAATAACTATCATCTTATTAAGGAAATTAATGAATGAGGAAGTGTGTGAACAGAAAGGACACTGGGATTGAATACATGTGCTCTTAGCTTTTCACACTGGAAGTATAATAGAGAAGAACAAATCTGACTCCATACTGGATGTTTCTTCTACTTTAAACTTTGAATTCCATTGCTTTTGCTACAAGAATGTTGCCTATAACCTGAAATATACAGAATAACCCATTCTCAAGGTGCTGACCTTGAAAGGTATAACACTTCTCCGTTCATACAGAGATCAAAAGTTGAAGAGTGGAAGATATCTATTGTCTTGCGGGAAGTTTATAGGAACAGCATGGGCTGACCAACATGGACAGCTGCAAGAACAAAGGATTCTGACACCACAAATTTGCAATAACCAAGCACACCCCCTCCTCTTTTAATATAATAGAAGTCTGAATTCCAACTCAGGTAAGATGGTTCTTGGGGACACTAGCCCAGCATCTTTCTGGTTTGATGGCTTTCTGAATAAAATCACTATTCCTTGCCCTCTGAATAAAATCACTATTCCTTGCCCCAACAAATGCTCTCCAGATTTATTTGCCTATTGTGTGGTGAACAGTTGAGACTGGACTCAGTAATGCAAGAAGCCGTGATAGCCCTAATTAGAGAAATTTGGAATTAATTTTCCCATTTACTAAATCACAATTAAAGAAAATAAACTTTACACTGAATAATAAAGAATTCAAATGCTGAATTTAGAGGTTGCCTTAGCTTTCTGACAAAGACCTATTGTTATAAATCTAAGTTTAATATAGTCCCTAATTCATTCAAACTATTTGTTTCATACTTTTGGAGTAGAGCTTGTTCAAAACTCACCAGAATGCAAAACTCAGGTTAGAGGCTCCAAAATATAGCCAGACATCAATGTGGGTTGCACCCCATTTACAGCTCAATGGGTGGACAGAAATGTAAGTTAATCTCCATTTGAGGCTAAGGTCCTACCAAACTGCTGCCATCCCTCAGGGGAATCACAGTCTAGAATTATAGTGGTCATTATGAGGAATGTTCTATAATGACCATTTTAAAAATTAGAGAAAAGGCTCCCATGCAGTGGTTTGTGTCATTGCTGTTGGATCCCTGGCCCAGGAACTTCCACATACCATGGCACAGCCAAAACAAAAAAAAACAAAAACAAAAACAAAAAAACACTCCCCAAATCAAACAAAATTGGATACTAGATACACATTTTAATTGGCATATAGAAGCCTACACAAGGTTTCAAAATTCCAAAATAACTTCACTGATTCATTGTAAAAACTAATAAAAATTAAAAATATAAGAGGTAACTAAAACAAAAGACTGTAAGCCTGATATAACTCTTACCCCAGTCCTCCATCCTCCTTTATTTGAATACTCATTCTTTTATGCCTTATTGTTTGAAACATCACTGGTTCCTTAATGTTTTGCTTTTTCAGATTTAAGGAAACTTTTTCTCTTAAGCTATCTATGGCTTATAGCAATTTGGTAAAGTATGCCTTTGTATACAAAGATGAAACATTTGCCTTTTCTTCCTCATTTCTCTAGAATTTGGAAAGCTGAGTATTTTTTGTTGCAATCTAATTACTTATTTGCATAAGTTCAATAAGAATCTCTTCTCCTTATAACAAGACAAAATTGGAAACATTAGCTGGATAGCCAAGGCTTTGGCTGAAATGTCATATTTGAGAGATAGGTACACAGACTTAGATACCAGACAGCTTTAAGAAACTGCTTGGAAAAACTGGCCTGGCCCTTTGCCTATATGTTTCCTGGCTGCATCAGGTGAATAAGGAAGGTCACTTCCTGGCAGGCCCAGGAATCATCAGGGTAGTTTTTGGAGACCTTGAGAAAAGAAGCATTTCCACAAACTATATGAATTATAGATAAAATTTGACAGTGAGTCCTTGGCTTGGTTTTCTGGCCTCAGAGGCTTTTAAGAGCTCAATCTGAGAATCTTTATAAAAAATTCCAGCAAAGAAGCCTTAAAATGAGATTATATTGTCAATTACCATTCTTGCTGCAAATAATCAGGCCAAGATGAATGAAAACAAATTAATTTTACTGTGATTATTTTTGGTTGAAAGATGAGGGTAACTGGAGAAAAAAATGATGCTTGCACTTTTGTAGATATTAGATTCTATTTATGTTAATTGTCTTTGGGTTTTTTTTTTTTTATATATACACCTGTAACCTTGGCTGGATCCTGCATTCTTCTAGTTGCCTTGAATACCTGGCTACAACTCTTCACATTAACATTTCTAATTTTCTCCCACTTTCTGATTTGAAATCACTAAGAACAAAGATCTCTCTTGGATTTTCTTGGAAGAGACTATACCAAGTCCCCCTCACTATGCAGATGGTAGCCAAACTTTAGAGACTTTAGTCTTGGTTTCACATTTTCCATTAAAAAAAAAGGCTTCTTTAGGATCTAGGTACCAAATACCAGCTGGAGAACTCAAAATCAAATCGACTTGGATGACAAGAGGCTGTCATCAAGGTAGAAAGCTTCCTTTGAAGATGTCAGATCATGAATGTTTATTTCATTTCTTCTTCCTTCTCTGACAACTTTTTCTTAATTCTTATGTCACAAGGATCTTTATAATTCTTTTGTCCACCTTTTGCTTTGATCTGCCCTGGAAAGATAATGATATTTCAGGTCATTGCAAAGGTGAATGATCCAGCTTCCAAACAACTGTTGGGCTTGCCACAATGCTGCTAGTGCTATAGTTTTGCCCATCACAAACTTCTCCCTGACTTATAATGCCTCAGTATCTCTGGAAAAAACTCAGTCTCCTTTCTATTCTGTCACACTCCATAACCCTGGGGGTTCATTTCCATGTCTCTAGTAAGCAAACGCAAACCTAGCAAACATTGTGTTTAGACCCTTCACAAAGAAGAAGACATAATTCAAGAGTAACCAGAATAAAAAAAAACACCTCTGCACTCTATAGACCCTTAAATTTTACTGGCCTCTATCATTGTCACTTTCTAATTCTACGTCAAAAATGCATACAGGAATTTCCAAGAGGCAATCATGATTCATTTTAACCAAGGAGGTGAAAGACCTGTATTCTGAAAACTATAAAACATTAATTAAAGATATGGACAATACAAATAAATTAAGATAATTTTGCACATGAGTCAGAAGAATTAACATTGTTAAAATGTCCGTACTACCGAAAGCAATCTACAGATTCAGTGCAATCTCTATCAAAATAACAATGACTTTTTTCATAGCACTGACTCAAATAATCCTAAATTTGTACAGAAATACAAAAGACCCTGAATAGACAAAAAATCTTAGTAAAGAAGAACAAAGCTAGAGGTATTGTGCTCCCTGATTTAAAACTATACTAAAAAGCTATAGTAATCAAATCAGAATGGTACTGGCACAAAAATAGACACAAAGATTAATGGAACAAAATAGCCCATAAATAAGCTCATGCTTACATGGTCAATTAATCTACAACAAAGTAGGCAAGATTATACAATGGGGGAAAGACAGCTTTCTCATTAAATGGTGTTGGTAAAACTGAACAGCTACATGCAAAAGAATGAAAATGAACCATTTTCTTACACCATATACAGAAATAAATACAAAATGAATTAAAGACAAATATAAAACTTAAGCCATAAAACTCCTAGGCACTATGCTTTTTGATGTTGATCATTGCAATATTTTTGTTTTTTTGTGTTTTTCATTTTTTAAAGTTTTATTGATATATAGTTGATTTACAACGTTGTGATAATTTTTGATGTACAACAAAGTGATTCAGTTATACATCCATTCTTGTTCAGATTCTTTTCCTATATAGGTTATCACAGAATACTGGGTAGAGTTCCCTGTACTATAAATAAGGTCTTGGTTGGACAGTCATTCCATACACCACAGTGTGCTTTTTTTTTTTTTTTTTTGATCTTTGTCCTCAGGCAAGGGAAACAAAAGCAAAAGAAAACAAATGGGACTATATTATACCCAAGTAAATAGTTTTTGCATAGTGAAGGAAACCACCAACAAACTGAAAAGACATTCTACTGAATGCAAGAAGATATTTGCAAATCACCTATCTGATGAGGGGTTCATATCCAAAATATGGAATTTCCTGGTTGCCCAGTGGCTAAGGAACCAGCCTTGTCACTGCTGTAGTCCAGTTTACAGCTATGGCTTGGGTTTGATCCCTGGCCCAGGAACTTTCACATACCACAGATATGGCCAAAAAATATTCAAAATATATAAAGAGCTCACACTACTTGATATCTAAAAAATAAGCCATCATGTTAGAAGCCCCGGATAGACATTTTTCAAGGAAGACATATGGATGGGCAACAGAGACACGAAAAGATACTCAGCATCACTAATCATTAGAAAAATAAGTATCAAAACCAAAATGAGATATCATCACATGCCTGTCAGAATGGATATTATCAAAAGGAAGACAAAAGAAAAGTGCTGCTAAGGAAATGGAGAAAAGAGAACCCTTGAACTGGCAGTGTTAATTAGTGGAGCCATGATAAAAAACAGCATTAAAAAATTAACTTAAAAGTAGAATGATAATCTAGCAATTTTACCATTATGTATTTATCTTAAGAAAACCAAAACATTCATTCGATAAGATGCATCTCTATATTCATTGCAGCATTGTTTACAACAACCAAGATAGGAAAAAACTAAAATGTACATTGGTAGATGAATGGATAAAGAAGAAATGACATATACACGTGTGTGTGTGTGTGTGTGTGTATCTATTCACGTGTGTGTATGTATACACGTGTGTGTGTGTATAAATGCCATAAAAATGAAATTTTACCATTTGTGACAAAATGAATAAACCTAGAAGCTATTATGTTAAATGAAATAAGTCAGAGAAAGGCAAATATCAGATTATTCTATGTATATGTGGAATCTAAACAACAAAACAAATGAACAAATGAAATAGAAACACACTCTTAGAACAGAGAACAAATTTGTAGTCAGTCATCAAAGAGGAAGATCGTGGTTGGGCAAAACAGGTGAAGAGGTTTAAGAGGTACAAAATTACAGTTATAAAGTAAATAAATCATGAGGCTCTAATATACAACATATGGAATAAGTCAATAATATTGAATGGTGACAGTTACTGGCCTCATCTTGCTGATCATTTCACAAGATATAAATTGCTGAATCACTGTATTGTATACCTGTAACTAATATAATATTATGTGTCAACTATACTTCAAAAATTAGCTTTCTTTGATAGAGTACTGCTTCTCCAGCTAGGATTAAGTGCAAATGAAGTTATGATCAGAACTTTTACTTAACTCTTGAAGATATTGCAGAATCTGCTGCTAATGCAACAAATTTCCTGACTCTGGCCAAAATTGTTCTTGATATTGGGATAGCCCTTGACTATCTCTTAACTGAACAAGGAGGTACCTGTGCTATGACCAACACTACTTACTGCACCTGGATTAACATTTCTGGTGAAACTGAAATAGCTACGTAAAATAACTGAGCAAGCCACTTGGCTTAAGAAAATGACTTCTTCAATAGTCTTTATTTGCCTTATTTTGATTGGTTTGGGTCTTGGGGACAATGGTTCTGAAGTGCACTCCAGACACTGGAAATTATCCTCCTTGTAATAATTACAGTAGTCTCCTGGGTGCACTGTATTTTCTCAAAAGCTTTAAATCCATGTTTAACCACCAGACAAATGATCTCCCTAACCCTAAGACAGAAAAGGAGTAAAGAGAGTGGCTGATCTAAAGAATGCCATGGAGATTTAGCAAAGAATGTCATTTACTGTGACAACCACACAAAGGATCAGCAAAAACTGCAAGAACTTTAGAGCAGTAGTGGGGAGTGGTACTCATGTCTTATGTTGACCCTATCTCTCAATTAGGCTGAGAGTTTGATTAAAGGAGATAATTGCTATGAAAAGAGACAAAATTGAGTCATTTGTGCTAACCCCATGTCACCAAATCTAGACTTAATATCTAACTTAATTATAGTTTTAACCTCTTCCAGAAGTGGAATCTAAGTCAGTCAACCTGCAATTTACCTAGTCAACATTAGTGAGGCTATCTGCCTGAGAGACACCTGCCATCCCTAAAGGAAGATGACCTTGCCACAAACAATCCACTCTGATATTAACTTCCTTGACTCAACCCTTCTACTTTTAAAAGTCTTTCATTTTGTATAGCTCTTCAGAGCTCCTTTCTATTTGCTAGATGGGATTCTTCCTCCTTAATGAATCACTGAATAAAGCCAATAAGATCTATAAAAATAAGCCACGTGTTTATTGCTGGAATATATAAAAGCAGTTGGCTTTTGTATATTAACATTACATCTTGCAACCTTGTTATAATCATTCATCAGTTCCAGGAGTTATTGCTTGCTTAATTTTATACTTAGCTCATAACCAACATTTCACATAACCTTATGATCTACTAATCTGTAATATGTTTTGTATTACTTTATTCTTGACCACTAGAGTGTAACTTTTGTTGAAGGCAGGATTTTATTTATCATTTATGTCCTGAATATCAAGGATGGTGCTTTAAGTAGCTGCTTTCTAAAATGTTTGAAAATAAATGTGTTGAAGGCATTGGACATCATGACTTCATTCTAGTAATTTTCCTTATTTCAGAATATATATATATATATATATATACATATATATATATATATATATATATACATATATATATATATATACATATATACACACATGTATATATATATATATATAATTTTATTTTTAAAATAGCTGTAAAGTAGCATACTTTTATTATTCCCTTTTACTCACAGTGCCTTTAACTTAAAATATTGTTAATGGTACATATTTGAAAATGAAAGATAAGAACCATTTGTAGTTTCCAGTAAAACTCCACCCCCACAGAATAATTCTCAAAACATCTATATTCCACAGTCTCATTCAATATATAAAACTGGGTCATTTATTTGATTAAAAAATGGCAGATGTTAAGTATGCCAAGTAATTTCACAAATATGGCCATATGTATAAGATCATTTGGGTATCAACAGAACTGAATTCTGCTTAATGACCTTTAAAGTTCTTTATCAAATAACTTTAATGCCAAAGGGTAAAATCCACTTACTTCATAATCTGAATGTCTGTTAGGTGTAGTAGGTATCAGAGAAGGGATTTATGTCTTAATATTTATGTTTAACCAAGAAATACTAGGATCAATAGCTGTTAAGTATTTAAAGATCAAATAAAAGTTAGGATTTACCTAAATTTCATTACTTTAAATATGAAAGAGCAATGGGTTCTTAAGGAAGCTCAGTAAAAACATAAATTTAATTAACTGGGAAACAGTTCAAAATGCTATAGAAACTTAGACCAGAAATGAGTACATGACAGTAACCTAAATGTGGATGTTGAGAAGAAAGCAAAGTTGGAATATTGTCCAAGTTGATTATTGATTTGATGAATTAAATTTGGCACATTAAGTGCCATAATGTGTCTAAGCGCTAGGGTCCAATCAGGAGATTGTAACCACAGAGTTTAATATAAAGAATTATTCCACTGTGATAAGAGAGTAGCTATAAGATATAAGGAAACTCTATGTAGTATCCTTGACATGAAGGAGAGTATCCAAGGAGGGACAGATTGTTAAGCAGGGTCCTTCCCCAAGACGGGAGTTTAGATCTCCTTGAAGAATGTATAGTTCAGCCCACCCCCAGGCCAGCACTTGGGCAGCAGGCAGCATCTCTCTAGAGTGCATTTGGGAAATAAGAGATCAGTAATTGTAGGCAGCATACAAAGCGGATGAGAACTCTCCTGCAGGTTGGGTGGTGCTTGGACTGAGGCTGCAGTGTCACTGAGGGGCCATGAAAATGACTAGGCCACAGCTCCACAATGTTCTCAGGCCTATCACCCCAACCCAAGCACAGTGGCCAGAAATGGCAGAAAAGACCCGTCCTCCTGTGACATACCTCTGGTGCTCTGTAGTGAGAAAATGTAACATTATGCTCACGTTAAAGCAGAAATGCACAAAGGGCTTCCATTTATTATCAGAGAGTATATATTGAAGGGTGAATTTGGAGCTAAGAAGAATGAAATTGGTAATCGACACAATAACACATAGCCTTTGACTTGAGAAAGAATAACTTGAAATATGTAAAATTCATGATCAGATTAAATAAAAATCAGCATTACAGAGGACTATCAAGGGAATATGTTCCTGTGAGATGGGCAGAACAAAACAGTGGGAAATATAGATCCAATTTTACATTTGACAATGATAGAGTTAACAAAAGGAACATATCTTTAGATAGCACAATCCAGTTATGGAGCTGATATAAAAGAATAATTTATCTATTGATCATCTCCTTTCATATTTGCAGCTGGCCATAGCCTCACTAAGACTTCTTTAAGACTAACTCAGTCTCATGGGATATTGCTTCCACTCCTTTTCCTTACTGTGGCCCTTAGAAGTTTTCAGTTTCTTCTTCCTGGGTCACATGGGTAGATGTCCATCCGATAAGGAGTGTTTATGGAACACCCACCTTCCCTCACAGTGGACTTTAAAATGAGTAGGCATGATCAGAATTTCTTGTAAAAGAATCCGGATTCTTAATGGGTAACTAAACTTAATATATTCACTTAATATACTTGTTTTTATAATTGTTTTTAGGAGCACTTAGTGTAAATCATGAAGCCCTGGATACAGCATTTAACTGGGTGGGAGTGTATAAAATATAAATCATTAATTTAAATGGACAATATGATTCATAGTATCAATTAGTCGTAAAATACTTTTTCCAAATATATATAATTTTTCTTCTTTCTTGATGTCTCTTTATTAACCATGATTATTTCTTTGTGTCAAAAATAAGAATGAATGGAACAGTATTAATAAAACATTATTCAATATACTTTTACTCCACGAAATGACTTTTGTCAGTGTAATTTCTTTAAAGGTCTTGTGCTCAACAAATATAATAATAGCTAAGGGATCTTTATTAGGTGAATAGTATAAGAATAACAAAGACATTATAAAAACTGTATGCTCAAAAAAATGTAGGTTGACAAATTCTTGTACAAAAAAACTATCTTTAGGATAAGTGTAAGGAATAAGAGGATCTACTAAACCCAAATGAAGAACCAAATATTTCTCAAAATTGCAATGAGTTTAATGAGATTTGCTGATGTGACTGTCAATGGCAAAAAAACCACTGTATTTCCTGCAGTCATTCTGAGCAAGGAGATGATCAATTATCTATTCAATATATAGTTATTAAGTGCCTATTGCATGACAGGCAATGTTATAGGAATTGAGGATTTAGCAGTGAACAAGTCATGCTAGGTGCATGCTCCCATGGGGCATATCCTTTAGTGATGAGACGTAGATAGGGAAGGAAGAAGGAAAAAGAGATAGAAGGAATGTGAGAAAGATAATGATAGTAATGATGGTAATATCAAGTAATGATATGTGATGAGTGCTACAGATTTTAGTGGTGGCATTGGAAGTGATTAAAAAAAAAGTTTGACTCACAGATTTAAGATATATTTCAGATAAGAGCCAATAAGAGTCACTAACATAATTAAGGTATGAAGAAAAATATGTGGTACATTAACATTGTTTTGGTTATTAATTATGTGTGTGTGTATATGTATACCTGCAGTAGTCTTATTAAAGTCCTGATTGATGAGTTGAATCAGTCCTGGGAGAGATGAAAATTGGTTTGTCTCATAGGCAAAATAAACACAATATAAAATGCAGGTAAATAACAGAATAAGTAGCTTCTCTCATTCCTCATCCTTTGCAAAGGATGGAGGGTACCAGAAGCTACTCCTGACCATAAGACTGCTATTGACTCTGTTAATATAGTTTCTGCTTTGTATCCTCGAGTTATAAATAAACCAGTGGTATGAATATATTGTACCTGTGGACTTTTTGTCATTTCCAAATCTGAGACCAGCTGCTATCGTCCATAAAACAGTTTGAAAGTTGATTAGAAATTGATTCAGAAATACCACCTTGAAAAATGGTAACAGCCCTGAAGTTCTAGGATGAAGTCATGAATTCATATCTAGATTCTGCCATTTTAAGCTTATAAATGGCATGAGAAGGACTGAACACAACAGAAGAAATGAGAATTGAATATTGCTTTTGCTATTTGAAAATCATTGGTAATAATTCCAAGAACAGTTTCAGTTATAAGGGAGGGATGAAACTTGATGGAACTGGAAAAAAAAAACTGCATAATAAAAAAAGGAGATAGTCATATAAGTATGTTTCTCAAGCCTTCTTGCTATAAATTAGAGAGAAGTGGGATGGTATCCAGAGAGCCATGGGGGACTATAGGAGGGTTTTATTAATATAAGGGACACTACAGCGTGTTTGGTTAGTGACTGGGATGGTGTGAGTGAGTGAGGGGAGGGTGTGAGGGGCAATTAGACAGTGTTCTCAAAGGATAAGAACACATCCATCTCACAATGATAAGGTTGGACTTGTATATCAGAGAGAGTCCAACCATAGTTAGAAGAAGGCAGAGTCTGAGTACAAAAAATAAATATGATAAAAAAGATTTGTGGTTGGAAGATGCTGTAGTTTCCTTACCATTGCTTCTGTTTTCTCAGGTAAATAAGGAGCAAGGTCATAAGATAAAAGGAGAGAAGTGTTGGATAGACGAGAAGGAGGGAAACGGCTGTCTGAAAGAGTGGGGAGGAAATTTTCTATGGAATGCGGTAGTTTGTTGTAACAGAGGCTTCATTGCTGTTACAGAGAGGAAGGTCAAGATCTGCTCCTCTGAGAAGATGGCATAAACTACAGCACTAAACAAAAAGGAGTCAGCCATGCAAATATCAGGAGAAAGATTTTTCTAGGAAGAAGGAATATGGAACAAAAAACCTTATGGTGATAACAAGTTTCTGTTTAAGGGTCTGAAATAAAGCCAGTGCTGTTTGAGCATAGGTGTGAGGAAGAGGATGCCATAAGATGGGGTAGGAGAATTAGGAAAAACCCAAAATCTGTCAAGTTATGTAAACAAGGTAAAAAGACTAGATTTATCTTACATGTAGTCACCCATCAGTATGATTTTCGGTGTGTGTGTGTGATTTTATCCGTTACCTAAAAACTTGGAACAATAGGGGGCAAGTACACTGAATTCCCAAATGATATGCTTGACCAAGAATAAAGCTGCCAGAGGAGTAGATCAAAACCTACTTTTTAACTCTTACCTCATCACCAACATCTAAATGATATCAAAGAAGTGGAAGAATGCATTGAGAGATTGATCAGACACTAATTGCTTATCAGAGTGTCTGCTTCCCTTCATCCATTCACCCACCTCCCCCACCATGTCTTTTGGCTTCCACATGGTTCAGGAGATGAGTGATAGTACCTCACCAAAAGAAGTCTGCCTATCAAGATGATGTGATGCTATCAGAAGTAATTCACATGGGAAATAGCATCAGAGAGAAGAACTGAGAGGTGAATAACAAGTGACCAAATGTTGGAATATGATCCATACCAGGAAAAGACAAGGTGGAAGTCTCCATAGAATGATGGATCTCAAAACTAAACAAATCAAACAAGCAAAAACTCAATCACACAAACGTGATTTTAGGCTTCTATTTTATAAAAGGCAACAAAGCAGATATAACAGCATGATTCATGTAAGGCTTTGCTATTTCTTCTACACCTTTCTTCTCTACCAGATTCTGAAGGATCAAGAAATAGAACCTGTTGAGTCAGGGAGTTTACAGAGAAAGGAAAAGAAAAGATACAAAACATTTTTCTCTTTCCTGCTATAATCTTAAAATATGGATCATTCCTAAGCTACAGGGGGAGATACTTTAAATTGCATGACAGATTGAATAATTATGATATTTCACTGGTATGGTATTTCTAATATAAGAAAGACTGTTAATCAATATATGAGTGTGACAAGAAAAATCTATAGAACTAGCTAGAAATGGAGAGGAAAATTACAAAAGAGTGATTTTGAATAGCATGGTAAAACAGTACACAGATATTTATTTCTTATTCATTCTGAATCCAGCTCTGTTAATAAGTAGTGAATCATTTGTGTGTGATGAAAGAAGGCTTTTGAAGGGTTTTTGACAGAAAATAACATTTTTTTAGTTAATAGATTGGACAGATCATTTTACTGGCTGAGTGGAAAGACTTGAGGAGAGGACACAAGAAAGCAAGAGGACAAATTACGAATACATGAGAATGGTCCAGACAAAAGATGATGACGACTTGGGCTAAATAGGTTATTGGTGAGGATGGAGAGAAGGGAATAGTCCTGAGATATATGATAAAGGTAGCTTCAATAGGACTGAATGATACAGGAATGAGGAGTAAAAAGAAATGAAGAGCAAATGTTAGATTTTAGGCTCTAACAACATAGCACGAACATTTAAAGAGATGCAAAATACTGGATAGCAGTAGGGTGCAGTTAAGGAGAGCAATTCATAATTATTTTTGACCATATTGAATCTCAGGTACCAAGCAGTCATCCATTAAGAGTCATAATACTTGGAATTGGTAGTGGGAGTCTGGAGTCGTGGAGGGAAGGCAGGAATGGATATGTAGAATCTAGTCTTCAGTACACAGTATTTGAAAGCCTGAGTTTAAAACAAATCATGTAGGAAGAATGAATATAAATAAAAGAGGTTCCAACTTAGAAACATGTGACAGTATTATATTTGGAGTTTTAACAGAGGAAAAGAACAAAACAGAAATTGAGGAGGTATGGCCAAGGAGGTAGAAAGAAGAACAAAGGAGTGTTGCATCTCAAAGCTATGAGAAGAAAAAGTTTCAAGTGTACAGAGGTGTCAGATGCTGCTGAGAGTTTAACTGGAAAAACAAAAGAGCAATTACCTTTTCATTTGGTAAAAAGTAAGCCCTTGATGACCCTGGCAATTATTCTCAGCAAACTGAGTGATAAAATATCCAGCATTAGGAAAGTTGAGGAGAGAATGGGAGTTGAGCAAATCCACACAACAGCTTTAGAGAAAACATTCTATCAAGCAGTGAATGGAAGACAAGAGGCTCAGAAGCAGAAGAGGATCTATAGTTAGAGCCATTAAAAAAAAATCAAAAAACTGGTGTACCTTAGAAAACTATACATAGAACTACCATATGACCCAGCAATCCCACTCTTGGGCATATATCCAGACAAAAATCTCCTTGAAAAAGACACTTACACACGCATGTTCACTGCTGCACTATTCACAATAGCCAAGACATGGAAACAACTCGTGTCCATCGACAGATGATTGGATTAGGAAGATGTGGTACATATACACGATGGAATACTATTCAGCCATAAAAAAGAACAAAATAATGTCATTAGCAGCGACATGGATGGAATTAGATACACTCATACTGAGTGAAGTAAGTCAGAAGGAGAAAGACAGATAACATATGATATCACTTATATCTGGAATCTAATATATTGCACAAATGAAACTTTCTACAGAAAAGAAAATCAGGAACTTGGAGAACAGACTTGTGGTTGCCAGGGGGTGTGGGGGAGGGTATGGGAGACTGGGGTTAACAGTTGTAGACTACTGCCTATGGGTTGGAAAAGTAAGGAGATCTGGCTGTATACCACTGAGAACTATGTCTAATCACTTGTGACGAATCCATATATGTATGTGTAACCGGGTCACCATGCTATGCAGCTGGAAAATTGACAGAAATCTGTAAACCAGCTATAACGGAAACATAAAAGGAGAAAAAAAAAGCTGAATGTCAAGAACATGTTTGAGCCCCACTGATCAGAATGACTCAATGGAGATGGATCATTCAACAATATGGGGTGGGGGTAAGATTAAAAGAGCAGAATTCTTGAGAATTGACAGGTAATGAGATAAAGCACAAAATGCAGGGAGTGGCCTTGATAGAAGCAAAGATACTTCCATTGTTAGAGGAACAAAGACAGAGAGGGCAGAGACACAAGAAGGTAGATTGTTTTTACGAAGGTAAGATGAGCACATGCCTATGCAGTGGCTTTTATTTATCTTCTCCATGAACTGCTTCATACAAGAAATTTCTTTCACCACTGGGTTTGAGAAAATGATTCTCAAAGATATCAATTTTCTTGGCAATTCAACCAGCAAAGTCATTGTCCTGGGAATTCCTCCTCTTTCTGAACAAAAATAGTGGATCCAATCTCACACTGTTTTTTTCACTTTTCTTCAGTGATAATAACCTACACAAGACTAATTTGGAAAACCATACTTACATTTGCTATTTCTGTTTTCTGTACACAGAACAACAGCTTTTTATAGAAGATATAGCCTACTCTTAAAGTGAATGGTAAGAAAGATAACAGGAATTTATATTATGTATTATTTAACTATAAATAGTCACCTTCTCCTAAATAAACTTGCTTTTTAAAAACCCTAGATATTTCCTATATTTAATTTTGTTCATTTTTAGAATGAATTAAAATATTTTTTCCAATTTATAAAGAATTAAGGCCATTATTAATATTATTAAGAGGCTAGAGATGTGGGAACTTAAGTCCAACTGAAAGAAAGCCAGTAGCCCTGGGTCAAGGATGCAGTATACATCTCCAGGGGCACCATGGGTATGAATTACACTGTGGATGATGTGTCCTGGAGTAGTTAAGTGAAGTGGTAGAGTCACTGCTTTATAAAAAGTGTAAGGGCTTGTCACAAGGACTACTTCTTGGCTGAACAGCCCCAAGAAAATCTAATTGAGTGTATTATTGGCTTGATTACAGACACTCAGAAAATGACTTATTCCACAATAATCCTTAATTACATCTTGTTTCCTCTAAGGTGAAAATTCTGTCTATTCCTCAAACCCCTTTTTGGTACTAATAAAATGTGTCATACTTGATAAGTGAGAGAAGTTTATTTACATGTCCTAGCAGAGGGAACTTTAAATATCCAAGCTGCTAACTCAGCTAGTGTGTGTATGCACAGATTCAGGGACAGATTTCAGCATTTCTATTTTATAGCTCCATTGTAAAGAAGCCAAAGTGAACATTATGAAAATAGGCATCCTCATGGGATATTCTGCTTTACAAGGCCATAGTTTGGCAGAGGAAATGAATATGTTTTTTTCCTCGTATCTAAAAGGTTTGGAACCCAAAATGAATTTCATAACTAAGAAATGGGAATGGATGTCTTCTGATATAATAAACAAATATTTCTCTGATTTACACTGAAATGAGTGAATCAATCAGTTCTCTTTATCCTATGCACTAGGAAATTTACATTCATTTTATATATTTTCCTCCCTGCATGTTATTCATTGTTCAGAAATTGAGAACATGCCAGACCCACTACTAGTTGGCTTCATATATTCTGTATGACATGTCTTCTATAATCTTCATTTTTTGTTGCTAACCACAAGAGCTAAGTTGAAAATCATAGTTTCTTGCTTCCATCCTTAATTTTGTATTCCCCTTCCCACTAACCACTGCTAAACTCAACCTGTCAGACATTTATTTTTTGCTCCACCCACAGCATGTGGATTTTCTCAGGCCAGGGATTGAGTCTTCCCCAGAGAAGTAACCCAAGCTTTTGCACTGACAATGCTATATCCTTAACCCACTGAACCACAGGGAAACCCCCTATTGAGCATTTTAACTGGTGGGTAACCCCAAGTCTAATATGCATTGGTGCCAAGTTATCTTGTATTCATTGGGTTCTCATAGTTTCCCACTCACTAGTATCATTGGTCATGGGACACTAAGAGCTGTCCCAACGAATCATCAGATTTCTAGACATAGCCTTTTTATGAATTTCCTACTGCTGTTGTAATCTATTATCACAATGTTAGTGACTTAAAACAACATACATTTATTATATTATAGTTCTGGAGGTCAGAGGTCTAAGATGTGTTCACAGTTTGGCATTCCTTCTGTAAGTTCCAGGGGAGATACTATATTCTTGCCCTTTCCAGCTTCCAAAAGCTACCTAAACCTTTGTCTTATCACTCCTTTCCTCCTCTTCAAAGCTAGCAGTGTAGCACCTTCAGATCTCTTGCTCTGTGCTTCTGTTTCCACCTGTATCTTTGTATAGATCCTTGTGATTACCTCATTGGGCTCAACTAAATAATTCAACATAATCTCTCCATCTCAATACCCTTACTTTAATCATACCTGAAAAGTTATTTTTGCCATAAAAGGTAAAATAGTACACACATTCCAGAGATAAGGAACGTCCTTAGGGGAAAAATTTTCAACTACCATGATCCTCGTTTTCACTATGTAGCAGCCATTCAATTTTTTTCTTGGTAACTTGAATCAAAAACCCCAGAGAGCAGAGCAAACCTCCTTTCAGCCTGATGGCTTATTAGTGTGAAGAGTGAAAAACTGTTGGTCTGTTGGTCAATGGTCTTAGCTTAATATTATCTTGGGTACTGGGACCTCCAAATCTAGAGTCTAAAGCCATGGGCAACTTTCACTGAAAAAGATACATGCATGTATATGTTCACTGCAGCACTATTCACATAGCCAAGACATAGAAATAACCTAAATGTCCATTGACAGACGAATAGATTAAGAAGATGTGGTATATATACACCATGGAATACTACTCGGCCATAAAAAAGTAGAAAATAATGACATTTGCAGCAACATGGATGGGACTAGAGACTCTCATACTATGTGAAGAAATAAGTAGAAAGACAAATGCCATATGATATCATATATCTGGAATATAATATACAGCACAAATGAAGCTTCCCACAGAAAAGAAACTCATGGACTTAGAGAACAGACTTGTGGTTGCCAAGGGGGAGGGGAAGGGAGTGAGATGGGCTGGGAGTCTGATGTTAGTTGCATTTGGAGTGGATAAGCAATGAGATCTTGCTGTATAGCACAGGGAACTATATCTAGTCACTTGTGATGGAACATGATGGAGGATAATGTCAGAATAGGAATGTGTGTATATATATATATATATATATATATATATATATATATATATATATGTATAGCCAGGTCACTTTGCTGTACTGCAGTTATTAACAGAACACTGTAAATCACTAAAAAATAAAGCTATGGGCAAAAGGAAAGAAAAATCTCACAGGATTATTTAGTAGAAATAATTAAAGAGGTATCATTCACTTAGACACCTGTAGTCCCTAGATTCATATTTTGTCAGTGGAAGAAGTAACCCTATATATCAGCCTCTACCTTAAAGAATAAACAGTGTCCTATAGAACAATAATCCAGTATCACAAGGTGTAAACCTCAGATGGAGAACTGAATGAATATATGAGAAGTCATTTCACCATGATTACCAGTGTTAATATGAAAGGATTTCACAGGTGAGAGCCTATTGCTGTATATCTTTTCCTTAAAGCAATTTCTTTGCCTAGTGGAAATTTACACTTGTAACATGTCAGTGAATAATGCACAGGGATCATGGACTGTTTATACTGATTTATGAGAGAAAACTGGTAAAATTTTGACAAATTTGTAAAGTTGTTTAAAACTTTACAAATTGGTTGTTAAGCTAAGCCATTATTAAAAATTAAATGATTTAAACTTAGTGTAGAAAAATATAACTTCCCTGATTTTCTTAGGGCTTCTGTAAAAAGACTATTCTCATAACTTGAGAATTATGTTTGTGGCCATCTGTCTAATTAATTTCTTTGATTCAAAAGGTAATAAAACTTCTCTTATCTCTCTAAGAGAATCAAATACTTACAGCCCAGACAAGGTTCTCAGGTTAAGCTTCCAAGGTGCCAGAAACACTGGGTACTAACTTCCACGGTTTGAAGCCAAAATTTTGTAGAAATATCTAGGTCATATCATAAAAGACAGTAATTTTGGATTTATCTGGCACTTATAAAGGTGCATTTACATTCCAAAAAGATTAGAGTAAGATATCAGGATGGGAGAACCTAGGATTCTTTCCATCTTCCCTAAAGAAATAAAAGTGGGTTTCTCTCTCTCTCGGTGTGTGTGTGTGTGTGTGTGTGTGTGTATGTGTGTTTATTTTGCTATTTTTTCATTTTCTTTCTCTCACTTGGGGAAGAAGGGGCATGATTGTCTCTCGCCTATAGAAAAAAAGGAGAAAATATCCATTGTTCTCCATCTTTTGCCTATTATTCCGTTACCAGTGTTTATATTTGACCTGTTTTTTATTATGTCACCCTGAGGCTAAAGTCTGGGGCAAATGAGGGGCATCTTATGTGATTTACTATTTTTATAAGTAATAAAATATTTGTCTCTGAAATAGAATACTTCATTGTGAATATTCAAAGTGAAACTAATAAAGATGAAAATCAAAAATCCAATGTTTACAATTAAAGAGTATTGTAAGCAAAGACAGTAATACACATACTTTATCACTTCCTAATTATTTTACTATTTTATGTGATCTTGAATTATGTCCACCTATTTTGTCTATATGGTGGAAATATACTAACAATAAGCTACCAAGTAAGTTCAAGTCCAAGTTTAGAGGATGACACTGGTCACAGTGGGACTGTTTACAACCTGAAAATTGGAAAACACCATTAATTATAACATTATTTTGTTGATTGTCTAGACGTGAGACAGTGATGGGGAAAATTCTAATAATAGATATTAAACTTTAAAGTGCATTATGTCTGTAGCTATCACACTATGAATAGTAAAAAAGAAAATTTCCTTCCAGTATTCAAGAGTTATTATTCAGTTTAACAAAAATTTCATGTATATCAGAACCAACGAGTGAAATTCCTACATATATCTTTGTTATTTCACTTGTGCCTCATCAATGTAAAGGAAAATAATAATCACCGTTTATATTTGAATGTCATTCATTTATTATATGCAAGCCTAGTTGGTTATGGATAGACGAAATCAGCATAAATCATCAAGTGTAAGAAATGATCAGTTCCATGGAACTTACAATGCACAATTTCATACATTGTATTATTATTTATACAATGGTTCATACACACCTATATCAAAAAAATCATAATGTGTATGTATAAATATAGATGTGTACTTTTTTCTTGGATAATTTGTTGTTAAATATTTACCAGCACAACATTATTGCATTCTGAAAGTCACTAATGATGATACTGGAAGAAAACTTGTCAAATCTATATGCAAAATACAAATGTATTCCAGGGTCCTTTCCTTAATGGAACAGGTCAAATGAAATCAATGTAAGCCCCCAGGAAATGGTACCACACAAGGGTCTTAGCATTAGTCTTTATTGTTGGCAAGGGGGTGGGGGCAGTCAGGAAAGCTCAGCATTTCAGTAACTTTGAGGAAATCAAAATTGTTAAGATCACGCATGACTTATATCCATCCCCTGCCACCCAAATTGCTCATCTGCCAGCACTCAGAGCTACAGAAAACTACATCTTCCATTTAAAGGCTGCTTATCTTTTCAGAGAGCTGAAAAAAAAAAAACAGGGCTCCTTTATAAAATATTCAACACTGAAGAATCATCTAGTAACATTAACCAACACTGTAATTAAGACATTAATCCATGGATTTTCTTGCGTATTTCACACTGAGTAGGATTAGACATTATAAGAAAAATGAATACAACTAAGAAAATTTAAGTGGGAAATTGTCATTATCTTAGCCAGTAGTATCATCATCTTATATAATGAACTGAAATGATAATTTGCTGAGTGACTGTTGAAAATGCATGGAGACGTTTTAGGGAAAGAATTATTTTTATCTAGAATGACGATTTTCTTAGCTGAAGTGAAGATGCACAATGTAGTGATGAACTCCCTCAATGCCTCTATTTATGGACCTGCAAATTGTTCAGGTTTGTCAGAATTATATTTGAATTTCAAGTTCTCAGTTAATGCTGAAGCTTTTAAGGAGAAAAAGCAAAGCACGCCATTAAAGTTGATCTTTATTTCATAACAAACTGCCTCAAAAAATCCATTAGGATCTAACATTTACTCAAAAATAAACCGTTCAAGTTAATTATTTAAAGAACTAGTTACAAATCAACAATCTAACAATATCTAACAATATACTTCCCTCTTCCCCTCTCCAAATTACTACTTGCAACAACTCCTTTCAGCAGTACTCCATTTTCTGAGAAACCTGGTTTTATCTATTGCCTCTCAGTTTCTCTTATATGTGTGTGCATGTTGTATGTAGGAATAAATGACTAATGTGAAGTTCATCATAATGGAAAATTAGTACTTATTAAAATTGTTCAAATGCTATTATTACTTTTGGAATACAGTAGTTTGAAGTATAAAGTTGCAATTTTTGAGATTAAATATAGGCTAATAAGGGCAATTTCTTATGGTTCAACCAAATAGGTCATGCTCATTTTAGCAAAAGATTAGTTTATGTAATAAGAACCAATGTAGTTGAATCTATGTAAAATGAAGTGGTGAGTTAATTAATGCTGTCCATAATTTAAGCATCACTCAAAAGTGGGAAAAGGACAATGAAGGGAGATATTGGAGGTTTGCACTGAGTCCAAAAGAAAAAAAAAACACAGATACTTTATTACTCACAATCAATCAGTTCTAACCTCACACACGTAAAAAAATAGACTTAACTAATTAACAGAGATCTAAGTCATCAAGGGTGATACAACTTAATACAAGGTCTTAGCATGTATGCTGAAATAGTACCTTTCTAGAAAGAAGAGGAAGAGATCATTGAATGCCTCTTAGAAAGCCAGACACTGTGCTAGACAATTTAATCTAATTGTTAATAAACCCAAAGATATCTTGTCCCAATTTTCAGAAAAGTGAAGCACAATAAATTGCTGAGACACAGCTGATAAACAGCAGACCTGAGATTTGAACCCACATCTCACTAAATTGAGAGCCCTGTTCTTGTTGTCATTTTTGGATTGAATCCAAATAGATTCAATAAGGATAAAATATAATTACATAGAAGAAATCCAAAGAAAAAAAGAAGCAGAAAATGATGAAAAAAAATCTGAAGGCAGAGCAAATAGAATGCATCACTGCAAGTTTGTCATTAGACTAGAGAGAATATTTGCTTGGATGCTCTAGAGGAATTTTTCCTCATAATCAGAAACTTAAACTTTCCACAACTATAAAATTATTCTAGATGAGAATGCAATGACCTGTAAAACGCCATTTGAAAAGGAAAGTTGTGAGTTAGAAAGCACAGGCACCAAGAGTACCCGATAATCCAATTGCTTTACTCATTTGGAGTGCAATCAGCTCAAATACTCAAGTAGCATCTTTACAAATTTTGCACACACATAACTGTGGCCTTTGAAAGGCAAGTTCATCTCAAGAATTACCACTGCGCCTTCATTTACAAACTCTTCAAGATGGTAAAAAGGAAGAGACTGTATAAAGAAGCACATTTATAATCTTATGAAATAATTCCAAAGTCACTCATAAATCACTGGTAAAATCATTTGCATTGTGGTATTAAAAATGATTTAATAAAAACACTATTAAGGATTAAAATTAAACTAACTTTTTGTAAATATGTACTAGTTCACTTTTATATGTAACATTTATACTTTCTGATAAAATAATTTTAAAAAAATAATTTCATCTAAAATTTCAAATGCATGCTAAAGTCATAATTTGAAACTTATCATATAAGTCTACACATATACGATTAATATAAAATGTAGTATGATTCTATTGAGTTGTGGCAACTCACCCACTCTGAACATGGCAAATATTTGGAGAGCTGGATCTTATAAAATTTTTCTTACTCAAAAGATGGTCAGTAAACCAGTTGATATTAGAAACATTAAGAACAACCCAGAAGTACAAACTGGATATTTCCTCTTGTATTTTAGCTTTTGCAAGCTGTTCTGTATGCTTCTGAAACACTGTGACTCTTTGTAAACTATTAACTATACTTCAGATATCCATTCCTTAAATCTGGTTAGCATCATATTCATCAAGGTCCTGTCAAACTTTACAGCTAGAAGTAATCACCAATTATCAAGTAGCAATATGTCTCTTTATTATGGTCCTCATTGCCTTTTATCTTCTATTATCCTATTTGTCACTAACTCTTTCCTTCCTTACAATTTGTAAAGTCTTTGAATCTAGGAATATTTCCTCTTGTATCTTTATATATGCATACATATATAAAACGCATGTATTTTCTACAGTTGAATATTTTTAATACATTAAATACTTCAGATATGTTCTTTTAATTGGCATACCACCTTGAACCTTATCTGTAATAAGGAATTCAATACAAGTTAGGTTATTTACTTTTTCTGTAATTAAAATTATTCTTTATAAAAACATATTACATTGCTTTTCACTAATATGAAGAATCTAAACTTCCCACCTGTGGTGGTGCTAAGGAGGAGGAGATTATCACGTTTTACTTAACACATGGAAAATCACACTATAATGGGTAGACAACACTCTGTACTTGGCAATGCTCAAAAGAAAGTATATTAAGAGTTCCTATTGTGGCTCAGCAGGTTAAGAACCCAGCTAGTATCCATGAGGATGTGGGTTCGATTCCTGGCCTCACTCAGTGGGTTAAGGATCTTGCATTGCTGCAAGCTGTGGTGTAGGTCACAGATGTGGTTGGGATCTGGCATTGCTGTGGCTGTGGCATAGGTCTACAGCTGCAGCTCTGATTCTACCCCTATCTGGGAACTTCCATATGCTGCAGATGTGGCCTTAAAAAGAACAAAAGAAAAAGAAAAAAGAAAGGAAAGTTGTTTAAGGGTTTAATCCATCATAAATAATACCAGTGCACATTGGATCTGAGCATTAATGAACTAGATGGATCACTGATGTTAGTTTCTGAGAATCTGCCAAACCATCCACTACCCTGAAATATCCCTGTTCCTAGGCTACAAAGTTCTTCACATTGTCTCTGACATGGTTCCTGAATTGCTCTTGGGGCCAAAAATCTCCTTCTGTGCATATTGATCATTCCAATTTTCTCTTTGATTAATTGCTGAGAATTAAAGACAATTTTAAGACACATAAGCATTTTAAATATGAAACCAATGAATACTTTCCTTAGAATGCTACTGGAGGATTGACTAACAAAAATAAATGACTAACAAAATAACATCAGAAATATAGGGGACCCAATGATCTTGGACTCTTACTCAGGCAGGTGGCAAAGGAACTACTCAGCCTGTTCCTGAAATTAATACCAGGTTTGTAAGTGGGCAGCAGAACTATAAAGAGAATAATCCAGACTGAGGGCTGGGGGGTCGATGCTAAAAGAGAATCTCTCAAGATGCACAGGTGGTTATATGACAAGAGGGACTTTAGCAATGCAGGAGTTTTCTACATGTGGGAGTAAACTAATGGCAGATTCATAGGGAAAAAGAGGCTAATGCAAAGATGAGGTAAAAATTTACTTCAGTGGGGAACAAAAGCTGTGTACTCTGATTACAAATATAGTCCAGGTGGCTCAAAGATAAATAGCATTTTTTCACGATAATCAGAACTCTAGAACTGTAAAACTGATTTAAAAATTTTTGTACCATGTCATGAGGCTGGAGCTAGAGAGTGTGTGTTTACTCTTATGTGTGTGAACAAATACTCATGGAGAGAGAAGCAGACAAAAATTAAAATATTCTTCTTTTATAGTAATACAATGATAAATTTCTCATCTACAAAAAATAAACTGCAGAACAAATATATTACTTAGATTCTTTATAAAGATGGAAGTTAGATAATAGAAGAACAACTAAAAGGCTTAAAAAATGATTATCTCTGGGGATAAGGAAGGCAGGCTGCTGTTCAACCCTAGTATTTTGTGATTTTTTAAAAAAATTATGAGCACATGTGCAGTGATTTATCTGAGAGAATTCTATAAGCTTTGGCGAAAATATACAGTGCTCTAGGGAATATTTGTGATTGTTTAAGGTGCTCCTAACTTGGGGTCTCTTTAAATTAATTTCCAAGGTTGAATATTTTTGATGCCACTTATGTTGTGGGAATTTAAATCTCTTCTGCATGAGGATAGCTTACAGTTATGATTCTCTGGAGTGAATTCTTTCATTCTCCACACAAGTGTCAAAGCAATGGCAAATGTGCTGAACATCTCCCTTTACAGAATATTAAAACTCAAGTTCTTGAGACAGGTGTCCTTAGGGCATCTATGAAGGCATTCAACCGGATTCATGCCCCTAGCTCATGCTTGTCCTCTGAGGTGTTTGCTTACTTTCTCCATTCAGCTTTTATTTTTAAAAGATCTTCAAAAATTTCATCTAGCATTAAAAAAAATCATAACAGCTTGAAATATAATTCACATATAGCCTAGTATTTTAAATTGTTTTGTAGCAGAAACACTTGTAGGATATTTAAGCTGAGGTGTCGTTGGAAGTGATAGATTTGAGTACGTCTTCAATTATTTTCTTTTATCCATTTTCTCTCTTTGTATTTTTTTTTCTGGATAATTTGTCCAGATACTTAACTGCAGAGATCGATTCTCTCACTTGTTTTTCACTACCTCTTTTCACCTCTTTGTATTTTTAAGCCTACTTTTTGGAATTTTTTTTCATCTTTTTCTTACTCTTTTTCCACTTTTTCTACTCTCATATTTTCCCTGCCAAGAACAAGTTCTTGTTTTCTGAGTGTTCCTTTCTATATAACATTTTTTTGTATACATGAGGGTATTGTTTTTTAGAAGTTGTATTATCTTTTAAAGATCTTTAGATTGCTTTATTCATTTTTTTTGATCTAAATAGATGTCTGAAATATCTATAGGTCCACAGTTATTCATTTACATTTAAGAGTGAAAATCTTGAGTGAAAGGTGGGTTTTGCCATCTTGGATGTGACACTGGGAGTGGACGGGTCACTATATTACCACAGGACAGAAAGCCTTACCTGTTCCATTGGGAGATAACTAATTCCATTAGCTAAATACTTTGGACTATTTAATTTCTCCACAAAGGAATCTTCCACTCTCTTGTGTAATGGCTAAAGTCCAGTTGGCAACTTCTGGATGACATATGGAAGAAGAGAGCCCACATTTATTATCTCCTCTGTTTTCAGTAAGGTGCCTCATCAATTACCATTTGCTATGCCAAGAGTTTTTGAGTGTAGAATCCTCTTTTCAATTTCCCCAGAATATAAGCCTTCCTTGTCTTTTCACAGGGAGAAAATAGTAGTTACTGGGCTATTGTAATGAAAAAGGCCATCTATGATTTTCCACAAATCCTTCCCAGCCCCATTTCTTAGCACCAACTCCCCAGAGTATCCAGGCCCAAGAATCCTGACTATTGTGGATGGAAGGGGCAAATAATCTTCTTGTTGATTTCCCCTTTGGCATGCTTAGCTTTTAGCATCCTCAGCTTTTACTCAGTGATCACTTAGCCCTTTACTTTCATCCTCCAAAATTATGTCATCTCCCATCCAATCCTGTCTCCACTCTCATTCTCTTTTTGTCTTGTTATTCATTCAAGATTACTGAAGTACATTGTTAGGAGAGAGTGGAAGGTGAGCACTTAATCACTCCATAATGTTTAACTGGAAATATACATACTAGTTTTTATTTCTCTAGTAGTTATATGTAGCTATTTAAGACCTATATTTGTAATTATTTTTTTCCTGTAAAATTTTTACATTTATTTATGTCTGATTTGTCTATCGGATCAGAAGAATCACAACCAACTATCACCTCCTTCTAGTGATCTAGTCCCCAATCTCTCCTCCTGCCACATCCTCACCCCACCACACACACATTGCTGTTATCCTAGAGTTTTCACTCTGGGCTTCTACCATTTATGTGGCTTGGAGAAGAGGAGAGATGGTCATTTCATAGGTGAGAAGAATAAAATGTGCTCACTCTTCCTTGAAATAACTAGTTATATCTTCCGGTATTTATTCCTTTCTTGTTTGCGTATTCTTTTCAAGAGTGTTTCGATGTGTTTTTTTTTTTTTTTCCTGTGTGATGGAACATCTATTTGATAAATGAAAAATTTTATTTTAGTCTTACGTTTAAATTATACTCTGGCAATATATGTATAAAATTGCAAGTTTGAAATTTTTCTTTCAAATATTTATAAAACCTACTTTGTTTTCGTTTTTCATTTAGTGATGCTGTTGGAAAATTTGAGTCAATGTGTTGTCTTTCTTGTGACTTTAATTATAATTTTTGGCTTTGAAGTTGTATAGGTGATTAATTTGTGTCAATATTTTGATTCATTTAGTGTGAGCTTTGCTTTAAATTTTCTAATATCCTACATATTTCATTAATTTGGTGAAATTTTAAATAACTCCTTCCTTTAATATTTCCTTTACTCCATCTATTTTTCTCTTTCCTACCTATTTCATTTATCTACTTTCATACGTTAAACTTCTAATTTCTTTGACTTTTTTTTTTTTTTACATTTTCTATTTGGCTATCTCCTCCGAATGTCCTTTGAAAGAGTTACTCAATTTAATATTTGAATGACTAACTCAATTTTATGTTGATCTAAACTATTAGTCAAGCCAACTGTTAGCTTATTCATTTCAAAATTGTGCATGTAATATCTGAAGCTGATTGCTTTAATGACTTCTTTTTCCTGCCTTATGTTTCCATTAACCAATTTACGTCTTTGAAAATATTTATTATGCTTATTTCAAATTCTTATTTTCTAATATTCATTAATTTTGCTTCATCATATTTAAAATTAAAGAGAAGAAGTTACGCCTCAGGGCAGACTCTCTGGTGTGAACTGTAGGCATTTCCATCCTCTTCTACTGCATGGCATTCCCTCAGGTAACTGCCCTTGACCTCAAACTCTTTTTTTTTCTATCTTTTAAGAGCTGCCTTTCTGGATTTTAATCATGTAGTCTTTTGAGTTAAAGAGAAGAAGGGATCACTCGACCACACAGAATCCTCTCCCAGATTCTAATTTGCCAGTGATTACCTACCAAAACCAAAACTGGACTCTCACTGGGCTTGCACTGTGGGAATAAGCAAAAGGACAAAAGCAAAGTATTCTGCCCTAGCCTCTAGCTTTTGTTAGGAATCCAGCTCTTTCCATTTCCATCTCACACTGTAATCAAATGTCTTTTGCCTCCATATGTTTATCTCCATTCATTTTTAATGTTAGGCTCCAGAATCTATCAAATTCACTTACAGTTCTGAATACCTCCAGTACTACACTCTGAGAAGGAAGTTAGTTTCTACTGCTAATTGAAATCAACACAAGACAGAAGACATCCAAAGAGTAGTTTGCCAGTTTTAAAGTGCTTTACCTGTCACATGTAAAATACATTCAGATCAGTAAATGTTGTTCTGGGCTTATCTACAATGGCCAGAAAATGCTCTACACTTTGAGCAGAGTCTAAAAAAACTATGCCATTTAATAATCAAAAAAAACATGTGAGAAGGGATATGGTATGCAAGTAGAGGCACCCATATAAGTGAAAAGTTTATATAAACATTCACAGATATAGTGCCATATATCATAATGGGAAATATTATGTATTGACAAGACAGATTGATTTTAGGACACACATGCATCCAAAATTTTGCAATAAAATGTTCCATTTGTAAACTTTACCTAAAACACCCTCATGTTTTCCCTCCTTTTATTCTGTTTACAATGGTAATGGTTATTCTATTAACACATATTTTAATTGTCCTAGCATTATAAGGTATTTAGCTTTAAAAAATATTACAGTGAGTTTCAACCTGAACAATTGAGTAAGAATATCTCATTGAAAGGAAAGAGAAAATGGTTCCTAAAAGAACTGTGATTTTTACTGTTACTAAAATGCTGTTGATAGGTTAACTTCATTAGCAGCTCTTAGCAATATCTGCTGTTAGACTGTAAATCTAATTATCCAAAGTTAAGTGTTCTTACCTCATCTCTAATTTCCCTATAGAAGACAGTGTCCCCATCACTCTGTCCCTTTCCACTATATTTTTCTTTGTTGCACTCCTTACCAGCTCCCATACTGTCTCCCTCCTATTTGGAGTATTACCTTCAGGTTGATAGAGACATAGACTGTTTTACTCACTTCTAAATCCTAGCACCTAGAACAGGGTTTATTCTAGAAATTGCTAATATACATTAGTTAAATGCATGAGCAAAGAAAATTAGAATAAAGAAATTAAAAAGCCTGTTATTCGAAACAGTCCATATACCTGTCCTTGAGTAATATGACACATAGGAGTAACACTGGGCTTGGAATCCAAAACCCTCCCTGTGGCTATGCACAAACTGTGGGACACAGTTGATGATGAACTTTCCAGCTGTTGACATTCAGTCACATTATTCTACTTATGTGGCTGATGTAGTTAGTTCACAACATTTTATTTAGGTAACTAAGAAGATTTTTGCTCCAAAAAGACAGTCTGACAGGAATGATAGCAAGAATCAAGTTATGATCCATAAAGGATTGTATGAGCACAAATCCAGTAACTGGATTCCTTTACCTAAAGTAGAAATGATTCTGTCACGGCGAAAAACAGATTATGCTCTCATCCTTAAACAGGATTTAAGCAGGATTAAGGAAAACATGTAAACCCCCAGAGGCTCCTGATTTATTCTAAATTCTTTGATTTTTGTTCCCTTTGATTTTTTTCCTAGTTCATCAATGTGGGATTAAATCAAGTAAGTTTTATTGGTAAGTTCTTTACTCAAATCTGCTGGCTTTATTAAAAATCTTGTGATTTTTTTGGAGAATCTTAAGTGAGAATACATAAAGTACAGGATTTCTAGTAAAGAGTGAACAAGAAAGTATTTCAGAATGGTTCTGTACACATGGTGAACAGAGTAATACTTCTTCTGGACGTGTCTCCCGAACAGGTGTTATCTAGAACCTAAAGCTTTCTGAAATCAGGATCATATCCTTAGTTGGAGACTTAGAGGGTGTTTCTAGGGCAGATGGGATCAATCAGGGGACCAAAGACTAGGCAGAGGATAAATACAATGAAGGTGATTAAAAGTTTAGAAAATAATATTTCCTCAACTTTCTCTGATGCTATCCCAAATAGCGTATATTTGGACTCACCATTCCATGATTCAATATTTTTTAGGATTTCGTCATCAATTCTTTGCCAAATTTGAAGCATAGACCTCAAGAGCTACTTTAGTTTCAAAATATACTTAACGCCTACCAAGAGCACAAACTGCAGTGTATTTTTCAAAAACCTGCTTTTCCAAAAGTTGGGATCAATGTCTAGACAAGTAGTCTTTCTTTGTGTAGACTTAGGTGGTGAGTGCAGACTTAAGAGGTGCCTCTGTGCATCATGCTTTAGTGGTGGTGTTATTAATTACATTTATTTGATGATCAGTAAAAGATGAATATTCTACTGAGTAAAGAACTGATTTTCAGTGGGACAGAGGTGTCTAAATTTTCATTACTGGCACTTTATGGCATCATGAAACATTGAGAACACCTGATAATGTGTAACCCATCAGGGTTCTGATAGTTTTTCATGGCCAACATTTGATCAGAAAACAGACAAGTAAAAAGCTCTAAGAAGCTGAACTTGACTTTGGAAACAATTTAAAAGATCCTGATAATATGAGGTTATTTTTTCTTTGAGTATCTACAACTTCTAGTTGGATATGATCATGATGTGAATATGAGCATCCATAGAAGCTTTCTTGTAATGATTTTATAAGGGCTAGTCTTCGTTATCTGTTTGGCATAGACTTTACAGTCATAAGAGCTTATGGTAAGATTTTAGACTGGTTTTAAATACATGTTGTCACATTTTAACTAATTTAATATTCTCAATCTGTTTATACGCTCAACTACCTCTTAGAAGTAAATTAGTAATGCAGGACTTACATCTATTAAAATTCACTCAACCTGTGAAATGTGTCTGCTACTCATTGGTAATTAGAAAAGGCAATCCACAATAAGGAATGGAATTATTTAAATTTGTCAATATGAGGTAATTGAGTCCATTTTTCTGATAGACCTGATTAATGTACAAATAATCATATAACTGGTAGACATCATTCATATCTATTTTCCCTTAATTCAGGGCGAAAATCAAATCTGTCATGTTACTTCTTTTCCCACAAGACATGGAGTATGCAAACATGACACAGAAAAGTAATCCAAGGGACCATCTAGCAATCATTTTGAGCTTATCACAAATATTCGGCATGTGAAATTAAATTTTCTCTTTTATTTAAATTTGTTTAAATTTGGAATGTGATCTTAAAAATGTTTCACAGCTTGTTGGGAGTGTTTTGGAAATAGTACATTTAGTTTTAATAAAAAAGAACCACCAAGAAAGATAAAAAGAAGTCAAATCCCAGCTTGCAGAATCAGAATCATCTAAGATATTTTTCTGAAGAGCTTATTAATAATTTCCTTTGAAAATATTGTCAAATTATCTCAAATTAGGTTTATAGCTTACAAATCTAGATGTGACCTCCAAATGGCATATCAACACAGTATAGCATCTTAAAAGAGAGAAGAAATTTTAATATCTCCCCAAAGATGTATTAGAGAAAATAAAAATGTGTAAGAACCAAAATAAAACACAGAACCTCATATAGTTAATAGAAAATGGCAGTGAAAGAAACAACGTCTTAGAAATTTTGCTTAGAGCTCTTACTTAATTCTTTAACTTTACGTGACAAACGTTGAACACAAACTTTTAAAGATATTTAAATTAAAGAATTATCTTCTATTTATTGGCTATCTAAACATTTGGCTTCAGTTCTGGCACTTCCCTGAGTGGGTCCCTTTTTAACAGACAAGGTTTTGTAGGGGTAGCCCTTGCCCACGAAACCCTCAGAGATCTGACTACGAAATTAAATTGTTGCTCATGATAACAAATGATTTAATTGTTCATATCAAATTAGTACCTGCATTCAATCACAGAAAGGAGGCTCCTCCTACCCATATTCACCTTGTAGTTCCACCTGTGGGCCTTGCTCCTGCCACAATCAGGAAAAGTCACTGCTTCACTCAGGGAATGAGGCCAAGATACTTTGCCCCCACCCTCACAGTGCCTCTGGGAAGAGCGAGTTTCTTTCCTCTTAGGCTCTTCATTTTGAGCAGTTTCTTGTCTAAGTCTCTCTCTCTTCATAGTTTCCCTTATTCAGTTGGAAGCAGGGAAGCTTAACTTCTAGCTCACCAGAATTGACTTTGAATCTATCACTCAATCGCTGTTTTAACTTGGCCTCTGCCCGGGATGCTACAGGATATCGGCCTGGTGGAGGTTAGAGCAACTTGCTGGTTCTGGTTCACTTATTTGTGCTGAAATAAGTATCTGGTGTTTGTGAAGGCACCAGACCCTTATTTCTTTGCCAGGCTTCTTATTCAGGATATTTTGATAAATATTTTGTTAAATAAATTTACTAATAGACTTTTTTCTATTGTTTGAAATGACCCTGATTTCCCTTCTTCCATACATAAACAAATAACGTCTTTCACTGAAAAGGAATAGAGAGGAGTTTGACGAAGCTACCCACTTTCCCAGCACAAAATTCCAGTTTTTTTTCCCCCAATTCCATGACTTGCCACATTAGCAAAGACCAAGAATGCACTTACGTTTTCCCCATGTCCCAGCTAGGAAGTTTCCACGCCAAAAAACAAGCAGACCTGAGAGAGAAAAATCAGTTACTAAATATTTGAATTACATGTTCCCATTTATTTTAACCTAGCATCAAAAAATTTTATATACATTTAATCAAAATATTCACCAGGGCTAATTTTGTTTCCAAGACAGGAAACTTATTAGAAAATATATTTTATCTTAAAAACAAGAGAAATTGCTTTTTCACACTATACCAGCATAATTTTCAAGGCTTAATTAAGTACTTTTGATTTTCAACTTAGAGGGCATCCAGTCCAAGTAAATAATCATTTTTAGTTTGTCTTTAAAATATGTTTTTTTCTTTGAACACAATTATCTTCTTCTTTGAACATAGATTTTCATGGCCAGGGCTCAATAAATGAGAAAGATTTAGAACACATTCTAAAACAGTAAATGTGAGAAAAAGGAACAGATGTGGCCTTTACATTTTAATTTTTCTAATAATTACCTTTCTTTTAGCATCTTTGTATTAAAATCATGTATTACCACTTTAAAAATTTAATGTAAAGAGATTTTGGGTTATTTTACTAATTTTTTTAATCAACATTCCTGGTGCATAGGGCAAATCTATTAGTGCTAGTAGTATTTAAAGGCCTTTTTTAATTAATAAGCTATGGTCCTTAGGCCATTTATCTCAACCTATACTCTAATGTAATTTTCTCTAATGAAATAGCTATGTCACTGGAGTATACCACCTAACCTCTGTGTGTCCTAGTTCTACGCTTTCAGAAAGAATAGTCAAAGGCCAGACCCAAAGACTAAAGAAGATATATACAAATGACCTTGAACAGTGCCTGGCACAAAAGAAAACTCCAAACAAATTACTAGTATCATGAGAGTCTATTTCTATCTAAAACATTTTGACCTGCGTGCATGATATTTTATTTTAGTTTTCATGTTGGAATTACTCAATTATAATTCTGTGTTTAATGTTTTACCATTGCACATTATTTGTGCTTTTTTTTCCCTGCTGGTTTTTGTTCACCAGCTTGCTGATCTTTGTGAAAGGAGTAAATATTATTATGGATAGTATAATTTTTGGCTTTCCCATTTGATAAAAGCTAGGAGTGAATTTTAAATGTTTTTATCAGACAGCTTCCCTTTTGCATTTCCAGGAAAATGTCTCAAACTTGTTAAGGAGTTTATCATAGGAGATTGGGGGAGGATTCTGGATTGAAGAGTGAGTTTCATTAGGAGGCAAAGTGATAATACTCTGCTGATATTATCACACTTCTAGATTATTAATCCCTGTGGGTCCTTCCTATGTCTCGAAATATGATAAAACAGAAAAATTGCTATAGTTATGGAGAAGTGAAGAAAGGAAACGAAACTACTAAGGTTTATTTGTACAGGTGCTTTTTTTCCTGTTTCTTGTTTTGATATTCTCCTCCCCTAAAATATGTAGACCTATGGAGAGCAATTATTATGAGTTCTTCACTATTCCTAGTCTATCACTATTATTAGTTTTATCCACTGACTAAATTTATTAAACCTAAATAGAGTTTTTATAAACAGATACATGAATGGGGCTAATAAATAAAAAGTAGAGTTTCAACGAATTAGATTTTTCAAAGGCATAAATATTGATTACAAATTAATGATTCAAAATAGCAGTTCCCATTATAGCACAGAGGAAACAAATCCGACTAGGAGCCATGAGGTTGTGGATTTGATCCCTGGCCTCGCTGAGTGGGTGAAGGATACGGCATTGCCATGAGATGTGGTATAGTTGCAGAAGTGGCTCCACTCTGGTGTTGCTGTGGCTGTGGTGTAGGCCTGCAGCTACAGCTATGATTCAACCCCTAGCCTGGGAACCTCCATATGCCATGGGTGAGGCCCTAAAAAGACAAAAAGACAAAATACATTAATGTCTATTATACAAGGTCCATTGTTTATGGCCACACCCACAGCATATGGAAGTTCTTTGGTCAGGGATTGAATCCAAGCTGCACCTGCGGCAATGCCAGAGGTGTTTAACACACAGCACAGGGCCAGGTATTGAGCCTGCACCTCCGTAGCAACCTGAACTGCTGCAATCAGATTCTTCAACCTACTGAACAACAGTGGGAACTCTTACAAGATCCTTTTAAGTGTTTCAACCATTTTGGATATAGACAACAAATAAAATAATTCTAAAGTTTACAGAAATGTAAATATCAACTTTTACATTTTTTTGCTTTTCTCTGTATTTTTCTTTATTAATTAAATTACTTAATATTGAAATTTTAATATTTTTGCCAGCTGGTAAGAAATGAACCTAGTGGGTTTACTAAATACTAGAGTATACTGCACTTTCTCTCATTCTATCCAATATATAAGCCTCAGGATTTAAGTTATTCAACTTATTAGGACTCTTACTAATTTTCTAAATAAGTTTTAAATCTAAAAGTTTGAGCTTTATGTTTTAAAGTCAGAATGAGAAAAATTAGACCCATTACATTGTGTCTTTAATCTGTTCCGTGATGGAGCAAAATGAAAAATTGGACTTCCAATGCCTTTAGAAGATTAAATGTTTTATCTAAGTCAAATTATCTAGTTAAAAGCATTTTAAATTGGAAGTATCTTGCTCTAAAGAAATGTCAATTATCTAACGACTTGTAAGTATCCCTGTTATAATTATATGGGACGCTCATTATTGGCATTTTTTAAACTATGATCCAAGCTCCGATAGAAGTTTTATTACAGATTGTCAGGAATTATCAGAAGTGTGATAGGGTAGATAGTGATGTAAAATTATTTTCTTACTTTGCAGTAGGAACCAAATCATGACCTCCATACTGTTGCACTCATCTGAAGGAATTTCTTGGAGTATTTATTTGTTGAAGTACAATTTGCATATACCAAAGTGTTGTGTGCAACTTGATGGATTTTGACAAATACATTTATCTAATTACCATAAAATATATCCATTACTCTAAAAACTTTCCTTCCCCCAAACTCCGTTCCACACTTGACATATCTGAATTGCCAGCTAATGAAATTTCCTTTCAGACTGAAAAATTTTCTTTAACATTTCTTTTGGTGCCAATCTACTGGCAGAAAACAAACAAACAAAACTCCGAATTCCAATAAGGCAAAATCTTTAGAAGAAAAATAACATTTTTTGTTATAAAATGACTTATTTGCCTTTACTTTTGAAGTACAGCCTGGTGGAATATAGAATTGTTATTAATTATAGGTTTTTGTTTTTCCTTTGAAATAAGTCATTCTTATATTTTTAGCTTGAATAGTTTAATAGTTTCTGAGAAGCTATCCATTTATTTTATTGTTCTTGTTTGTATCATTACATGTCCTTTCACTTGCTTTTGAGATTTTCTCTTTCTCTATGCCTTTCAACAATTTGTTTGTATCATTACAAGTTCTTTCACTTGCTTTTGAGATTTTCTCTTTCTCTATGCCTTTCAACAATTTGACTCTGATGTGTCGGGAAGCAGAGTCTTTGTATTTTTCAGCAAACTTGGGATTTGCTGAGCTTCTTGAATCTATAAATTAATGTTTTCCTCTAACTTGGGAAATAATAATAATTTGGGCATTATTTCAAGTATTTTCTCTGCCTCTTTCTCTCTTCTACCTTTCTGCAAATCTATTTGACCACATGGTGGACTGCTTTAAATTGTCCCTCGGGTCTCTGAAGTTCTGTTAACTATTAATCATTTAAAAAGGATTTTCTCCAAAATATTCTTCAAACTGGACAATTTCTATTGATTTACCTTCAAGTACATTGATGTATCTTTTTTTTTTTTTGGTCTTTTTAGGGCCTCACCCATGACATATGGAAGTCAAATCGGAGCTGTAGCTACTGACCTACACCACAGCCACAGCAACACTGGAGCCCAACCCTGTCTGCCACCTACACCACAGCTCGCAGCAATGCCAGATCCTTTACCCACTGAGCAAGGATGGGGATCGAACCTGCGTCCTCATGGATGTTAGATTTGTTTCCATTGAACCAGGACAGGAACTCCAATGTATCTTTTAAGAACAGCTTGTTTTTCTTCTCTCTACTGGCTTTTTGTTTTGTTTTTGTTTCTTTCTTTGCTGTCCCTACAGGTATCTCTCTCACATATACATAGTTTGGCTGTCAAACATGTTTGTGTGCAACCTATAATTTCTAAATCACTCCTTCAATGATTTTTCGGATTCTGACTTTTCCCTTTACATTTTCAGCTATTTTTCCAGCTCAATACTATAAGAGCTGCACCTTTAAGTGATATGGCTTATATTTTTCTGATCTCTCATTTACTTGTGTGTTTTTTTGTAGTTAAATCCAAAGAAGTTTAGGTTGTCATCTTGATCCAAGATACTGTTAATTTGTCATTCTTAGTCTTTCCTGTTATAGTTTTTGAGATAAAATATTCAAGTTTCTGTCTTTAGTAACTCAATACTTATTTTATTGAATTTTCCTTAAAAAAGGTATTTATTTGGCATTTGTGTGATTACTTCATTGCTTTGCCATTACAAGAAACCCTAAACTTCATGAGACTATTTCATTATTTGTATATACTAGGAACAAAATTGTCTCGTTTGTATATTACCTAAATAAGGTTGTTTGTTTTCTTTTTATGGTCACACCTGGGGCATAGGGAAGTTCCTGGGTCAGGGGTCAAATAAGAGTTGCAGCTGAGGCCTATACAATAGCCACAGCAACACCAGATCTGAGCCATATCTGCAACCAACACTGCAGCTTGCAGCAGTGCCAGACCCTCAACCCAATGAGCCAGGCCAGGGATTGAACCCGCATCCTCGCAGAGACAATGTTGTGTCCTTAACCTGCTGAGCCACAGTGGAAACTCCTCTAAATAAGTTTCTTGATCTCCTAAACATATGGTATATACCAAAGTGATCTAATATATAGGTTTCAAATGAGTAAAACATGATTATCAAAAATTTCTGGAAACAAAAATCCAAAACAAATGCCCAACCTAAAAGGCAAATAAATTTCATATGAAAATTTAGTTCACTAGCTGGAGAGTCTTTTCCACCAAAAAGACCCAATTGAAAAATACAGTGAATTGTATTTATTATGAGTTACAGGCTGGAGGGTGGGAGTGTGTGGCAATGATCCCATCTGAATCATGACACTATACCTTACAGATACACAGCCTGTACTTATTTTAGGAAATATATTGCTTAAGTTTATACTAGATATGAGTGCTCTTCCTTTTGATATGATTCCAAAGAAATATTACGTGGATACAATTTTTAAATAGCAAAAAAATATCTAGAAAATACATTAATAAAGTGTGATCAACAGGATATATTCTAATTAGGATTTTGATTCATATACAGTTATTCTCAGACATCAAAGTTGTAAGAAGAGACTAGTTGTATTTAATTCCATGGTGTCAAAAATTCACCCTAAGTTCGAACCATAAATGCTAAAAAAGAAAATTAGAAATTGTATATGATTATGCTAAGAGCAGATAGATCATCAGGAAAAAAGCAGAGCAGACAGCTATTCAAAGGATCCTGGAACTAAGAAGAAAGGACATCACCTAAAAGCCATGAGTGTCAGCTAGAGGCTCTAGCAGTATGTTATTTTCTTATTTTTTAATAAAATTCCCCATAATTTTCTTTAAAAATGAATTTTACATTAATAAATTTGAAATTGTTGAAAATTTTAATTGTGTTATCACAATAGATCATAATGTTTAAATTGAAAAATAATTTCTTCACAGATGCTGAGGTACCCGAAAGGCTTAAAGAGCTATGGTTTGATATTATTTTCTTTTTGTAATGAAATGTACAAACATTTCAGCTGAAATATTTACACAGGTACCATATTTTTGTCTTTCCTTAGGATATTTTCTTCAAAAAGGATTTCTACAAGATAAAATCAACTGAATAATTTTCTACAGTTTTGATTATTTGAATGTTTCAACCAAATTTCTATTATGCAAAATATAAACTTTAATTCTATTACCTTCAAGTAGAATATAAATCTATTAAAATATAAAAGTAGCACTGAAAAATTCATCCCATAAATATATGTAGTTCTTTAACAAAGATCAAATTTCAAAATTAAATATTACACATTATTTGAGTTTTTAATCATACAATTTACTACCTTGATTTTGAAAGAATACACTTCAATGATTTCCCTTTAATTATAATAATTAAAACTTATGAAAAGCTTCAAAAGTTGAATTTTCCTCAGTCTTTGGTTATGAAGACTTTCAATAAAGATTTCCAGCTGAGTATGAACAAGATGCATCCAAAAGCTTAGAGAATGTATTTACAAAAATATTTATTACTCTAGAAAAGTTAATTTACAAGCTTATTTTTAGTTCAGCTGTTATGAAAATCTCCTTTAAAAGCAGAAAGTGAGAAAATGTAGTATAACGCTGATATGTATATATACATATACACCTATGTATAACTATAAACCATCCTCTTGAAAATGCTCTATGTAAATATAAAAGTAATTACCTTTTACTTCTACCACCTCTATTTTGATTGGGAGACCATTTCTACTTTGAATGTGATTATAAATTCCATGAATTCTAAAAATATAAATTCCAAAGTTTCAAGAAAATTTTTGCTAGAAGATAAAGTTCATAACATCAATGCTTATACCATGACATTTTGCTTCCCCCAAGTTTTAATTTATATTTTCATAACAAAAACGATGTCATATTTAACAGTGAGCCTCTTGACTGAATTTAAAATAGCATTCACAAAAAATGTCAGAGGTTTCTGACAGAATGAACTTCCAATACTTTTTCTCTGATTCTACAAATTAGATGAACAAATGAGTCATTATCAGAATTAATGATAATGTGTTTGAGGCATCTGATGACATTGACTTACTGGTGCCATGCAACTGTTTGCAGAGCTTTTCTGCTAATGTATCTAACACATCAATTGGTACTCTGACACTTCTCAGAAGTGTAAACACACACACAAATTTGATATGAAAAATGAGCCAAATTAATTTAGCACAGTAGTCACTTGACAATTAAAAAGTCATACTTTACACAGTACTATGTAAATGAACCTTCTGCAACTGAGCCAGTTAAATTTCCATCTTCAAACACAGTGTTTTAAACACTTATTAATTTGGGAAGTAGATCTGATTCTTTTTTGCATAAATGTGTATCTTCTGGTTTTCACTTCTGGCCAGTGATTTCACCACAGTCCTCAGGGTGACTTGTAAATGCCAACAAATATATAGGGTGAGTTAACACAATTATTATCAACTTTTTTGAGAAATCTGAATTCAGTATCTAATTCCTCATTAAATATGCACTTTTATTTGAGTTCATTTGCTGCTGTAAGAGTTTATTGCAAATTTTCAAACGATAATTTGCCAATCTTATCCTGTAGACAGACTCATGAATTACACATTTAAATGGTATAAGAACTGTGTTGAATATAAACATGCTTTTTTCTTTTCTCTGACTCAGTTGAGGTATTTTTTTTTCCCCTCTCCCATGGGAAAAAAATCATCTCTTTCACTATGAAGCAATTATTCATCCATGTATTCTTTTTCACACATTTAAAAGTTAAAATAAACAGCAGAAATAAAAGAGTATTTATTCTCAGCAATAGAAGTCATAAGTGAATTTAGGAAATAGAGGTTAGCATACTGAAAGAAGAGATTTCAGCAGCTAAACCTACCCAAACTTAAAATTTTAATGTGTAACTCTCAAATTAATTAGAAATTTGAGAAAAATTTAGAAAAATATTGCATAGGTAATTCACAGAATGGTTATAGGTTTATTAAAAATAAGTTAAACTTTAGCAATTAAAAAAACATAAGTTTCAACAATAAGGTAATACCTCAAATTGACCAAAATAAGATTTAAAAAAAAGATGAGATACTGTCTAAAATGTGGTAACACTAGGTCTCATGCTTTTCTGTTGGAGTGTAACCAGTGCTGCCATTTGGGGGCAATCTGATTGTATTTGGAAAATAAGTAACTATAAATTCTAGAACAAATATTCTGACTTCCAGATATACACCCCAAAGAAATCTCTTGTGGAACCACATCAGTTCAAGCACTATTTAGGCTGGAGGGGATACAGTTAGCTTCTGTTAGAAACAAATGATTAAATCAAATGTGGTGAGGCATTCTTTGAAATATTAGGCAACAAAAATTATATTAACTGTGATAGAGAAACATACAGCTAGGTGGCTACATCTCAAAAAACCCTAGCTCTGTTTTATTTTTCAAGAAGCAGAAAACAGAATATTTATAACCTTATAAAGTGATTTAAATAAGACACATACATTCGCTACATCCAATATTTTTTTTTCTTTCAGATACCTCACATCTATGTGCATAACTCAGACATGAGGGAAGAGAAAAAGAAGAGAAAATTGGAAGCAAAGGGAAAAATAGAATTTTATAAACCAAGCAAAACAAACAACTGAGCCACAGCATGGCAGAAGTTAACTGCAGGAGGGTCTTCCACACATTGATGATAACAGTTTGCTAAGACCTGAGGAATAAAAATAATTTAAGTATCTAGTCCTCTCTTGCAGTCCAAACTTCAGACCAAGCATAAGCATATGGACCCCGCACTGGTTGGAGCCAGAAAGCATATTCCTGGAAAACCATCTCATGTGTCACCACCAAGCCGTCAGAAGAACATCACACAACCTTCAGACTTTACCCCAAATTTTGCCTGTGAAAACTCTCCCCCAAAAACTGTCAGAGAGCTTGTGTCTGTTGAGCTTGAGCTGCCCTGTTCTCCTCACTCAGCACCACAATAAACATTTCTGTACTCCAATCCTGGATGTTTCAGTGTGTTCAGCCTCACTGTGAATTTGGCACATGAACTTGGGTTTGACAACATATTTTTTTTTTTTTTCCTATGGACCCATCCATCTCTTCTAAAAATCATTTACTTGACCCTAAGAGGCCTACATCCCTTCACCTTAGTGGCAGCTGTGGTTCCTGCAGAAGAATCCAGTGATACATCCCAGACTACTGGGTATACTCTTTGAGGAAGAACAGGGACTCTGCCCCACCAGTGAAATATTATTTCTTTCTGCATTTCCTCACTCCCCTAATTAATATGGGTATGAATCTGCCCTTCGGCACTCAGGGTATCTATGTGACTGAAAGCATTTTTCCTACATCCCTTCTCCCCTTTCCCTATTAAAATGGTATTTAATCCTGAATTCTAAGACATCTCAGGGAATTACTCTTTATCCACGGATATCTCACACATGTGCATGAGATATACATGTTAATAAACTTCTGTTTGTTTTTGATTAATGTCTTTTATTATAGAGATCTCAGCTAAAAACACAAAAGGATGAAAACAAAATTATTTTTCCTTCTCTACATAAGTGTGTAGAGTGAAGCTCAGGCAACCCCAAATAATACAAATAGGAATGATTCCTATAGACAGCAGAAACCTTTGTGTGTCTGATGTGTCATTTCTACCCCCTCCCCATCCAAATTCAATACAATCACAGATATACTATATGGTATTGTGTGTCATTGGAAAATATATTGAGAAATATGGAGGTCACCTGAGCTTGATGAAGTAAGTTGGGAATATCAGATACAGAGAAACTTGAACTTCAGGCAGTAAAGAAGTAAAAAAAGCAGAAATCACAGAAAGACCTTTGAAGAGCTCCAGTCTGAAAGAATGCACTTCTAGTTCAATTAACATCAGTGTTTAAGGAAGAAAAATACCCCTGATACCTCTGCGTTATTTAAGGATTGAGGGAAACCAATTTTTTCTGGCATTTAAACTTCTGTTTTCAGAAATCTGGAAATATATAGAATCAAGTAAATAAAAGGGAAAAGGTTGTAAATTTCTAAGTACACGAAGATAAACAGAAGAATAAACTCAAAGCCCTTTTTTACCTAAACAATTCAAACTGCCTTTGATTACATTTAAGTCACTCCTTTTCTTGGATTTCATTTTATATATTTCACGTGCATTGAAAGAAAAACTGCAAATGTTCAGGCTGCATTTACTTATTACTTGATGCACAGCTATTTTTCAGGGTAATTTTGTTCAGAGTAAGAATGAATAGATGTTTGCTAATTCACTCCTATCCTTTGAAAGTTAATCCTGTGTTAATAAGAGTTGAGTCAATGTTGCTTTAATTCATTTTCATATTTCCTTATAAAAAGATTTTTATGTTCTAATATAAAAATAACAGCTTGATTGCAAAATAAAAGATAACTCAATAGTAGCATCTTATATGAATTTAATTTACTTTCAAAATGAGGACTGTGCTGGTAGAAAGAAATAAATCATAATATTTACTTAGAAGTACTTCCTTTTTTTCACATATAAGTTATTTGTTAATAAGATACTCTTAGGATTAAAGTTATAATTGTAAACATACTGGAAAGTTTCAGCTGAATACAGAAAGAACATTTGATAGGAATTACATTATAGAAGTAAGCCTTACACACTATGAAATATACTTAATATAAATAAAATCAAGATAATTAAATATATAAGTATATTTGTATAAGTATAAATATATAATATATAAATATATTTCTATATAAAACATGTATTTGTACATATTTATTTTATTGATACATGTTTTTCATATATATGTTTCCGAGAGGAATGTATCACAATTCCAAATATAATTGTTGATCTCTTTGTAATCTGGTAGGACCATATGGGGCCTTTATGTGACAGATTCCTTCCCCCTATTTCCTCAGCTGTAATTCCTCTCTAAAGTATTGAAATAATAGTATTTGATGAACCATTTCCTGAGTTATTTTACAGACGCTAAGACCCTCATGAAATGGAAGAAATTAACTACTCGATAACCATGAGCTCATAGCCCCAAGACCTACTGGGGCCTGAGGATTGATAATGTTAACACCTGTGACACTGCCCTGTTAGCTCACCATCAACCAATCAGAGAATTGTGCACAAGCTGATAACTTACCCTGGGCTCCTCCTCCCTCACTTTTGTCTTTAAAAATGCTTTGCTGAGATCCATCAGGGAGTTTGGACATTCTGAGCACTAAATGTCCTAAACCCTTTTCTTGGTGCCTTGCCATAAATACTGCACCTTCCTTTACCATAACCAGTGTCACTAGATTGGCTTCACTAAGCACAGGACCCAAGTTTGGTTTGGCAACATTTCCATATTTTCATTTTTCTTCCAGTTCTCTAATTTGTTGTTTGATATGTTTTACACATACAGCTTCCAAGACTATAGCTTTCTCCTTATCAAGAGTCAGCTACCCTTGTATGAAAGAGCTAAGAAGTGATGGAATTCTCAAAGGCCAATAAGTGTATGTGTACTTGTCAACATCTTCTCCCTACCCAAACTCTGTTTCAATGCTTTGGCCCACACTGGGTGAGCACTGCTGCTTTTTACTTTATCATGGCAACAAGGAATGCAAATAATGCTATAGGCATAAGGGTAGAGAGAAATGGGCCTACGTAAAAAGTTCTCTTCTAATTTATTTCTCATATGTGTTACCTCATCCTGTTCCTACCACTAATTCGGGTTCCAAGTCTCTGCCATAAAGAAAGCAGCGATTTTCTCAAGAATGAAATAACTCGAATTGGATCATCAAGGCTTGGCTTATTTTATTGTATACTACTGAAGACTTCAAAGCCTGCAACATTTGGGGAAAAAATATCTTCCTCTTCATCTCGCTTTGGCCCTATTTTACTCTTGTGTTGAAGAGTGTTTTCTTCTATGATATGCCACCTATTTTTACAAAGGACAAACACAGTGGTTAAAAATAACTTTCTCTGAGGTTGGGTAATGGTTTTAACCCCAAACACCATAAAAATGTTTTCAATCGGTAATATCCATTGGTTGTATGACCACACTGTCCAAGACACATTCTAGACTTTTTAGTTTCAAAAATAAATAAAATGTAGCCTGTAGGGAGTTCCCGTCGTGGCACAGCGGTTAACGAATCCGAATAGGAACGATGAGGTTGCAAGTTTGATCCCTGGCCTTGCTGGGGTGGGGTGGGGGTTAATGATCTGGCGTTGCACTGAGCTGTGGTGTGGGTCACAGACACAGCTCGGATCTAGCATTGCAGTGACTGTAACTCTGATTCAGCCCCTAACCTGGGAACCTCCATGTGCCATGGGTGTGGCCCTAAATAGCAAAATAAATAAAATAAAATAAAATAATAAAATAAAATAAAATAATAAAATAAAATAAAATGTAGCCTATGCCCTCATGAAGATCATAGCCTAGAAGCAAGTAAGAAAAACACTATAGCAGATATACTGTTAAAAAATAAGGACTCTTTTTTTTAAAGAAGCACCATAAACAAAGAACAATAGAATGTCTGGTAAAGCACCATCAGTTCTGCCCCCAGAAGATTTGAAAATTCATCATAGAAGCAGTAATATCTTGGCTGGTTCTGGAAACGGTCTCTATTACTTGGTAAAATGGAACTTGGCCTATACTATAATATTTAAATGGAGATATACTTCTTGTAATGATGAAAAATGTGAAGATAGGGGTTTGCCAGCACAGTCAGTGAGCCATAATCGTCGAGCAGTAAAGTCTAGTGCAGCATCTCTTTGTTTCAATTTACCTTGATTATGTTTAAAAAATAGGAGCTATAACTATAGATAGTATGTCCAGGATCAGGAAAGAACTAATTGGAAAGCTCTAGCAAAATCTGCCTCTTTAGTAAAGAAAGCAATATTTTTTCTACTATGAAATAATTATTACATCCCATTGGGAAGGATTTTGCCACGTGGCCATCTTGAATTGAAAGGAGATTTGAGAAGAGCCTGTCTAGATTTTCTAGTCTCTGGAATGAAAGGTAGGAAGGAAAAAAGTTAACACATTTGGTATGAATGAGCCAACTACAGAGTAAGACAGTCAGTCGTAGTTGAGTATAGATTCATCACACTGAGAAATATGGAAATGAAGATTAAGACCAAAGGGAAAAAAAGCAACATTGAAGACAAGTGGATGTGGAAATACAAGGATAGGAAATTTGATGTGAAAACAGGTAGGTATGGGTTGGAATGACACATGAATTCAATGAATTCTACAGCATTAACTGTGTTTAGTACAATAAAGATTCGTACTAAAACATATTTAAAATATCCACTTCTAAATGTTTATAGAACTAAATAAAAATGTCTTTTTTTTCCAACAATTGCTTAGAACATTTTGATTTTGTTTTTTTCCCCCCAACCTACCACTGAAAACTTCATGAGCATTATAGAGCAGTTTAATAAAAATTTTTGCATACTCCTTGGGTGTCAGACACTAGAGCTATAAAAATGGACTAAATTCTGAAGAAGTCTTGAATTAAGTGGTAACAATTTTTAAGTGATACCAGGAAAGAACCTAATGTTTTATTAGTATACTGAAAGCACATTATGACCTTAGAGCCTTCTTATGAAATTAAAGTCCACAGTACCTTATTAGAACCATATTCCATTTACAAATAAGATAACCACGTTCTTGTAATATGTTCATTGGAATTTAAAGTCTTTATTAAAGCAGGGTTTAGAATAGTAAAATTAAACTGTAAAATTTCCTTTTAAAAATTACTTTATGATAGAACACTGTAAACCAAATATAATGGAAAAAATAACAATCTTTTAAAAATTACTTTAATTTATATTCAATAATTCCTCCAAAAATTGAGAAAGGAAGAAAATTATTTTTAGTGCAATTATTTGGAAACACTGAGAATTTTTTCATACTGCTTTGATGGAGAGGGAGTTGGGGAGCAAGGAACATATACAGGAAAAAACTCTAAGATGCAATTTAAGGACACACAGGACAAAAGTAAATGATTTTCCTTACAAAATTGTGTTAGATTCTTAGGAAGAATACCACTCTTAGTCACAAAATGTTTTGCCGTATTCTAGAAATTCTATATTCAATTTCATAGGCTTAGAAATTTAATTTTGTCATTATATCTGAGTGTGATGGAGTTCTCTGGATTAGAGTTGCACTAAACAACAGAAAGGTAGGGGATATATATGAAAATGCAGTTTATTGATATATAAATAAAACATAACTGACTGGATAAATGACAGACTGAAAAACCCTAGAATGGAAACAAATTGACTACTTGTGAAATTAAAATTTTTCAGTGTGGCTAAAGCAGAGCTAAAGAGACAGAGAGTGGCATGAGATGAGGTAGTCAAGGGCAGAAGGCATGAGAGATTGGCCAGAATAAGCAATAGATTTTTTTCTTAAGTGCAGTGGAAAGCTCTGGAGAATTTTAAGCAGGAAGGTGACATAATATCACATATTTTAAAACAGACATTTCTAGCTGTTGTGTGATAATATGAATGGGAGCAAAAGTGGGGAAACATTTAGGACACTGTTATGATATTCCAAGTCAGCAATAATGGTTATGTGGCGTAGGGAATTAAAAGAGATGAAGAGAAATCAGTTCAAAGTATAATTTCCTAGGATACTTAAAAGGATATATAGATTAATTGGATGAGGTAGGCGTACCAGTTAAGATGTTTTCAAATGCAAGACATACAATAAAAAAGGCTGAAAAGAATCTCATATAACAACAAATATGGAGGGAGATACTTCCAGATTTAGTAATTTAATCAAGCATACAGTATCATTCTGCCTCTTTATAGTTACTATTGACAAAATTAATGGTTTGGTTATTAAGCTTGTTATTTCATAGTCACAGCTGATACAGGTACATAAACCTTACATATAAATGATAGAAGTTGTACTCATTTTTTTACAAACCTAAAATTGCTCTAAAGGATAAAATCTCTTAAGGGAAAAAAAAAATTATAGGTAGAGTTTTTCCAACTGATAATGATATGCGTCTATTTTTGGTTTCAGTCAGGTATACTCAATTGCTTTGTTAAGTACAAACTTCATGAAATACATCTTCTCTGGTAAACTGATAGACTCTATTTCCATGTTAACTGCTAAAATCCTTTCTTGGAGTACTATTTTAATACAGGACCAGATGACAAAAAATTTACTTCCTGGAGCTATGTGGTACCTTGCTGTTCTGAGATCAAATGCAAATAGCAACACTGGTAGTTCAGGCCACTGGAGTTGTTTATTTAGACCTTCATTTTTGGAACATGAGTTGTACTGATGCTGCTACACTCTCTTTTGACCAAACAAGATCATCAAAGCTGTTAAATTTTGACCTTCAAAGTGATTTCATGAAATAGATCTAGGCAAAGGGACTAAATTGCAAATTTCACTTTTCATTTCTTCTGAATAGTTTCTCTGCAACATTTTAGCTTCTGTAGTATGGGATTTAGAAAACATATACTTCAAAAGCGTGTTCACATAGTATTCATTTTAAACATCACCGTTCCCCATGGTTAATGACCTCCTGCCCTTTATCTGTTGATTATTTTTCCTGATTTTTCTCTCTCTTCAGTATCCTCTAGCTAAATTCACCTTTCCTCATCTCAAAATTATCTTTCTTCAATAAGTGACCTTGCTATTATTTCTTGCAGGCATGAAGATTTTCACCATCTCCATGTAGAGGCACATATATATGAAAGGATAAGACTCTCAAGTATTTTTATTCCTAAAAATTTTCAGTGTTTTACAGGAGGAACTTTATTTTCTTTCCTTTAGCAGTAAATGTATTATGTGACCCCTTTCAGCATACCAAAAAAAATGCATATCTTCTTATTGAATTTATGTACTTTGTCCAAATGCTGTCACATTGCAGTTAAATACATTATATTAACTGATTGGATTTAGCAGAAAGAAGAAATTAAGGTTTTTTTTCTGTTTCATATAAATAAAGTAATCATTCTGCATATGACTAGTTTAAATCATGTTTTTTTGATTCTTTTAAAATTTTTATTGGGATATAGTTGATTTACAATGTTGTATTAGCTTTAGGTTTACAACAAAGTGAATTTTAAAAAATATATATATATGTGTATATATATACATATATATATATATACACACATACATATATTCATTTTTTCCCATATAGATTGTTACAGAACATTGAGCAGACCTCCCTTATGTAATATTTTTAGGAAGGTCTTATTCATTCTATGAAAAAAAAACTCATGTATTAATACTTTTATGAATCATTTTACATATTTCAAGTTTTTGGTCACCTGTAATTTACTTTTATTATAAGGCATGAGTTAGACATCCAGATTTATTTTTTTCTTTCAGGTGGCTATTCATTTTTCCCAACTTGACATATTTTATAATCTACTTTTTTTTCCTCATTGATCTAAGATGTCACCTTTTCCATGTACTAAATTCCCAAATGTACTGGCTTTATTTCTATATTTTCCACTTAATTTATCTGCCTGTTTATTGCTGTCCTGGCACCACATTGTTTACATTTCAATTTCTGTAACACATGTGATTGTTATTGTTTTAAAAGACAACAGAGTAAGTTGGGAGAAACTGTAGATCTGTACATCCATGGCTTTGCAGATTTTACAAGTATTGCTTTTTCCTTGGTTCTTTGTATCACTAGCTCATCTCAACCCCTTAGTAATATCTTAAATGGCACCCAATCAGAAAGACCTTCCTGAGGAATCTAACACAAAATAACTCTCTGGTATCTTTGATCACACAGCAGTATTTTAATTACATTTATCGTGCTTTATAATGGTTTCATTTACATAATTATCTACTGTGTCTTTCCCACACTCCAATGTAATGGTCCTCAGTCTGGTTTATCTTTTTCATCATTATATCCTCAAAGGTTAAACAGTACCTAGCATATAATAGGACCTCTAAAAATACCTGCTGAAAAAAGAAAAAAAAAAGGAAGGAAAGAAGAAAATACTGTTTATCAGTTTGGTTTCGTTCTTTTTATTTGTTATAAACAAACATTTATTTGTTATAAATGCTGGCCCCGAAGATTTTATATTCTAAGCCCTGAAACCTGTGCATGTTACCTTAACGTGTAAATTTTTTTTGCAGAATGAGCCCAGATTATCTACAGGGACCCTAAATTCCATTAAAAGTGTCCTGATAAGAGAGCCAGAGGGAGATTAGACAAACATAGGAGAAGGTGATGTGAAAACAGAGGGAGGAAATGAACTGATGGAGACAAAAAAGGTAGGGCTTGAATCACAGCTGCAGCTGAATTATAGCCACAGCAATGCTAGACCTGAGCCCAGTCTGTGACCTACACCACAGCTCATGGCCAGGGATCTTTAACCCACTGAGTGAGGCCAGAGATCCATTATGCATCCTCATGAATACTAATTGAGTTCTTAACCTACTGAGTCACAACAGGAACTCCTCCATGCATGTTTTCATATTGTACAACACATTTACACATCTCTAAGCAACATATAGTATTGTGCTAAATTTTAAGTAACTTAACTTTTACATAAATAAAACCATATCATTTATGTCCTTATGCAGTTTAGTCAAACATGTTTCCAAGATTTTTCATCTAAATGCCTATAGTTCTGTTTCACTCATTTTAAATCTAAGACTGTTTTGTATCAGAAGCCCTAACGTTTATTTACCTGTTTTATTTTGATGACTATTTATATGGTTTCTAACTTGTTTTAATTACAAACAACACAATTAACATCTTTGAGCAGGTTTTCTTAAGCATTATTTGATATTTTCTCCAGAAAATATTCCTAGAAGTACTTTTGCTAAGCTCTTGGAAAAGCACATATTCTACTCTATTGGCTATTGACAATTTGCTTTACAGAATGATCACACCATTACATAATTCACTATGAATACACGACTGTTTCTATTTCCATATTCTGTGAAATGATACCTCATAATTTAAAAAAAAATTGCATTTCCCTAATTAAAACAGATATTGGATCTTTGCAGATCTGATTGCTTGTACTTTGGACTTTTGAATTTTTCAGTAAATATCCTTTGGCCTTTTGTATATGCATTTGGGTGAGAGAGGAGGAGGTATGTATACTACTATGTTTTTAGAAGTTATTTTTATCAATAATACTTTTATGTTTTAAATGTCTTCTGTCAATCTGTGGCCTATACTTTACTCTCTTTCAGGTCTTTTCTCATATGTAAGGTTTTTTTTTATTTTAGTTTATATTTCTTGTGGTTTATGGGGAGTTTTATACTTTGTAAAAGCTATCCTATATATGTTTGAAACATTAAATCTTAGTTTTTTACCTTTAATTCTTTAATCCTTCTGGAATTCACTTTGTGAACACAGTACATATTTCATTTCATTATTTTTACCTGGTTAGAAAAATTTTCCACATATTAACTGATTTAATGTTAATCAACTCAGTGAATATTGGGGAGCTTAAAATAGAGGCTATTTAATATTTTTTTAAAATAAAAGGAAAATGCAGAATTTTCCTGACCCAAATCTTAAGTAAATTTTTGTTTTAATCCTCTGCCTTCTGGAGCAATTCTCCAGGACACTCCAGGCATCAGCATAAATTTACCTTCCCTTCTATTATTGAGGTTCCATGTAGAGGGTCTTAAACAGAAAACACTGCTCGGAGAAAAAGAAAAGTCATCTCTAAGTCAATATTTAAAAGTACCTCTCTTGAATTCTATACTAATTATAATTCAACCTGCAGGAAAGTTTTATACTGACAAGTGGTTATGGTTGTTTCTAAATGTCAAATCTGCCATGGTAATTCTGAGACTGTTCACTCAACAGTCTCAGGTACAGGTAATACAGGTAATAGAGTCCTGAGTAAGAAAATCAAAGTTCCTGAACCAAATGCAACAAAAGGGTGAAGATAGACTATTAAAAGTATATTAAAAATGGGACTTATTTTAGCTATTAATAGATGCTATAAATAACCTAAAACCAACTGGTGTGATGGACAGTGAAAGCGTAGGCTACTTAGGATGATTAGGGAAGAAATCTCTGAGGGAGTGGCAATGGACCTGACCTTAGTGACAGGAAGGAGCTGATCACCTTAGACATGAGGACAGACTGCTCCAGGATGAGGGAATAACACGCCCAAATAACACACTTGGATGTGTTTAAGGAAGAAGAAGCTTAGTGTGACTGGAACACAGGAAACCACAAAGGCATGAAGTCAAAGAAGTGTAAGGAATACTAATTTTACTCTAAGTGCAGTATAAAGACCCTGGGTGGTTATAAGTAGGTACGTGCATTGTGTTAGTTTATGTCTTAAAAAATCCTTCAGCTAAGGACTCCTTAGCTTTGTCAATAGAATATGAGACTTTTAAGAGACCATTCAAGATAATAACAGATGAATGCATTATGAGACAAAAATGGCCTGAGTGAACAATTAAGTCATTGTTGTAGATTTTATAATATTCAAGGCAGAAATATTGGAAGCTTGGACTAAGGTTAATTACTATAATAGTTTAAATAAACTCACAAGTATTTGATAAATACATTTATGTATATTTGAGGTGAATATATATGAGATAAGATATATATTTTATATGTATGTACATGTTTGAGAAAAGTTTTGAAGGTAGAACTAAGATGGCTTGCTAAAGTATGGAAGAGGCATTTGGAAGGAGTGAAAGAAGGAAATCCAGGATGGCACTGTTTTGAGGCTTAAAAGCAGTGTTGTGAATGTATCATTTGCTCTCATGAAGAAAATGGAGGAAGAGGGTATTGGAGTAGAGGTGAGATAGGCAAGAATTAAGTTCAGGTTGAGGTGAGAGTAAGTAGAAAACCAATACAAAAATACAATTGTATTTATACTCACTAGTGCTAAACCATTGGGTAATGAACACAGCATTATTTACAATAGCATCAAAAATGACAAAACACTTAGTAATTAATATAACAAAAGGAATACAAGACTTTTCAATAAAAACTACAAAATATTATCAAAAGGAATTAAAGACAAATAAATGGTAATTCCATGTACAAGGCTTAATATCATTAAGATGACAACATTCCTTAAATTGATCTACTTATCATAATGTAATACTTATCATAATCCCAATGATTATTTTTTACAGATTCAAAATAGCTGGTACTGAAATTCATGAGTAGGAATGCAAGGGAGTCAAGACTAGCCAAAGCAGTCTCATAAAAAGGGAGCAAAGTTTCTGACTCATGTACAAATTTCATATCTACTATAAAGTAGCAGTAATATAGACAACATAAAGATAGACATATAGATCAATGGATTAGAATTGCAAATCTAGTAAATAAACCTAAGTCAATGGTCCATTGACTTTTCATAAGGGTGTCAAGACAATTTAATAAAGAATAATTTCTTCAACAAATTATGTTGTTGCAATTAGATATCTACATTGAAAGGATGAAAATGGACCCCTTACTTCACATCAAATAGAAAAGTTAACTATAAGTAGATCAAAGAACATAATATATAAATCTATAAATATCCTAGAAGGACCCATAAGAATAAATTTTTGTGACCTTGGATTTGGCAATGCTTTCTGAGATGGGACACCAAAATAATAAACAACAAAGTTAAATTGGCATCATAAAAATTAAATAATTTTGTACATCAAATGAAAAGGAATGAAAAGACAACCCCAAAACAGGAGAAAATGTTTTCAACTCATATATGGTAAGGACCTAGTATGAAGAATATACAAAAACCTTATAATTCAACAACTAAAAGATAATTACTTTAAAATGAGGAAATGATAGGAAAAGGTATTTCACTAAATAAAATGTACAAATGAACAATATGCCTAGGAAAATATGCTTAACATCATGTCATTAGGAAAATGAAATCCAAAACTACAATCTTGTAACACTTTACATTCACTAGGATATCCACATTTAAAAAGGTGGACAGAAACAGATGTTAGTGGCACCTGGAGAGCTTGAGTCCCTTACATACTGTTGGTAATAAAATGGTGCCGCTATTGTGAACAGTCTGGCAGTTTCTAAAAAGGCTAACATTAACCTTTCATTTAAACCAGCAACTTCTACCCCTTGGTATATACCCAAGAATAAAAAAAAAAAAACGCACATCTGCACACCAAAAAAAACCTTGTACGCAAATGTTCAGACTGAGGTTATTTACAATAAACAAAACATAGCAACAATCTGGATATCTATCAACCAATGAGTTGATAAGTATAATGTGATATTCCCATACATTGGGGTATTAGTAATTTTAAAAAAAATGATAGTGATACAGGTTACATATGGATGGACTTTGGAAATATAACATAAATGAATGGAACTAGTCACAAAAGACCACCTATTATATGATTCACATTATATGTAATGTCCAGAATAGACAAAGCTATATACAAGGAGAAGCTGCCAGGAAATGAGGGGAGAGGGGATTAGACCTAATTGGTACTTGGTTTCTTCAGGGAAATAAACATATTCTAAAATTAGATGGTTATGGTGATTGTACAACTCTGTGAAAAATATTAAAAATTTTGAATTATATATCTCAGGTGAATAAATTACATGGTATGTGAATTATATATCAATAAAGCTGTTAACAAAATAAAACAAAAAATCTGGGAATAAGACCTGCAACACAAACATTTGCTGAACAGAATTTTTTTTTTTTTTTTAGAAAGTGACTGCATGATGCTTTATACATCTTTATAAAATAATTCAGGTGATTGCTCATAAAAATATTTCATGCAATAATATCATATTCAGTGTTTTCTGTTTTAGATACTCCTCTTTATGAAAATTTACTTTCATATTTGAAAGTAAATGCAATGGAAGTGAGGAGGGATAAGAAATAAAAAGAAATCTTTCCCATTTTACTTCTTTGCCAATGGCCAGATTCATTCAAATGCCTAATTTCACATTTCTCTTTACATTAGCTTATGAACAATGGGGGACATACAGGTACAGGTAATATCTAAATACTAGTATGTCTTATAGGTTAGGAACATAGTCCTCAGAGTCAGATGGTTTGGATAAAGTCTTATCTACCAATTACTAGTTTAATAGCCTTGGTAAGTGACTTAATCTTTCTAAGCCTTGTTTTTCCCACCTGAAAGTAAGAATGATAATATAACTTCTTGTTTTCTTTTTTGGTAAAGGAAATATAAAATGTCATAGTAATTAAGCCATAATACAGAACAATTACTGATATATAGAAATGATAGGCAACTGTCCTTATGTCATTTGAAAGCTTCTATCATACCTGCCATATTAATTTCCTTATTATTTCCAAAACTGTCATCATTAATGACATTTCTTTAACCTTTCTAGCATAATATCCATTTTACATTGAGATATTATGATACCATAAATGGGCTCACATTAAGCCAGATTGTTATTACTTTTCCTGCTAAAGGGAGACAACATTTTCTGGTCTTTTCTCCAATTTAAAGCATAACACATATATTCTTTGGTATGACCTCAAGGAATGAAGTAGGTAAAAAGGCAGACACATCTACAGCATGACTTTCAGAAAATTGCAGGTAGAAATTGCTAGCATCCCCTGAGTGCCTTATATATGCTAGAACTCTTCCATACCTTCTTCACAGTTATCTTCTAACCCCTGAAAACAATCCTTTAATTAAATATTATGTTCTCCGTCTTAAATAAGAAATTAAGAGTTTCATGAAAAGTAAGGAACTTTTCAAATTTACAAAGCAAGTAAATGATGGAGTCTGAGATTAAAATTACATTTTTCTGACTTAGCCTTTTCTCTCACCACATTTACTAAATGTCCTTTTAACAGTTCTGGGTTTTTGTTTTGTTCTGTTTTTATGTTTTTTATTGGGGTTTGAAATTTTAAACATTAAATTTACTCTTGAAAGAGATATTAAAGCAGGGAATTGTCGAGAAAAAAATGTTAAAGGTAAATTTTCTTTTAAAATACTTATATTCCTTTATTTCCCCAAAAAGGGATAGTAATTGCTTCCTAGAAAGCTTTTCGTATATAAAGAAGTAATTTTAAAATCTATCCCATTATTTGCTGCACTAGCTATTTATATTACTCACCTAAAATGGTATGCAAGACTCTTTCATGGAGGGTACACCATTGATGGTTATTGTTATTAATTGTAATAAGATTTAACCATATATTTTTATCAAAATAATCGCACTTTGTATCATCAATGAAAACCCACCAAACGTAGACAAATTTGGGTGGGGATTGTTTTCTACTAAAGGGTTGGACTACTAGGGGTTGGACAATTTAAATTGATAAACCATGCTCTGGGGCAAATTTAGAGTCATTTTGCTATTATTGATGTATACAGCATTTACAATAGGTATCTAAGAATTATAATTATGAACTACTTTTGAGAAAAACAACTTTTCATAAAGGAAAGTTCTAACAATTAAGCTTACATGATGCTCTAGATTTTTTGAGGTATTATATTTTTGACAACAAAAATAATTTTAAATCTCTCAATTTAATTGTGATTAAAAGCCAAAAATGAAAACAATGCTGAAAATAAAATTCTTATGTAACTACATTCAAATTTGAAGTATAAAATTCAGCAGGTGGTGGATGTTGATTTGTTATTTTTTAGTCCTGAAAACTACAAACAAGTTCAATTTACAGTTGGCATAATTCATCTATTCTAAAATATGCTTTTTATCCTTTTCCATTACTTTATAGCAAAGAGAACTTTATAAAACTTTTAATAAATACTAGAGAGTAAAAGATAATTTCAAAAGAGTTAAAGTAATTTTATACAAATTATTCTTATCAATTTTAGAAAGTATGTATGGAACAAATATGATTGGAGTACTTACTGCTTGTTTTATTTGTACTTGTCCTGTTTATAAGAAAGTTTTGAGAAATGAATATTACAATAACATCATACATATTCATAATGTAATATTAAAGGATTATTTTCATGGTGTCATTATTTACCATTTATGCAGCAAAGCTTAATGGCCTCTGTATCTATAAATAATCTGAAAATTGCAGGCTTTGGTGAATAAATTAAGTCATTTAAAAAGGAAAACTGGAAAAGAATGCAGAATACTAAATATCACATATATATTGTTTAAAAATTAGACTGATTTATATTGAGAGGGGGGATGCAATTTTGTGTACTAATCCTCTGTCTGATTGTATTTCTTCTTTCTTACATGCTGATGAGTGTTTCAGAATATATATGTGCGATGGAGAGAAGTACGTGAATTCATTTCAACTAAACAACAAAATAAATTTTTCAAAAATCCTGAAGGAGTTATAATTACTAGCCACCTCAATATCTGTCATAATAGTTTGCCATCTAAAACAGACATTCTCATGCTCATTCAAAAAAAAATTTAACGCAGGTAGGTTGAGTATAAAAAACTTTTTCATTAAAAACAAGCACAGAAATTACAAAAGCATCTTTTAAGTGTAGTGAAAGTTTGTGAAATATTTGAGTTAGAAGAATTGTCTACAGAACCAGCAAAGTTGAGGTATGGGACATATGGAATGTAAGGAACTGAGTGACATACCACAGTAGCTTATAATTTTCTGATTAACCTAATTATTAACGTATATATTAACGTATATATACCCATCTGTGCAGGGATCATATCCTCTGCCTTTTAGCCAGTTACTATGGGTTAAATGTTCAGGCCCACCTCATCACATGCTCCTCTTCTACAAAAGGTCTGGGTTTTCTGTTTGTTTCTGTTTTTTCACTTTTTATTTTTTCCTCTAAGTTCCCTAAATATAACTGCAATTTTAGAGAAGAAGCAAGGGAAGAGAAAATAAGAAATTTCTTGTAAGATTATACTAATATTATAATACATACTATCACGGTATAATATTGTATTGTAGTAATATTATATGCCAACTTCTAATTTTCTGGGCCTTGCACATATTAAAACTCCTTCTATCCTGGATAACTTTCAATGTTTTTCAAAGGTTTCCTACAGGACTCTTCTAATTAAAAATCTCTTGATATGTATGACACCTCTTTTTCAGCAGACACTTTTATCTCATCTCTACTCTCAGGCATTAACTCTAGAGTTTCCTCACCCTCCCAGGCGGTCTTATTTGATAGGACATGAAAAATCCCTAGACAAGATGCTTTTCCCACATTTGCCTACCTCTGGTCCATAGAAAATGGTCATATATTCCTCATTATCAGTGGGAATATTCTTTGCCTCTCACAACCCTCTGGATTCCCCCTTCTCTGCAGCAACCACGTAAAGCCATCAGTCCTGGGGTCAGCCAGCTGCAGAGAATGCAAATCAGGCTTTGAGAATACTTCAGGTTTCAGGTGACTCTTCAGGGACTCTCCACCTCACTCCCATCTGTACTCACAGTATCCTAGTCTTTTATTCTGGTTGCTAGTGCTGGGTAACAAACCATTTCAAACTTACCAGTAATTAATGTTATTAAGCTAACAGATTTGGTGAGCCAAGAATTCAGGCACGGCACAACGGGATGTTATTTTTTCTCCATGATATCTAGAAACCCACCTAAAAACACTTGGTTAATGCAGTATGGATCAAGTGGAAGAGTTTTCAGTCTAATGTGTAGCAACTGATATTAGCTATCAGCTGTGATCTCAACTGAAATTTTGGATGACACCAAATTTTACCCTTTTATGCCTTGACATAGTTATGCCTCAACTAAACAACAAAATAAATTTTGTTGTTTTTAACCTTGGGTTTTAAACCTTGTGGTTTAGGCTTCTAACAGAGTATCCAGCTTAAAAGGTGGAAGGTTCATTAGCTTTTGTGGCATAGCTGCAGAAAACTTATAGCATCACCTTGCCACTTTCTGTTGGTTACAAGTGAGTCCCAGTACTGCTCAGATTCAAGGAGAGAGAATTAGACTTTGCCTTTAGATAACAATTATTGATGTTCTGAAAGGGTATTTGGGAAGAAAGATATTCTTGTGGCCAACTTTGACAATACCATATATTTTCTCTTAAAGTAATTTTAGTAACTAAATCCTTCTTCGAAATACATATTCTTTTTTTTTTAAATAACCTTGTTCTTAATGAGAAGTCCAAGTGTCATTGAATGTGTTATCATGCATTTCCTTGGTAAATTACAATTTTATTTTAGTTTATTTTGCTTTTTAGGGCCGCACTCGAGGCATATGGAGGTTCCCAGGCTAGGGGTCCAATCAGAGCTACAGCTGCCAGCCTAAACACCACAGCCACAGAGACACAGTATCAAAGCCAAGTCTGCGACCTATACCACAGCTCATCGCAATGCCAGATCCCACTCACTGAGCAAAGTCAGGGATTGCACCTGCAACCTCATGGTTCCTAGTTGGATGGTTTTCCACTGTGCCACGATGGGAACTCTTCTCTTTTTCTTTTTTTTTCTCACCCAATTACACATTTTAAAGAGTTATCTGGCTTTGATATGTCACGTCTTGCTAAAAAAATTTAACATTTTATTACAGAAAACAAACTAGCTCTTCCATTGTCTTCTGTCACTTGATAACAACCATTCAGAACTATGTTGTTTAAAATGAAACTTCTAAGTTTCACCCCTAAGAACCTTTCAATATTAACAAAAAAGTTAAAAAATAGGGAAACAAATAGAGAAATTTAAAGATTTAAGTAGTTGAATAGCTTCATCTTTGCTAAGATATAAATCTTTTACACAGCAAAGGATACCAAAAAGAAAACTAAAAGACAACTTACAGAATGGGAGAAAATAGTGTCCAATGATGCAACTGACAAGGGCTTAATCTCTAAAATACATAAACAACTTATGCAGCTCAACAGCAAAAAAGCCAACAACACCACTGAAAAATGGGCAAAGGACCTAAATAGACAGTTCTCCAAAGAAGAGATGCAAATGGCCAAGAAGCACATGAAAAAATGCTCAAAGATACCACCTCACACCAGTCAGAATGGCCATCATTAATAAGTCCACAAACAACAATTGCTGGAGGGGGTGTGGAGAAAAGGGAACCCTCCTGCACTGTTGGTGGGAATGGAAGCTGGTACAACCACTATGGAAAACAGTATGGAGGTACCTTAGAAAACTATACGTACTACCATATGACCCAGCAATCCCACTCTTGGGCATAT
>PVHT020000230.1:10194513-10210223 GCA_004024745.2 Catagonus wagneri
GACAATATGATATCACTAATAACTGGAATCTAATATACTGCACAAATGAACCATTATGCAGAAAAGAAAATCAAGGACTTGGAGAACAGACCTGTGGTTGCCAAAAGGGTGGGGGAGGGAATGGGATGGTAGGGGGGTCTGGGGTTAATAGTTGTAGACTGTTGTCTCTGGGCCGGAAAAGCAAGGAGATCCTACTGTATAGCACTGGGAACTATGTCTAACCACTTGTGATGAATCCATATATGTATGTGTAAACCTGTCACCATGCTGTACAGCTGGGTATAATGGAAAAAAAATAAAATAAAAAAAATAAAAACATAAAAATAAAAAACACTGGGAACTATGTCTAACCACTTGTGATGAACCAATATCTGTATGTGTAACCCTGTCACCACGCTGTACAGCTGGATATAATGGAAAAAAAAATAAAATAAAAAAATAAAAATAAAGATAAAAATCACAGTAACAACCTGACATAGTTTTGTAATTATTTGAAGTCCTCTGAGAACTGAATTTTCTATATGATCATGTAAGAGGCCACCTTTGTTATAAGTTGCATTCGTACAGATATTATTTCACCTAGCAAAAGCTTCCTTTAAATTACGGTTTAATTTCTACTATATTTCTTCATTATGGCTTGGTTATGTAAAAAGTATGCTTTTATGTCTGTGAGTGTGTGTGTAGCATTCTATGAGAGTGGAGATCTGGAAGACTTCAGAAAGAGATGAAAATACTCAGCTCTCACATAAGGTTAATAAAGAGTCTGATAATTGCAAAGCTCTACCTAGAATATAACATTGCTATCCTATACATGGTAATATTTACTGATGAACAAACTAATTTTTGGAAAACAAGCATGATATATATTCCAAAGATTACAACTTTAAAGGCTATATGGCAAGACCACTCTGTTGGTCTCTTTTAGAGAAAAGAGATAGTCTGAATTTTCATTTGTCTTAATAGAGTAGAATTGAAGACAGAAAATAAAGCTTCAGGAGGTTTAAGTTGCCTTAGAGGAGGGGCGCACCATGCCTTTCTCTGCCCCAGGACTTTTTCAGCTGCAGTCTGAATACTGTAGATGTGTCTTAGTGCATTCCCACTGGTGAAATATAGCTGGTGTTAGCCGTAGCAGGCAGACCAAGCCCAGGCTGGGAGAGACATTTCCTGGCCATTTTGAAATGTGGGACCGGATCCAAATGTAACCATAATTAGCTAAATCTCATCCTTTGTGTTGGAAAGCAATTAGTTATCTTTGATCTTAAAGTTTTGCATTCATAAACTAATACTGGAGGGAGTTTAGGAAAGTGTCTCGTCTCAAATTTGAAATAAAGTACAGGAAATAAAAGAAATAGAACCTTTAGGAAAAGTGGGCCAGGTATTATGAAAGGTGATCTGAAACAGTATTCAATAGCCGGTAGACAGACTGGAAAACCATTATCTAGAGACGGCTTTTTGTTAAAGCAATTGACAACCAAGGAAGTCTTATCTAACATGTAGATTTTTTTAATATAAACCTCTTAAAGCCCTTAATTTTCCATTTTAACCTAGATTTTTTGAAATTGTGATAAAATCAAAACATGTTCTTCAGAATTATTGAAGTAACAACCAAAATAAATAAATAATACAGGGTAAATTGCTAACAGAAATGGGTTAAAGATTTGAATTCTTTTATATATATATAATTTATCTTTATTTAAAAAAATATATATAGATATATCTTAATATATATCTGTATATCTTTATATATCTATTTTTATATATGTATTTATATCTTTATTTTAAAATATATATAAAGATATATATATTTATCTTTATATATTTTATATTTATTTTTACATATTTTATTTATATTTATGTATATAGATATATGTTTCTATAAATAGATATGTTTCTATAAATAGATATATGTATCTATACACATATAAATAGATAAATTCTTTTATATATAGTTTATTTTTATAAAGCAGACATATATACAGCAGCATATAAATATAAACAAGTAGAATTAAGTACAAAGACTTCAGCAGTTCAATTTTATACAAGATCTGATGAGGACAATTGACATTTGCATTACATAGTGTTTTGATATACAGATGTGAGAAAAGAAAATATTGGCAAAAGAGACCATTTCAGGAATGGGATTGAGGAGAAAAAAAATGTATTATCTATGTGGAAAGAGTGGTTGGTTAGGCCATACTGTGTAAAATAGAAAAGAGAAAGATAGGATTAGAAAGTAGAATGGGATTCAATTTTATTTTAAGGAATATAAATCTCTTCAATAACCATAAGGAAGATAGTAAAAGTTAAGTGATGGAGTAACATGCTTATGGATCTTCTTTAGAAAATTAAATTGATAGCATTATGTAAGAATTTTGGGGATAGGAGAGCTCAGAAGAAGATGCTGCTTAGGAACATCTTTAATCATTTGAAATCAAATGGTTATCAGACTAGGCTAAAAGCAGAAAGAGAAAAGAGGAAACTTGGATGTAAGAGCTGCTGAAGAGGTATGCTCAGTAAAGTTGGATGTATAAACGGCTTTAGGAAAAAAAACTCAAGTGATTCTAATATTTTAAAGCAGATAAAAATTGGGGGAGGAAGAAAAATTGGGGGAATAACTAGGAAGAGTGGGAAATTGTAGTTAGTTTTTTATATTTTTGATTTTGAATTTCTGGCAGAACAACCAGATAAAGGTTTTGTTTTTATTTTTCCACCAAGCTATTGGAAATGTAGATATAAACCTCCTTGATCATTAGCCTCTTTCTTGCAATGAAATTTTGGTTAAAACTATTAATAGCTGTTCTAAACTGCTTAGAGAATGCAATTACAAGACATAATACGCACAACTGATATTCCTAAAACTAATTCCCACTAAGTATTAAAAAATTTGAAATGAATGAGTTACATAATTTTATTGTACCAGATTTGTGTTTGTGTTCACAGCTCTGTTAATCTAAGGTAATATTCTACTATGTAAAAACAACACTCTGTCTACACAATAGTCCTGAAAGCAGGGTATTCAGACTGAAGGGTAGTTTTTAATATACTCTTAGAAGAGGATTATAATTTTACATATAAAAGATCCCTGATTCATTCATCCTTCAGAGTAAAAGAAAAAGTCCTGTTTCATGGCTTAAATTTCTATCTTTCTGCTCTTGACTTCCAAATTCTGTATCTTGCCTAGACTTTTCTCTTCGATTTCCTGCATACCCGTCTAACTGATCTCTTGAAATATGCAGTTGGGAGTTCCCCTCATGGATCAGCGGTTATCCATGAGGTCATGGGTTAGATCCCTAGCCTCACTCAGTTGGTTAAGGATCCCACATTGCCATGAGCTGTGGTGTAGGTTGCAGGTGCAGCTTGGATCCCACATTGCTGTGGCTCTGGCATAGGCCAACAGCTACAGCTCCTATTGGACCCCTAGCTTGGGAACCTCCATATGCCACTGGTGCGGCCCTAAAAAGACAAAAATACAAAAAATAAAAATAAAAAATTTGTAACTGGATGTCTAAAGTTAGAGATAAGTTAACCAGGGTTACTGAAAATAAAAGTGGTGCTAAATCGTAGAGAATACAACATGCAAAATTTAGAAGCTTGTAAAATATCATTCAATACTATTAAGGGACATTCGTATTCCCTTACAAAATCTTCAGAGGCTCAAATACCGGTACATGAACATCAAAGAGAGAAAGCATCAGCCCTTCCTCTCTTTTCCTCTCTTGCTTTTTCTCTGTCTCTGTCTTTCTCTTTCCCTTTCCACCCCACCACCAACCTGCATGTGTCTGTATTTTCTCCACACCTGTCTTCTCTCTTTAAATAAACATTTGCCTCACTAAAAAAGATAGAAAATTTAGATCTTATACAAAATAATTCAATACTATTAAAGCACATTTATATTCACTTACAAAGTAATTCGACAAAGGCTCAAATATCTCTACATGAACATCAAAGAGAGAGAGCATTCCTATATTATACGACATTTTTGTATTCAATAGCAGTTCTGGCACCAAATACTTGAACTACAGTCAATATAGTACGAGATATGTAACATGGCTATGTATAGAAAAATGCATTTAATTCCAAATATTTGATTAAAGTAACAAACAGTTTTTGTGTTAAAAATTTTCTGCTACAAAATTTGTTTTCCTGGCATCACTTCATTCTATTTCACTTCATTCTATTCTATGTTAACCATTTAGTTGAATTTATAACAATAACCACAATTTTTATCATATATTTCACCTAATCACTATAAATGTTCAACATTTGCACTTGAATGTATTTGAAAGAAAAAAAGAATCAAGCCGTTATTGGAATTAATGTTTTTGTTTCTATCTGCACTATTTAAAGTTTTTAATATAAAACTGGCATCACTGGTCTCCCTGCTTCTACCTTCATGCTCTTTGGTCTCTAAACACCGAAAATATATTTCTAGTCAGATCATGTAACTTCCATATTAAAACTGTATTACTTTCCACATGTTAAGGGCTTAATTGTGTCCCTAAAGATATGCTGAAGACCTAACCTTCCAGTACCTCAGAAAGTTAACTTATTTGGAAATAAGTCATGATAGATGCACCTGGTTACTTTAAGTACAACCTGATAATAACTTAACTTATTACATCTGAAATGACCTATTTCACTGTGCAAGAAGTAGCACCATTTACCCACAGGGAGAATATAAAAAGAGGAGCAGATCTGGAAGCAATGAGTTCAGCTTGAAATACATGCAGGACATTCAGGGGAATGTGTCCAGTAGCTCAGGGAAAAGCATCATGTTATGATTTAGATTTGGGAATTACTTAATTCAGCATTCAATCATTAAGTCAAAAATATTTGTTGATTTCTTTCTATATTCCAGCTGCTTTGCAAGTTAAGGAGCATACAGTGCAATAAGTTATTTTCCTTATGTACAGTGGTAAGAAATGAGAGCCCAAAATTCAAAGTATAGAAAGGAAGCTCTTCGTCCTTTACATGCCTGGATGAAGGAGGAAGTGCCAGAAAAGGATTTTATCCAGTAATTCATCTACTGTCTTTCAGCACCAAATTCACCCTTTTTGCCTGCTCTGTGAAAGTGAATCTGGTCTTTAAATATATCTTTTCTCTGCCAGCTAATGTGATGTTTTACGAGTCAAGGCTAATGAAGAGGCATTGCAGGAGAAAACAGTTTTGCTTCCTGGTTTGGGCGTTCTCCCTTGGCAGCCCAGTACAGCACATGCTAGCACTTCTCTAGCATCAACTGCTTGCAGTGCACAAGGTTTACCCAGTGCCCAACTCCTTCAATTCACAGTACCTATCATCACCAAAGCCAGCACCTTTTGCCAGCAACCTCATCAGAAAATTTTGTAGTGAATATCTTTGATGAGACAGCTCCCTGTGAAAAGCTTTTCCTGGCATTCTAGAGAGAGGATTTCCTGAAAGTTCTGCTATCTCTTCAGCAATTTCCGTGTTATTCAGTGAGTCACAGTTATGCTTTCTCCAGCAAGATCTGGATCTCATTTCGGGGGTGGAATGAACTCTTCCTTGGGAGCTTTATCGGCGCTCTGAGTAGGGACATATTATTTCCACTGTTATTTTATAAATTTGCTACTTCTATATTCTTTTTTTTTTGTGGAATGTTGGTTGAAGTGGATTCTCTTTTTATTTATTTTTTCATTATAGCTGGTTTACAGATTTCTGTCAATTTTCCAGCTGCACAGCGTGGTGACCCAGTTACACATACATATATGGATTCATCACAAGTGATTAGACAGAGTTCCTATACAGCCGAATCTCCATGATTTTCCATACCAGGGTTCTGTATTTTTTATTTAATTTTTAAAAAAATTATTGTAGTTGATCTGTAAAGTTTTGTCAATTTCTATTCATATAAACTGATCTGTTCATATAAACAGTCTTCTCACATTATCCTCTATCATGTTCTATCACAAGTGACTGGATATAGTATTCTGTAAAGTTTTCTGTCCTGCTTACTATCCAAACATGCACTACTCCGGTTCCCTGTTGTAGGCAATAATACCTTATCTTATATTTTCTCTCCTCAGATTAGTCTGTGGTTTCTATATCCTGATTTGACCCAGACTGATTTAGATGGAAAAGAAGGAAGTTTAGTAGAGATGTATATAAGATATTTTTCAGATGACAATAACTGAGAATTTCAAAGATGAAAGGAAATGCCAATTTTGAATCATGTTGGTCCAAAGCTCCTTATGGATATGCTTATTAATCCCCATTTACCTGTTTACTAAGACATATTAAAAAGAAAAAAAGCCCAACAGCAAGACTGACCAAAAATGAAAGAATATATAAACCAAGCCCCTGAAGGAATATAAATATAGGAAAGAGGATGCTAGATTTGGGGGATGAGGGTTGCTGGAAATTATATATGTTTTGGCTAATGGCAGAGGAAAAGGTTATAAAGAAACTGTAAGAAGCATGTATTTTGTCTACTGGCACAAGTTTTAATGAACAAATGGAGCAACTGGAACAAAAGTGTCCAAGTCCCTACGACCCAGCCATTCTATCCCTACATGTTGACCCAACAAAATACATATATATATGCTCCAAAATATATGTACAAAAACACATATAGTAATATTATTGATAGTAATGAAAACATAGAAACATCTCAAAAAGGCACATAAAATACAGATTTAAAAATAGTGATGCATTTATATAATGGGATATCGTAAAACCATAAAATAAAGTTATAAGACACAGAAAACATGGATAAACTTTATAAGCATAATTTTGAACAAAAAAACGATTAAAATATTATTTGTTATAGGACTTCATTTTTATGAATTTAATAAAAGATAAAAAAATATCTTTGGCATTAAAAATCTGGACAGCATTTAAGTTTGAGGAGTGGGGATAGAACAATGTTTAGTAGGGAGCACTAGAGGTTTTAGTATTGTTTCTGGACCCAAGTGAAGCTTAAACAATTATATTCAATTTGTGATGATTCATAAGGTATGAATTTATGATTTGTACACTTTTCCATATGTATGTTATTATTCAATGAAATCTTCATTAAATAACTCATCATTATCCCTTATACAAGAAACAATAAACTAAAATACAAGAGTAAATACATAAAAAAATGAAGTTGTTAGTAAAGAACTAAAAATATATTCTAGAATATTATGAATCAAACAGAAAATTATAGGAAAAATTAATAATGTGATAAAGATATAGTTGTTATAGTCACTTTTACACCGCACCATCCATGAACATATTATATCTTTTATAACATGTTCTGAATTGCCAAAGATGTTTATTGTTTGAATAATTTATCATTTATACATTTAAAAAAATTCATTCAATCTGTGTCTTTTCTATTTGATTTTTATTTTTTTATACAACATATAGTAAGTAATATCTTGTCCAGAGGAACATGCGAGTATGTCTGGCAATTATGTCTTTGTATAACATGTTCATGGATGGTGCAATATAAAAGTGACTATAACAACTGTATCTTTATAACAATCTAAGAATAATAATTAAAATTCTCATTGAAATTTTTAGGATTGCAAGAAATTCATTCAAACATTTATAAGAAAGGAAAACTGTCTACATGTTAAAAAAGATGAACAAAGGAAAAGAATGGGCTAGAAGATATAAGACATTTTACAATTGCATTTCACAATTTATATTTGTACAATGTTTTATTAGTAAAAAAATAGACAATAACTAAATGGAGTAGAATAGTTAACTTAATAATAGAAAAGCAAATAAATTAAAGATTGCTAGGAAGGAAAAAAATGATGTTACTTGAAGATGATATAATCTGCATATAAAAAAGGCTGATATTTATGCCAGAACATTGGAACAAATGTATCAGTTAATAAAACACTGAACTTCTGGTAAAAAGAAACTAACTCTTCCAGCTTCCAAATTTCTTTGTATCCTCTGACGTTGATACAATTCAAGAATTAAATACATAATGCCTAATACAGGGGCATCAATACTGTCAACACCCTATCAATAATGTTCTATTGGTGAACATTAAAACAGTCAGTGCACAAAAATCTTGACTGTCTGGTACCCCTACTTTCGACTGACTGAAAGACCACAAAAATAACCTGGATAATGCTTAGGGGCTGTTTACAGGGGCATTTGCTACCAGACTTATACTCACATGTTCCTCTAGACAAGCTATTACTAACTATATGTTGTGTACAAAACATAAAAATCAAATAGAAAAGGCACAGATTGAATTACATTTTTTAAAATGGGAAAATGGTATTATTCAAACAGTACAGAGCTTTGGAAATTCAGGACTCATCACAACAACGTGAGCACTCTAGAAATCAAAGGTACAAAGTCCATGTGACCATGGCCACCATTTCCCAGCTACTATTCCCTTGAGATGCCCTAGTTTGGCTATTTATGGTTATTACAATGTCTGCATTTGTTAACAATATTAGCTATTAGCTGACCACAATAAAATACACCATGACAGGAATTCCTACAGCGGAAGAGATTTGTGGACAGATGGGTTCCCAGGAGAAAGTAGTGGGGTAAAGGGATGCCTGCAGTGCAGATTCCCCTCTTTATCATCCTTATGAAGTAGTACCTCCTTTTAAGGTGATAAGTTTCTTAAAACTCATCAATATCTGTCCATAACAAATACTAACACAAATGATATTATTAAATATGTGTTAGGGCTTTTCCTATCTTTCACTCAGTCCAACAACATTATAAACATTTTAATACAAATTTTATACTATGTCTATAATTTTAGAGTTGGATGGAGAAAAGGAGAGGTCACTTTTTTCTTTTGAAAACTTAATGTGCACAGATACCTGAGTTTGAATCTAGCATGTTATCCTTAAGACATCAAAATAATAATACATCACACACAGAAACACATTAAGACCCAGAGGTCTTGTGTGTGTATGTTTGTAGCCATTGAATAAACCAGTTCATGATCATGGAGAACATATATGTCTTGTTCACTGCTGTATCTCAAGGAAAAGCACAATGTGTAGCATGCATCATTTGATCCATACATATTTTTACATAGTTGAATGAAGCAATCAGTTATTCAATATTTGACAATTACAGTTCAGTCATAATGATAAGAAGACCACATACTAAGTTTTCCAAATTTGAAATTTTTGAGATTGAAAAGATGTGCTCTTAAAAATATGCTGTGACAACATGCTTAAATAAAGGAAATCCTGGGAAATCTGACATGTAGTTATCATAATTATATCTGAATAACTGTTTTGGGTATTGAAATTATAATAGTGAAATAGCAGATACAGCAACCTAGTAAAGGATATACATTAAACATATATTCATTCTAATTAATCCATAAATTCAAAGTGTGTAAGTGTTTGGGAAAGAATGTAATGTCTTCCTTTAAGAGTGTATATTTTTTAAGCTAAAGTCTTAAGGAAGACTGAGAGACTTATGAACAAGGAAACACTATGTGTGTGGGAAATTTGTGGGTGAGACTACAGTAAATTTTAAAGGAAACAAATGATGGCCATTCAGCCAGAACAAGAAGAGTATTAGGAAAAAGATACAGATAAGTCTGAAAAATGTAGTCAAAGTTTGGATCAAGCGTGGCCTTTCTGACAATGTTAATAGCTTGTGTCTAAACTCCAAGGGAAATGAAATTTATCGAGACCAGTGGGGTAACAATAATAAAGGGAGGCAGACTATGTAAGATTGATACTTTAATTGGTAAATTATTATTAAAATGCAAGAAAGAAGGTTCTCTTGTGGTATATTAGGTTAAGGATCTGGCAGTGTCATTGCAGCAGCTTGGATTGCTGCTGTAGCATGGGTTTGATCCCTGACCCAGGAGCTTCCACATGCTGTAGGCTCAGCCATGAAAAAAAAAAAAAAAAAAGCAAGAAAGAGAAAAATAACTTTTTGTTTTTTGCCTTTATGTAGAGCCGCACTCGCGGCATATGAAGGTTCCCAGGCTAGGGGTCTAACAGGAGCTGTAGCTGCCGGCCTTCGCCACAGCCACAGCAACACGGGATCTGAGCCGCGTCTGCGACCTACACCACAGCTCACGGCAACGCCGGATCCTTAACCCACTGAGCAAGGCCAGGGATCGAACCTGCAACCTCACGGTTCTTAGTCGGATTGTTAACCACTGAGCCACGAAGGGAACTCCGAGAAAAATTACTTTTTAAACAATCCTAACAGTATGAGAATTCCAGATTACATTCACAGGCAGAATTATGTAAATTTTCTTATATTTATAATGCATTGTGCATATTATACTTTTATTTAAATTCTAATATAAATTGAGACTCCTACACTAAAAATGGATTATCAATGAGAAGATACTCTAATTTACAGAAAGCTCATATTATTTCTGTCTTCCCTATCTCCCAGGATATTTTTTAACAATGTGAGTTTCTTTTTAAATAGATTGTAATATCAAAAGGAGAGAATTTTAAATTCCATTTCAAAACATTTCACTTGTGTAAGAAATGAAATACTTTAGGAGATAGAATTTAGTTGTTAAAGTGTGATTTAATTACAATTTTAACTCAAGATTCCAATAAATCTTTTCTTGAACATTATTTCAGGAAAGAGTACTGCAGTGACTTAAATTTCTGTTTTGGTTTAATTGATGATAACTGTACATCTTCCTTGCTTTAAAACACCAACACAAAAAATGGTTGATTAAAGGCTACAATCTCCTACCTGTATCTCTTAAAAGTGGTCACAAGGAAGGGATCAATCAATTAAGTGAAAGTGAGAACATTTTATTAAAAAACGAAAGATATCAACCAAATATTTAGGCTTCATATACTAGAAAAGTTTTTTGTAAAGATGGACATTCAGGTGCTATAAAAAGGAGTACGAATCAGAAGTTTCCAAGCTCAACTAATTCATGCAAATATTTTTATCTGTTGTCTATATGCTCATAAAATACTTTTATGAGTATTGGTTTATCAGTCTTACCACAACTTCCATCCCCAAATAGGAAAACATACACATTAAACCCTTAGAGAATTCCATGCCAGAATGATAAAGCAATAGGTAAGGCTATGATTTAATTTCCTAAGCAAGAGGGACTCTGACTGCATGGAGTAAGAGAAGATTAACTTTCCATTATAGATTTGTGTTCCCATTTCTGTAGTATGGTAATATCATTGAGATTTAGCAGTCTTTCCAGGGGTTACACATTCAGGGGGTTTGTACCTACTTGGGTCTACTTGTACATATTATCTATCCTTTATTCCTCCATTCAGCAGCTAAATGCAGGGGACCCTGAAACCCTCAGAGTGGCAAAATTACAGAAGAGAAAGGAGTCTGAGTCCTGAAAGAACCCTGAAGCGGAAAGTTACTCATGAACTAGGAGCTTCCATATTGGACTGTTACATGATCAAGAAAAAGTTCTGTTGGCTAAAGTGAGTGAAATTTTAGGGTTTAATTTTGTTAGCAGTTAGGATGCTAACATGCCACTCAATGGTGAAAGTAATATTATTTTAACAAAAAAAGAAAATCTATACTTCTTTCCTTTAAACAATTAGCTTTTAAATATTCATAGCAACATTGTTTATAATAGCCCAGATATGGAAGCAATCTAAGTGACCATCAACAGCTGCATGGATGAAGAAAATGTGGTGTGTGTGTGTGTGCTCACGCGTGTGTGTGTGTATGCACATACTACCACTCAGCCATAAAAAGGAACAAAATTTTCCCATTTGCAAAAACATGGATGGGCCTGGAGTGTATTATGCTTAGAAAAAGTGTCAGACAGAGAAAGACAAATACAGTATGTTATTACATATATATGGGAACCTAAAAAAATAGAACAAATGAATGAATATAACAAAACAGAAAGAGAATCACAGAATTAGAGAACAAACTAGTGGTTATCAGTGGGGAGAAAGAAGGAGGTAGGGGATTAAGAGGTGAAAACTAAAATGTATAAAATTAGTAAGATATAAGGATATACTGTGCAGCACAGGTCATACAGTCAATATTAGGTAACAACTTTATAATGGAGTACAATACATAAAAATTTTGAATCTGTATGTTGTACACCTGAAACCAATGCAATATTATAAATCAACTATACTTCAAAAAAATATGTTTTCCCTCCCTTCTTTGTATATTCATATAAATGTTTTTAAATAATTCTTAAAAGTTATTGAGATTTTAATCCACAAACCTTTCTGCATTCTCAAGACATTTCCTTTTGTTATATAGTTGATATCTGGACAGATTTCTCTTTTCAGAGGAAGCTGTCCCAATTTTCTTGAAGGCCAAAGGAAAAAAGAAATCACTGATATTTAATTGGAATTTCACTGTTAGGTGTGTAATTTATAACGTGAATAGTGCAAACTCAGTCTCTTGGATTTTAGAAGTAATTTATACAGATATATTTTTAAAGAATACCCATTTCCACAATAACTTAGTTTGATTCAATTTTAGTAACATTTCACCATCTGGATATAAAATTTAATGCAAATATATTTTCTGTTTTATCACCATGGCACTTTTCTGCTAGGCAAACAACCCTATATCTTCTGCTTTCAAATGAGTTTGTGCAGGTGTGCTGAAAATCCTTATTCTATATTTTATCTAACCACTGTCATAAAAATATTACCTTCCCTAATTGCTCATTATGCATCCTCAAATGTTTGAGGAGAAAATAAGTGCAATTCAATAATTAAAATGACATGACTTAATTAATGCGTTAAATTACTATAGCATGTATTATAAACATAATAAGGATGAATCCGTTAAGTCACTGATTTATTCAACAAATATCTACTGAGTGTCTGAAAGTATCAAGTAGGCACTATAAACAAAACTATGTATTGTAGCTTTTAGTATACAATAGAACAATCATAGCTGCTATAATGATAATGACAAGGTAAATACAAGGTAGAGTTGTGGGTAGGACAAGGAAGGGAGGGATCATGTTGTTTAAGGCTTTCATTTTACAAGCAAGAAAATTAAGGGACTTGCCCAGTTAGGATAATAGTGGTGACTAGACACCAAGTCCATTGAATTCATTTCAATTTCAGATTAATCTCTGGAATATGAAACATGGCACTTATCACTCTGGTGGATACAGGGATAAATAGACAGGAAATCTTGTCTCTGTTGACTCACAACTAGGTTGTAACAAAGTATAAGAGGGATATCTCAGTCTAGTTGTACTCAACGTAGTTACAGTGGAAGGCTTTTCGTATAGTGTACTATTTCATCATGATAAAACAAATTTATAGCTTGTGTCAAGATTTCAAAAATGAATGCATTTAGAGAAAACACTGCAGGTCAAGTTATAGTTGAAGATATGACCCATAGAGTATGCATAGGTTAATAAAAATAATCAGATTAACCTGAGGCAAATAAAATTTATAGTTTCATGATTTTATAATTACAGCCATGCTATGTGGCTCCTTTTAAAGTAGTATTTATCTTCATAGCTAGTTATAGTTTTAGTAATTTTAGTCCCCATTTATTAGGCATTAAATGACCGAAATTTCATGAGGTCATAGTTTACATCTATTCATTCAAAATTATCTCTAAAATATAAAACTTGTACATAATGTGTTTAATAAGTGTTTAGAAAATGAATAAATGTATGTGTGTCATGATGTTAAGTACAGTAACTATGTTATCTCATTTAATTCTTATGCTATTTTGGTAAGGTAGACACTATTATCCCTCTTTGCAAATGAAAACACCTAAGATTAGGGTTAAGTAGACTGTTGGACTGCACAAATATGAGTCAGAGTTATATGAAAACTATTTGCTTAATCATTATATCATCATAAATCCATTCTAGCAGAACAAATACCTTGAAACATAAAACATAGAAATCATATTGGAAAGAAAGATGTTGACAGAAATCTGAATTGTGCATTTGATTTTAAGATTTCCAGAAGACATGGAAAGGAAAAGTAAATCTTTATAGTTGCTTTATGCTTTTTAAAAATAAATCATACAAAGTCACCTACAAATGCATGGCCTTGCGTTTGCTTTTTTCCTTATTTGATATTTTCCTGGGAAATAAAATTCTTGTGAAAACAAATATTACATTATAGATTGACCCTACTTTCAAGCTTGGGCTTAGAAAGTTTTTGAATAATTTAATTCTTAAATAATTTAATTCTTATATCTACAATATATGCAGAAATGAAGGACCTATCTTTACTATAGCTGAGGGCAAGTATTTTTTAAGTGACTGAAGTCATGTCCTTTAAGTATATTCCACTCTGATTTTAAATCAAGATATCTAATAGACTGTATTTCTCATGTAGAACATGAAAATGGTACAAGTTTTTGATAGGCATAAATCTCAGTATGGGTTTCCTCTACTATGTGAAAGCAGAGTATTCCTACGAAATTTTTAAGTCGAAATGGGTTAAAGCAAAGAAGCAACTTATTTTGTGCATTCCTGCTAAGAGATGCACAAAGTAAATCAAGATAAAGCACGGATGCTCACACAGTTCAAACCTATGGTGGCTTGATGGGGAGATGCTAAGCATAGTTTCCAGGAAAGAAGTTTTGCGGTGTTGCTATCCCTGCCCTTTATTTGTGCTGCTCTATAACAACTCACTGTAAAACAAACACTAAATGCTATTTTGATTATTGCATTTTTTTGTAAAAGTGAAAATCCTTTTCAGATGTCCTTTTGGTTAGCAAATACAGGTAGAGATCTTTCCTAAAAGTGAAATGGACTAAACAAACTTTCAGAAAGTAGGGGATCTCTGTAAATACTAATCACATTTGTCACTGTACCTGTAACGCACATAATCTGTATTAGAAGCTGATTAAAAAATGCCTTTTTTTTTTCTTTTGGCCGCACCTATGGCACGTAGAATTTTCTAGGCCAAAGATGGAACCCATGTCACAGTCCTAACCTGAGCCACAGCAGTGACACCACTGGATCCTTAACAGCTAGGCCACTAGGGAACTCCAAAATATGTTTCACCTTTTTTTTTTTTTTTGGTCTTTTTAGGGCCTCACCCATAGCACATGGAGGTTCGCAGGCTAGGGGCTGAATCAGAGCTGTAGCTGCTGACTTATGCCACAGCCACAGCAATGCCAGATCTGAGCCCCTTCTGTGACCACAGCTCATGGCAATGCAGGATCCTTAACCCAATGACCTAGGCCAGGGATGGAACCTGCATAATCAATGATACTAGTCAGATTTGTTTGTGTTGAGCCATGATGAGAACACCTTAGATATAAAATTTTATAAAAGCAAAAGTTATTCTGGAATATATCTATTTTTGTTTGATTGGATTATTTTTGTTTTTCCTGCTGAGATTTCCTTCTTTCTTATGGATCTGCCTGTATCTTTAATCTTATCTGATGATCTTACTCCTCTATTAAAAGAGGGCAATAGATACAGGCCTGACAAACATAGAAACTAGTGTCTTATTGGTAATAATTTCTTGTGGGGGGAGGGAAATACAGGGAAACGAGTGACCTCCTTTCCTCCCAGAGGGAACCAACAAGAGTTCTCTCTGGAGGACACTGAAGGAGGCTACTTCTGAGTGTGGAAGTCAGCCTGAGAATGAAGCCAAATGAAGGAAAACCGGGTTAATAGATCAAGCCACTCAGAGAAAAGGAAAAAATGCTCAACATCACTGATGATTAGAGAAATGCAAATCAAAATACTACGAGATAACACCTCACACCAGTCAGAATGGCCATCATTAATAAGTCCACAAACAACAATTGCTGGAGGGGGTGTGGAGAAAAGGGAA
>PVHT020000230.1:10214068-10235580 GCA_004024745.2 Catagonus wagneri
GTAGTGGGGATTGAGGATGAGGTAGGCATAATAAATTTGGGTGCCAGGGTTCTCATTGCCAAGTAAAGGAAGCGAGGTGGAGACTTGGCATTCCTAGATGGACTCTCACTCTCCCAGTTTTCAGCTGAATAGCAAACACTTCCTTCTATAGTTCCCGGTGCAGGAGACCCGAGCTTGTCCGGTTCAGTCTGTACAACCAACATGCCTCCTTTCTCTTGCAAAAATAGAAGAGTAGCACCCACCTGATTTAATGATACTCTGAGCAATTAACTACATACTTTTTAATCAAAATATCCCCTGCCTACCTTCGCAGTTAACTAGTACCTACAAATTTGTTCATAATTTTCTTTGGCCTTTCCTCTGCTTTATAAGTTTTCAGTTTTCTGCATTTTGCTAACTTATTTTGGATACTTCGATATACTTTCTTTTTGCAAATTTTTTTGACATTTATTCTTTGGTGTTACCTCCTTTAACACTTCTTCACTTGCAAGTTTATAACTTTTTTATGTATTCAAATTTTAGTGGGATTTCAGGAAATAGTGGTTAAAAGTCAATGTGTTTAAGCTATCAAATTTAACTATAGGTCTTCAAATTTTACTTTTAAAGTAAGTTTTAATTTTTTTTTAATCCCTGGTGATTGTTTCCTGGGTTATTCATTATTTTCTGTCAGACAAGGCAGGGGAAAATAATTTAAATAACCTTTAAATTTACTGAATATGTCTTAGGCTCAAATTCTAAATTCTTTTCTGGTGGTTTCTGTTCAATATATTTAAGATTCATTCACACAGAAAAAATTTTAAAGGTAAATCCTTTACACTGGAAATATAAAAATGATTCAAAGTTGACAAAAATTTAAGAATTTTTGAAAATACAAGCTATGCGTTTCCACAACAAATGTTGCCTAACACACATAATACTAATATATGCTCTACTTAAAGATGATGGAAAACAAAATATATCTAACACTACACATACAATTAAAATATATCATAAGAAGATATATGATTTCTACTAACACATAAAGTTTCATCAAGAAAATTAAGTATAAAAATTATTTTCCTCATTGAAAATTCCCTCAGTAATCAAACTATCATCTAGATAGAAGCAAATTGAACTAATAGAGAGGACAAATGTACTGTTATTAACCTTTCTTGCATTATCCATCATTTTTATTTATCTGCCCAGCATTTAGCCATCTGTCTCCTCAGGTTTATAGCTCTTAAATATGGAAATACTCCAGTATATAACTTTAATGATAAAATATTTCAAGGAACAAAATCGGCACATGGAATACTCAAATTTTACTTACATGACACTGTGAAAGATAGAATTTATAAATACATACCCAGAACCAGTTCCAGATTAACAGACATATAATTTTAGAATATTTGGGTGTCATATGATCTTAGTAGTTGAAGATGGTTAAACTGCAAACCTCAAAAAACTGTCTCTTTGACCCTTTAAAATATGGATTATTTATCCTTTACTTTCATAATTGAATTTATTTTATATTTGGGGACATTAAAATACCATCCCACCATGAAAGCAATACTTCTTTAGAAAAGCAATATGCACATCACAAAATAAATCTGAGATGAAAGTTTTTCTGTATAATTGTGTCTTCTGGAAATCTACTCTGAAAAATATTTATCTCTTATCAGATATTTATTCCATGGTTGGGTGGGGGAGGGAAAAAGATGGTTTGAAATTATTCACTAGACAATAAACTGTTGAAAACTTCTGCCTTTATTTGCCCTTATAACTACTTATATCTTAGACTTTGGCTCAGTGACATTCAAGGACAATTTTTTAAAATGCCTATTTAGGAATGAAGGGTAAGTATTATTTTAATGAAAACTACCTTGGAATTTCATGTGTCTAAATAATCTCTGAGAGTCTAATTATTACTTAATAACTAAAGATCCTTCAAATGTGCAGTGTATCTATCCTCTCATGCACCACAATGAATTCAGATTTTGCAACAAATAACCTTAGAGATCTATGGGATAATATAAAGCTGGCCAAGCTATGAATAGGGATTCCAGAAGGAGAAGGAAAAGAAAGGGGGATTTAAAATACATTTAAAGAAACTATGGCTAAAAACTTTACAAATCTAAAGGAAACAGATATCAAGATATAAGAAGCCCAGAGGGCCCCAAACAAGTTGAAATCAAATGGGCCCACACGAAGATATATAATAATAAAACATGGCAAATCTTAAAGATAAAGAGGGGAATATAAAGGCAGCAAAAGAAATACAGAATTATTAGGAAACGAACCCCCATAAAGCTATCAGCTGATGTCTCTAGAGAAACACTACAGGCCAGAAGAGAGTGGCAAGATACATTCAAAGTTCTAAAAAAGAAAAATTTGCAGCCTAGAATACTCCGCACAGCAAGATTATCATTTAAAATATAAGGAGAGGAGTTCCTGTCATGGCTCAGTGGTTAACAAATCTGATTAGTACCCATGCAGACCTGGGTTCAACCCCTAGCCTTGCTCAGTGGGTTAAGGATCCAGTGTTGCCATGAGCTGTGGTGCAGGTTGCAGATGTGGTGCAGATCTCGTGTTTTGGTGTCTGTGGTATAGACCAGAAGCTACAACTCCGATTTGACCCCTAGCCTGGGAACTTCCATATGCTGCAGTGCAGCCCTAAAAAGACAAAATGATAAAATAGAAGGATAAATAAAGAATTCCCCCAACAAACAAAAGCTAAAAGAATACAGAAACACTAAACTCATTCTAAAAGAAATGCTGAATGGGCTCCTCTAAATAAAAAAAGAAGTAAGCAGATATATGACCAAGGAAATCACAATTGGAAAGCAATCACTTAAATAAGCCAGTATACAGATCTAAAAGGAAAAAAATCAACAAGAAACTCATATTTTAAAAGCAACAAAAAACACAAGGAACAGCAAAAGGACAAACATGAAGATGTTAAAAAAGGATTCAAAATCATAAAATGTGGGGAAAGAAAGTAAGAAAATGTAGACTCTTTTTTTTTTTTAAAGAATGTGTTTGAGCCTACTACTCTTAGGCTAAAGCAAGCAGATACAGGAAGGGGATAACACAGTTAAAAAACAGGGCAACCACAAGTCAAAACCAAGCATTATATCCACAAAAATTAAAAGAGGACACAAGCACAAGAAAAATGGAAATAATCCAACCAAAAAAGAAGGCATTCAACGATAAACATAGAATCTCTTGGAAAACAAGGTTTAAAACGGCAATGAGGAGTTCCTGTCGTGGCGCAGCGGTTAACGAATCCGACTAGGAACCATGAGGTTGCGGGTTCGATCCCTGCCCTTGTTCAGTGGGTTAAGGATCCGGCGTTGCCGTGAGCTGTGGTGTAGGTTGCAGACGCGGCTCGGATCCTGCGTTGCTGTGGCTGCGGCACAGGCCAGTGGCCACAGCTCCGATTAGACCCCTAGCCTGGGAACCTCCACATGCCGGGGGTGTGGCCATAAACCCGCGGACATAAAATGACAAAAGGCAAAAGAAAAAAAAAAAAAGGCAATGAATACATACTTATCAATAATTACCTTAAATGTCAATGGATTCAAAGCTCCAATAGAAAGACATAGAATGTCATATTGGATAAAAAAACAAAAGCTTACAATATTCTGTCTAGAAGTGACTCACCTTAGAGCAAAGGACACATATAAATTGAAACTGAGGGGATATAAAAGATATATCATGTGAATGGAAAAGACAGGAAAGCAGGAGTTGCAATACTCAAACAAAAATAAGGCCATAAAGAAATAAAAAGAAGGACATTATTTAATGATAAAGGGATCCATTCAAAAAGAGGATATTACAACCATCAATATATATGTCCCTAAAATAGGAGCACCCAGATACATAGAACAATTACTAAGAGACATAAAAGGAGAACTTGTTGGCAATAAAATAATAGCAGGAAACTAACACCAAACTAACATCATTGTTTAAATCCTCTAGACAGAAAATTAATAAAACAACAGAGATCCTTAATGACACAATGGAAATGTTAGACTTAATTGACATGTTCAGGACAGTGCATCCAAAGGAAAAAAACATCAGAATATACATTTTTTTCAAGTGCACATGGAACAGTCTCAAGTACTGAGCAAACAGTGGGGCACAAAACTAACCTCAACAAATTTAAGAGTATAGAAATTATTTCAGGTATCTTTTTTAACAACAGTGGCATGAAATTAAAAATCAACCACAAGAAAAGAAGTGAGACAAAACTGACTACATGGAGACTAAACAACATGCCACTATAAAACCAATAAGTCAATGAGGAAATTAAAAGGGAAATTAAAAAATACCCTAGGACAAATGACAATGAAAACACAAACTTTCAAAATTTATAGGGTGACACAAAAGCTGTTCATAGTGGAAGAAACTATGGGAAGTTAATAGTGAAACAGGCCTTCCTCAAAAATGAAGAAAAATCTCAAATTGACAACTTAACCTGCCACCTAACACAATTAGAAAAAAAAAAAAAGAACAAACAAAACCTAAAGTCAACAGAAGAAAGGAAATCATAAAGATCATAGAGGAAATAAACAAAATAGAGATTCAAAATACAATTTAAAAATCAATAAAACCAACCAAGAGTTTGTTCTCTGAAAATGTAAATAAAATTGACAAACTTCTGGACAGACCCAACAAGAGAAGGAGAGAAAGAACTCAAATAAACAAAATAAGGATTGAAAAAGGAGAAATCTCAACAGATATTGCAGAAATTAAAAAAAGGAAAATACTATGAAAAATTATATGCCAACAAATTTGACAACCTTGAAGAAATGGATGTTTCTAGAGACTTACAGTCTGCCAAAACTGAATGAAGAAGAAATAGATCAATTGAACAGACTGATCACTAGAAATGAAATTGAATATGTAATAAAAAACACTTCCTACAAACAAAAGTCCAGGACCAGATGGCTTCACAGGCAAATTCTACCAAAAGTACAAAGAGAAATTTATACCTATCTTCCTGAAACTTATCCAAAAATTTGAAGAAAGAGCACTCCTAAAAGACATTTTATAAAGCTACCATCACACTAATACCAAAACCAAAGATACTACCAAAAACAAAATTATAGGCCAATATCTTTGATGAATGCAGATACAAAAATTCTAAACAAAATTTTAGCCGATTGCATCCAAAAACATATAAAGAAGATCATACACCACAACCACGTGGGATTCAGGTTGACAAGGATGGTTCAACATACAAAAATCAATCAACATCATACACCGCATTAACAAAAGAAAAGTCAAAAAACCACATGATCATCTCGATAGATACAGAACAAGCATTTGACAAAACCCAACATCCATTCATGATAAAAACTCTTAACAAAGTGGGTATAGAGGGAACACACCTTAACATAATCAAAGCCATTTATGACAAACCTACAGCCAATATAATACCTAACAGAGAAAATCTAAAAGCCTTTCCACTAAAATCTGGAACAAAACAACAGGGCCACTATCACACTTTTACTCAACAGAGTATTGGAAGTCCTAGCCACAGCAATTAGACAATAAATAAATAAATAAATAAATACATACATACATACATACAATATTTCCACATTGTAAGAACAGAAGTAAAATTGTCACTCTATGCAAATGCCATGATACTGTATATAGAAAACCCTTAGGACTCCACACAAAAACTATTCAAACAGATCAATGTATTCAGCAAACTAGGAGGACACAAGATTACATTCAGAAATTGGTTGGGAGTTCCCGTCGTGGCTCAGTGGTTAACGAATCTGACTAGGAACCATAGGGTTGCAGGTTCGATCCCTGGCCTTGCTCAGTGGGTTAAGAATCCGGCGTTGCCGTGAGCTGTGGTGTAGGTTGCAGATGAGGCTCGGATTCCACGTTGCTGTGGCTGTGGCAAAGGCCGGTGGCTACAGCTCTTGTTAGACCTCTAGCCTGGGAACTTCTATATGCCACAGGTGCGGCCCTAGATAAGGCAAAAAGACCAAAAAAAAAAAATTGGTTGAATTACTGTATAAAAATGAAATATTAGAAAAGGAATACAAAAATACAATGCCTTTTAAAATTGCACCCCAAAATATTAAATATCTAAGAATGAACATGACTAAGGAGATGAAAGACATATGCTGATAACTAATCAAAGAAAATAAAGAGGATTCAAAGAAATGGAAAGCTATTCCATGCTCCTGGTTTGGAAGAATTAGTATCATTACAATTGCCATGCTACCCAAAGAAATCTACAGATTCAGTGCAATCCCTATCAAATTACCCATTTTTCACAAAACTACAAAAATCCAAAAATTTATATGAAATCATCAAAGACGCAGAATTGCCAAAGCAATCCTGAGTAACAAAAACCAAGTAGGAGGCATAACTCTCCCAAATTTCAGACAATATTACAGAGCTTCAGTAATCAAGAGAGTGCAGTACTGGTACCAGAACAGACATACAGACCAATGGAACAGAATAGAACCTAGACACATATGGTCAATTAATCTTTGACAAAAGAGACATGAATATAAAATGAGAAAAATATGATCTCTTCAGCAAATGGTGCTGGCAAAAACAACAGCTGCTTATAAAGCAATAAATTTGTAACACACCCTCACACCACGCACAGAAATAAATTCAAAATGGCTTAAAGACTTAAACATAGTAAAGACACCATAAAACTCCTAGAAGATAATATATGTTAAACATTCTCTGACATCAACCTAACACATATTTTCTTAGGTCAGTCTCCCAAGGCAACATAAATTAAAACAAAAATAAACCAATGGAATGAAATCAAACTTACAATTATTTTTTCACAGCAAAGGAAACCGTAAAAATAAAATCCAAAAAGGCAACCTATGGAATGGGAGAAAATAATTTCAAATGATGCAACTGACAAGGGCTTAATCTCTAAAATACGCAAACAATTTATACAACTCAACCGAAAAAAAAAAAATATGAAGAGTGGGCAGAAGAGCTGAATAGACATTTCTCCAAAGAAAATACACACATAGCTTATAAGCACACACAAAAAATGGAAATTTATATATCTTGTTCTGCCCACCTACTTGGGTGAATAAATATCAGGCACATATATCTAACTAATCAGTTATTGCCTGAGATATCAGTAAACAAAAGCTGTCTCAGCCATCAGCAATGGCAGCCATCCTCTTGCTGGTGATCCCTGAGGGAACTCAGGAAGGAAACAAACACCTGCCATCCAGCAGTCGTCAGACCGCAGCCACCTACAAGGGTGAAGCTTGAGGAAACTCAGGATTTGAAAACACAGGATACTGGCCCCAGACAGGTGAGGTGCAGAAAAAGGAATGTTCAATGAGCCCATACTCTTGTTCTCTCCCATATAGAGAAAAGTGCTAAATTTCTGAACTTGAGATATCTGGTTTTCTTTTATTAGCAGTAATCTTTTATTCCAACTACCTGCGCTTTGTTGCAAAACTCCTATATATCCTAGATCCCCCTTTGCCACCTCTGGAGCAGTTTTCTCAGGGTTACTTCAAATGCTGCTTCCCTGGTTTGAAGTCCAAAGAATGTCCAACGAATAAAGCGTAATTCTCAACTTTCAGGCGGTGCCTATTTTTTTTAGTTGACATATGCAAAAACCTATGTAACATCTCATCTTGGACGGCTGTTTCAAGTTTAATATATACAAAACAAAATTGTTATTTCTCAATACTAATTGCCTTCCCTGACTTCACTCAAGCTCAATAAATGGCAGCTACATTTAATTCTACTCAGCCCCAAAATCTTCCAGGTGATATTTGCCTTCTCTTCCTGCTATGTGATATTAGACAGCCCTTTTGCTTTGCTCTTTGGCTATGTCTTAAAACTACATCTAAGTCCTTCTCAGTATCCCACTATTACTACACTATTTCAAATCACTCTTGTCAATCCCCAGATGCAAACTACCTATTTACTCCCTGGGTCTCCCTGATTCCATTCATGTTTCCCTGCCACAATCTCCCCCAACTTTTCTGAGATAAAATTTTATCTAAAGATTGTATATATTTAAAGCACACAACATGGTGATTTGACATAATATTCTCCAAGTTTTATGTTGTCAAAATGGCAGGATTTCCCTCTTTTTTTTAAAGCTGAGTAATATTCCATTGAATGAGTATGTAATACAAGTGTATGTATGTATACAAGTGTATAATTATATTCCATTGAGCATTATATTACATTTGCACATTTTTATTCATTCATTCACTGACAGATACATTGTTTTCATAACTTGGCTATTATGAATAATGGTGCAATGAATACATGAGCGCAAATATTTCTTCCAGATACAGACTTCACTTCTTTGGATATATGCCCTCAAGAGGAGTTGCTGGATCAAAAGATAGTTCTATTTTAATTTTCTGAGGAATCTCTGTACTTTTTTCCATAGTAGTGGTGCCAGTTTACATTTATACCAACACTACATAAGTGTTCTCTGCTCTCTACATGTTTGGCAATATTAGTTAAACTTCGGCTTTTTGATAATAGCTATCCTAAGAGACATAAGGTGATATCTGATTGTGATTTTTGGCTTACATTTCCCTAATAACTAGTGATGCTGAACACTTTTTCCAGTACCTGTTGGTCATTTGCATGCTGTCTTTTGAGACATGTCTATTTAGATTTTTTTCTCCATTTTTAATTAGGTTATTTATTTCACTATTGAGTTGCATGTGTTCCTTGTATATTTCTTATATGAAGACATTGCCAGATAATATGGTTTATAAATATTTTCTCCCATCCACTGTAAATTTTCAAACACAAAGCCAGAGTGATCTTTCAAAGCTGTAATTCATATGAAGTCATTCTTTTCCTCCTACTGCTACATAATCATGAACTTCAACATGATCTGACACTACCCTCTTTCTTCCCTCATTGATTGCACCCTAGCCTTTTTTTTTTCTTTTTTCTTCTTTTTAAAGCCACACCTGTGGCATCTGGAGTTTCTCAGGCTAGGGGTCAAATTGGAGCTACAGCTGCCAGCTTATGCCACAGGCACAGCGACATGGGATCTGAGCCATGTCTGTAATCTACACCACAGCTCACAGCAATGCTGGATCATGACCCACTGTGCAAGGCCAGGGATTAAACCCACATCCTCATGGATACTAGTCAGATCCGTTTCCACTGTGCCACAACGGTAACTCCCACCGTAGCCATTTTTATCTTCTTGCTATTCTTCTAAGTAGTCACACTTTCCTGACTCAGGTGTTCTGTATTTGCAGTTTCCTTTGCTAGAAATGTTCATCTTCAGAGTCTTTATACAGTACATTCCCTCACTTGATTCAGGTTTCTGCTCAATATCATCTCCTAAAACATCTTATTTAGTTACACAACCTTAAATAACCTCCACAGTATATCACACTATGTCTTTCCTTGCTTTATTCTTCTATAGAGGATTTGACCTCATATCATGTATTTGTTTCTTGTCTGCCTTTGCTGCTATAATATGACCTGCAGGAGAGCAGGAATTTGATTTTTATTCATTTTATTTTCTAGCATCTAAATTGTGCTTGGCATATAGTTGACATTCAATATATGTTGAATTTACTTTGGAAAAAATAAATAACTTAGAGATTATGGGAAAACTTTCTGTATTTAAAGATTTAGAGACAGGAAGGCGATTTTAAGAAATTCTGTTCCCAGCATTCTCTTCTAAATCTACAATATTCACTAAAAATGGCACTGATTTCTGTATAGTTTCTTAATAAAATGTATAAAAACACTAAATATAGCAATGGTTCTTTAATTATTAGGTTACTGCATACCACAGGGAACTATGTTCAGTATCTTGTGATAAACCACGATGGGAAAGAATATAAAATAATATATGTGTTTATGGCTGAGTTGCTTTGCTATACAGTAGCAATTAACACAAAATTGTAAATCAACTATACTTCAATAAAATTTTTAAAAATTATTAGGAAGAGTAACATGAATAAATGAAAAAAGTTGACTTAGGAATGGTGTTTTGTTTAGAAATATTTTTATCACTTTGAAGTTTATATGTAACTTTATGGATATTGCTTAGTGGAGAACTTGTAAAAAAATTTTAAATCCATTTATTTTCCTAAATTTACGTGGATTTTATGTATTAAGTTGCTCAACTATGGCTATTTAATGACTGTGTAGAAATAAATGTGAAATTAAAATACTGACATTTTTACAAAATCTGTACTGGAGAAGAATTAAAGAGGCTTTTGTTATATTTGTAATTTTTCTTTATGATCAGATATTTCTCAAGTTGTTCATCATGATTTGGTAGCTAAGAGCCACTGATTTATCATACAATGCACTGATAGTCTTAAAAATTTCATGGAAACGATAAAACTGCCAAACTTCACAATTAGATATTGTGTGACTAATTTCTAAAATCCTCATTGAGTTTTGATTTACATCCAACAAGTAATCAAAATGTTATTGTTTGTTTTTAACAATAGATATTTACAACAGACTACTTCGTGTATTTATGCTGATGTATGAAGGGAGAATTAATCAAAATGTTTGTAAATAGTATCTTGGCCACAGGGTTTGGCTTGCACGTAGAGCCAACTTCAGAATTTCTATAAATCTCTGCAGTATCTGAGGTTTCTATAAAGAAACTATCATATCTTACATTATTCTGAAGGAACTTTACAAGAAATATAATGAAGACATAAAAGATTTTGAACATTTCTGAAACAAGGACATTTTTCAATTCAGTGAGATATTTAAGGTTTCCACTGAACAAAATATATAATATACAACTGCTCCCTCAGTGTTATATCAATTATGTAAATATAAATGTAGCATATTCTTAAGTAATCTTTCATTTAGAGAGAAAATGCCTATCAGTGACATAAAGTATATCATAGAAGATTTTCATGCTTTTATTTTCCTCTGTTCTGCATATTTTTGAGTCAATCTTGACTCAATTTTTGTTATTTTATACAAACTTCCAGTTTTGCAAAATTTCTTTAAATGTTTTTATTAGTTATTTATTTATTTTGGTCACCCCAAGGCATATGGAGTTCATGGGCCAGGCATCAGATCCCTGCCTCAGCTGCAACCTATGCTGCAACTCGGGCAGCACTGGATCCTTTAACACACTGTGCCAGGCCAGGAGTGGAACTTGTACTCTTGGCGCTGCAGAGATGCCACAGATACCATTGTGCCAGGGTGGGAACCCCCAGTTTCACAAATATTAACAATATGGTATTATTGTCTTTTATGCTGAGCATATAATTGTGCATTTTAAAGTAATTATTAAAAGTTTATTTATAGCAGGAAGATTTTTATATTTTTCCTTTGCTCAGTGGTTTCCCATGAATTGACAAACAAAATGCTTAATACTATAGAAGTAAATAAGGAACAGCATTGTATAGGAATCTGGAAGACATGGTTATCAATAAGTTTTAACCTAACTGGAGACCCAGATTTAGACTTAGACCTAGTACTAAAATGAGACAAGGATCTTCTAGTAGAGGGATAGAATTATTTTCTATAAGTAATGAGGAATTTCCTAATTATATGGCTCACTTGTTATCCAAATACATACACATAAACATAGTCTTTTTATGCAGAGAATGATTTGGCAAATGGGTATGAGTAATTAAATAAAAATGAAAATTAAGAGCAATTCCTGGATTTAACAAAATCACATGTAATATTTTGGAAGTTTAGGCAAAGCTAAATTACTTAACATGGTGAGGGAACTATTTAGTTTCAATATTACTTTTTATCGTTTGCTAAATTTTCTATTTAAAATTCTTCTTGGGAAGTTTCCATTGTGGCTCGACTAGTGATGAACCTGACTAGTATCCATGATGATGCAGGTTCTATCCCTGGCCCCACTCAATGGGTTAAGGATCCCTCATTGCCAGAGCTGAGGTATAGGTCACAGACGCTGCTCAGATCTGTCATTGCTGTTGCTGTGGTGCACACTGACAGCTACAGCTCCAATTTGACCCCTAGCCTGGGAACCTGCATATGCCATGGGTGTGGCCCTAAAACGAAAAAAAAAAATCTTCTTAATGTGGTTTCTGATACTTTCCTGATTTCTTCCATTCCTTTTTCCCTAATAGCCTTTCCATTCTATAACATCAAAAGGAACGTCTGTGGGATTCTTATCTATATAAGAAGAATTATAGCACTGAATGAATTTTACTGACTAGAAAGGAAATTAAGGTACATTTATTAATGACTAACCTATAGCATGTCCAGGTAGAAATAAACCAAGATTCACTGGTAGACCTATTCCTATGATTTTGGATAGAAAGAACAGAGGAATTTTTGATGGCTTTACCCCTATATGGTCATCCAGAATCACATTCACCAGTAAAGTGTCTGCTAAAATATCTGAAGACTAGAGTGTGTCCCATCCGTGTTTATTAGCAAGTTGGACACTGGGGACTCCCCTGCTGGGCTATCCCATCTCTTGCTGCATCTGATGTAGGCCTGCAAGTCAGTTGGGCACTCCTCACCATTCATTCAGCTTCACCATCTCCTCCGAGATTCCTTATTGATATTGCCAGGCATCTCCACCACCAAACCAAAGTGATCACTTGCAGGAGCAGTGCATGAAGCTTGCCTTTTAGGAAACTCCTAGCTTATGCAGGTTGAGAGTAAAAGCCAGCATTCATCTACCTGCCACTTTGCGGCTGAGTGGCTCTGAATGAAATTATGTAGCTTTCTATCTCTGTCTCTGTAAAATGGGTTAGTAAATGCCTTTGCTTCAGGGTTTTCTGGAGTACTGAACATTTATGATGCTAACTGATGAAGCTATAAAGATTGTTTTCATAAGTAATATTTAGTACACTTGCTGGGATAGAAAATAACCAAAGAAGACCCTAGTTAAGATTTATTTCTAGCAAAACAAATTTTATCCAATTTAAGCCGGTTTATCTGATGCTGTCAAACCAAGGCTTGAAGCGGTCATGTATATACACATTCACTTAAAAACTCAGATCAAATATTAGGGTAATATAAATGCAGAAGTATGCTTTATAATATATTCTAAATCAAAGTTGTTTTGGCATGATAGAATAAATAAATTCAGAGATTAATTGATGCATTAGCATGCTAAATGATATAGGCTTGGTAGAGAGAAGTAAACATCTTAGGAGAATATGAAGATAAACATACAGATAAAAACAGTTGTAGTTTATCCATGGGAATAATTACGATAGTATTTTGCTTACTCCCCAGTATGAAATTAAAAAAAAAATCATATTTCTTCACACAATTTCATGACCATTGGGTGATAATAGAGGCTATTAATTCCAGTTTTGGAGAAAAGTCAAATGTGATTAAAAGCATGAAAAGTGTCAAGTAAATAAAGTGTACTCAGATGTAAACTTCAGAGCATGTGTTTAAATGGCTTAGCACAGGAACATCTTACAGGTCTCTCTAGACATTATTCAATTCCATTTTTTACTGTAACAAAAACAAAATTGCTAAATTTACCAAGAAACTAAGAAATATTTTTATGAATATGTGAATTTGTTACTACAAAGCACTCTCACGGTAAGAGTTTTAAAAATATAATTTGTTTGAATTATCTTACCTATTCATAATCAAACAAGTATTCACTGAGCACCAGTACCTATTAATCAACTCTAAAATACATCTCTAGAGACCAGTATGTGCTACTCATATGCTAGATGCTGAACATGCAGAGATGGGTAAGATTCAGTTTCTACTCATATATAATCACACAGAGGAACAAACACGTCAATAGGAGCAGTGCACTAACCCGGACTCAACAAATTAATGTCATAGAACAACAAAAGTTTTCTTCGATTAAAAAAAAATCTATTATGGTCAAAGGGTTATGGAAAAACAAGGAGAGTGATTAATTCTATAGTATGTGTGTTTGGAAGAATATGTTGTTTAGAATCAGACAAACTAAATTTGAAATCACAAACCCTATCCTTACCAGTTTAGACTGTTATTTCCCCACACTAGAATCCATTTATATTTATTCCAAGTAACCATATCCTGATTTTATTTTAAGAAACAATCCCTGGAGTTCCCTTCGTGGCTCAGTGGTTAACGAATCCGACTAAGAACCATGAGGTTGCGGGTTCGATCCCTGGCCTTGCTCAGTGGGTTAAGGATCCGGCTTTGCCGTGGGCTGTGGTGTAGGTTGCAGACGCGGCTCAGATCCCGCGTTGCTGAGGCTGTGGCAAAAGCCGGCGGCTACAGCTCCTGTTAGACCCCTAGCCTGGGAACCTCCATATGCCATGGGTGCGGCTCTAGATAAAGGCAAAAAAAAAAAAAAGACAGAAAAAAAAGAAACAATCCCTTTGCACTTTTGGCCCATGACTTTGAGTTGGACTGACCCCCTACTTCCATCCTCAGGTATGGACAAAACAAGACTCAGGCTTGGTCAGTCTTCTCAGTCTTCCTAGTCAAAAGACCACAAAGCCTCCCCTCATAATGAGAAATTGTTAACACTTGGCCATATTTGCTGAAGTATTTTTAGATAGATTAATTGCACTGCTGCATTTTATCTCCCTAAAGATATACCTATATACCTCTATAAAAGTAGGCTGTTCTATTTCTACTACATAGCCACTCAATCATTCATTCCTAAAAATTGTCAGTAATTACCTAATAGCATACAGGTATATTCATGAAGTATATTGAAATTTATTGATTTTCCCAAAATCAGTTTGTTTAGATCAAGATTCAGTCAAAGACCGCATAGCTTGCATTTGATTATTGCATCTCCTAAATATCTTTCCATCTAGAACAATCCTTCTTCCTCCAACTTTTGTTGTTATATGACATTATTTTGTTGCGTCTGGGTTAATTATCCTGTGGAATATCTCATCTTTTGATATTATCTAAATAAAGAAATGGATTATTTATTGATTTATCATTTGACTCCTATCTCTGTTTCTGGCATGTGTACAAAGAAAACTAGATAAAATGAAATTAGATACAAGGTAAACATCACAGGTTATACTCTGTAACAGTGACTCATCTGTTCCCCTGACACCCGCCTCCACTGGTAAAGACAAGAGCATCGACAGCATTAAGACAGAGAGCTCTAGATCTCTCCACTGAGGAAACCCATTTTTCTGTCTGTGAGCAGCAAGTTATTTGCATTACAAAAAATCTGGCTTTATGGGAATATCCAGGCCCAAACAACCTATCGTTGGCTGATTTTAGTACCACTATCTTCCTTTCTTGGGTCAATCATTTCATTAGTGTTTCAAACTTCCAATTACTTAGTGATGTTTGCTACGTAATTATTAGTTGGTATTCTTCCCTAAATAAGTTGCCTTCCTTGATCAGCTGTGGCCTTTTTGATTATTCAATATGGTTCTCATCAAAAAGTTAGGAAATGTGCTTAATTCCTACATTTCACTCCCATTTTTCAGTAGAAAATGCAGTAACAGTCACAGGTGCTCAGCAAGGTTTTTCTTTGTATTTTCTGTTTTACTTTGATTCTTAACATACTTAATTTAGACTGCTGCTAAATACTGTATACCAATAAATAGAGTAGATATTACTACTTACCAGTCGCTCACTATCCTTCCTCTTCCTTCCGAGTCTGAAAGAGACTTACAGCGCCTCACTCCCTTTAAGTACAGGGTGATGCAATCACGTGATAGGATAAAGTTAATAAGGTGCAGCTGAGAGGTACTGCAAATTCATTCCTCATGCTCTCTCTTCCCACAGCCATAGCCAGTATCTCTCTGGCTGATAAGACTTCATTTCCTGGTTCTGGATGAGGACCATGAGAAATAGAACCTAGGCAGCTTTCAAATTGTATGTAGTAAGAGTAAGATCTGTTTAATTGCTTTAAAATACTTATTTTTTTAAAAGTTTATTACAACATAAAATAGCCTGACATATATATAGTAAGACATTGTACAATATCTTACAGAAGAGTTTTAAAATTACGACTTAAGAATTTGCCCATTACTAAAATATCCAAAGGCAATATGGAAGTGTTTTCAAATATTCAGATATTCTGTGCTAAGCAGCAAAAATTTAGGTAACTCTTTATATTTTATACTCTCTTCCATATGCTCTCACATTAGGTATATGTTTGTGACTAGAACGTGCCAGCTCACTTGGTGGCAGAGAGTTGAAAATCCTTTAAATGATTTTACTTAAATAAAACTTTGTAGACTATCTCCAGATTGAAGTAATTGGCAGAGAACTGGGCATAGCCGTCATAACAATTGTTTAACTGAGAAACGATTATGCAAATGCAGCTACAGGGCTTGTGAGAAATCGAAAAGGCTAAAATTCTATTAGTTCCTCTACTCAGTTCCTAATCTTTTTGCAGTATGTTCACATTTTTCAGCTTTCCAAATTTTTTTACAACTCAATCACTCTATCACACCCAGTACTTTCCCACCATATGCTACTTTCTGCCCTTTCACACTTTCCAAGAACACTTGAAAAGCTAAAATCTATACAGTCTAGTCTGGGAAGTAAGAAATGCCCAAAAATAACCATCCTACAAAGAAGAGAGTGATAAATGCCAGAGGAAAGGAGCAGATAAAGTGCTAGAAAGTAGGCAAAAAGATTGTTTCCAGCTGTGAAATAGGAGAGGTGATTTTTTTTTTAACTAGACCTTGAAAAGCAGATAAAGTAAGAATGCATGCCTATGAGAGAGAAAAGGGATTTCTAAGCAGACCTTGATCAAAACATGGGTCAGTGGAGGATATGAGCAAAATCTCATCAAGGAGTTAGGTTAGAACAGAGATCAGGATTCCTCTTACCTCCCTAAACTGAAATGTGTCACCTCATTTCCTCTTGAGGGAATATGCATTTCCTCATCTCTAGATTTCTGCAACCCAACAGCTACTTATAAATAATTTCTCTTCATCATTGAGGTTACCACTTAAGTATTATTTTTTCATGGAAACATAACTTCTAACCTGTTTAGATCCTGTGGTGTTATTAGTTGCACATGGGGATTTTCTCCAGTTGCACTTAATAAAAAAGTCATTTTATTTTTTTTATCCTTTTCCCTCATCAGACTTAGAGCTCTGCCACAGAAGGGAAGCTTAGTCCATAGCACGGACTCCAGACATATCTGTGATTTAATCAAGGCTAGGATTGACCCCAATAGACTTGTAATATTTTCTTTATTGTAGAGGTTGAGAGCCTAGATAAATTAGCAAATATTAGTCTTCAGATTTGCAAATGAGAAGAGGTTATTGAAAATAGCTGCATTCCTTTTCAAGGGCTGCTGTAACAAACTATCTCAGATTTGAAGGCTTAAAACAACACATTTATTATTTTATAGTTCTGTAGATCAGAAACCTGGCATGGGTTTCCCTAGCCTAAAATCAAGATGTACGCAGGCTTGCATGCTTTTCTGGCTGCCCTGGAGGAGAATTTATTTCTTTGTGTTTTCCATCTTCTAGAGGCCATCTGCTGATTTTGCCTCATGGGTCCTTGAGGATCTTCAATTCTTGGTGACATTGCATTGAATCCTTCTCATGCTACTATCTCTCTATTTCATTTGATTCCTTCTTCCCCTCTTGAATTTCCTTGTGATTATATTGGATCCACCTGCATAATCCAGAGTACTCTCACTAAATGCTTCTTATTAACAACATTGATTTCATTTGCAGCTTTCATTGTCCTCTGCCAGGTGACCTAACATATTTACAAGTTCCAGGGACTAACATATAGGTATTTGGGGAGAACTATTATTCCACATTCTACATTAGGTACTTAAATGCTGGAGAATACTGACAGAGAATTTTAGTTTTATAAAATTACTGATGAGAGACTCCTTGTGTAAGAAATTAATAATAATCTCAAATCATTCCTTAAAACCAGAGTAAATAAAACCACATCAATAGAATAAAGGGTAGACATCAGTAAGGATGCTATGAACTAAAAGTCATATAAATGCTATTAACAGAAAGAGTAAAAACCATGGGGGGTCTTACTACTCATGACTGATATAATTCTGCCTTTTATTCTAGCTGCACTTATTACACATTCTTTTCTTCATTTCTTTTGTTCAAGTTAATCATTTCTCTTTTGATTGGCTACACTAATATCTAAACCTGTATCTTTTTTTTTCTTTGTGTCCATGTTTTTTCCTTTGCCAGACTGTAGGCATGTTCAAAGAGTAAATTTATTTATCTTTAAAAGCCTTGAAGTTAGTTCGGTGATTGTCATATGTCAATCAGATACTCAGTAAGTGTCTGGTAACTGAATCAAGTTAATAAAATTAGACATGGAGAAAATGAATCCAATCGTTGAAGCACATTATTTAAATATAAAATGGAAAGAAAGTAGTCTGTTACCAATACCTGTTTGAAAACTGCTTATGACAATCAGTTCAGCCAAAAGAACATCATTTTCAATTCTGATTTTAGCAGAATTATAGGCTACATAAAAAGTATTATTATATTTATATTATTGTAAATAGTTCAAGCTACAATATATTTTACATGTCCTTACTAAAAGCTTGTTAAGTTTGCTGCCATGATCATTTTAAGCTGATTTATATTTTTTTTTCTTTTTAGGATGCACCCAAAACGTATGGAAGTCCCCAGTCCAGGGATCGAATCTAAGCCACAGATGTGACCTATGCCACAGCTGTGGCAATGCCAGATCCTTAACCCACTGTACCACAGTGGGAACACCTACATTGATTTTAAGTAATAGTTTATATGAAAAGAAACAGGGTTTAAGAGTTATATCTATTTTTATTTGGTAGGAGAGAGGGGATTGATGGCTTTTCATTGTAATATGGCGCTGAGCTAGGCAGTGAGAAAGTCATAAACAAATTGTAAGTCTCAGCTTCTAAAAGAAAATGAACTAGTCCAGGAGATAAAACTCAGACAGCTTTAATACAGTCTATAAAGTATAGACACACTGAGTCTTATTCACATAAATAAAGTAGACATGACCCAGTGTAGAGGAGTCAGGAAGACTGCTCTGAGAAGCAAGTAGCTAACCTGAGACCAAGTGAATAAGAGATAGTAACAACATAACAGATTTTTAAGAATATTATATATGTTGAAACAACAGGATTTAGTGATTTTTACATGTGGGAATGAGGGAGAGAAGGATTCTAGCTCCTGCTTTTGGGCTGATTCCAGTTTTAATCTGGAGAAGAAATGGAGGCAGTAGAGCAAATCTGGGGAGGACAAGGAGACAAGGGCTGGATGTGTATTCCACCCACAGTTGAATGTTGTGACAGAAACCTGGCTATTTCCATTGCAAGATATATTTGCTTTAACAAATACTGTACAATGTTTTATAGCACACCCACCAACTTCTATGCCTTCACAGTGTAAAAAATCTATACATTTTGTGATGTGACAAGCATTAGGACCAAATTTCCATGAGCAACATTAAATGATTCTGATAGCACAGATCTTTAGCCACAGTGTTTCTGAATCTGAATTCACTGCCATCTGCAGTTACTACTTCATGTACAGATGAAATCTTGACCCTCTGTTGTGGTCCATTCTCAGTTAGCATTTAAAGATTTGGCAATTAGATTTTTCTAAATGTATTTTTTGTTAAATAAACATATATTAAATATTTACTACATGCCAGGCACTGAGCATGGCACAGGGGGGAGGGTGAAGAAGATGATCAGTGGTAGATATGATGGTCCACGCTCTGGAGGAACTCACACAATCCAGAGGCAGACAGACATAGAAAGTGGAAATGTTGGAAAATGCTATATTTATCTATGAATATGTTTATTTGTTATGATGCTCACAAGAATGTTACATTAGCATTGTCCTTCTAATGTGACAAAGATTAATCATCTGACCCACATCATGGCAGGAAATTGGGGCACCAAGTGCCCCCTGAAGAAATCTCCGTTCACCTAAGACAGGATGTTACCTTGGATTTCATCATCTCTGCTGAAGCTTCCATTCAGGTCTCCATGACTTGCCCAGAATCTTTTATTTTGGCTTCTGTTATCCCTCTTTAATTTTGACAGTCTGGATTCCCTTAAGACTTAGGCAAGCTGCCCCATGTCTCATTCATCCAGGCCATTGCTGAAATTCTGTAGCACAGCTGTTTAATATGCTGCTGCTCTGCCACTCTCAAGGAAGTTGGGGGAATATAACATCATATTACTGGAAGCAAACAAGTGGGATACAATAGCAAAGGACATTTGGATGTACACTTAACAAGATCACAGAACACATGCTTCCTTCTCAAGCAATACAAGTCACCTAGACAGCAAAGCAAACCTCGTGATTACTTACACATGTGTGGGCTGATTCTGCATACCAGGCCTGAGGGACACCAAGTGGGTGGCATTTCATTCCTTCATGCCCTGCCCATGGTAGGAAGTTAGTGTCTACAGGCTGGAACCAGATCTCTATCATGGCTCTGCAGGCTGGTCCTGGCTCTTCCCTGCCTTTGAATGGTGCTGTCACCTGTTCTGAGCCTTAGTTCAGTTTTCAAAAGGGAGGATGAGATGGCAGAGAGGGAGAAGAAGGGGCAATGGGAGGGGAAGAGTGTAAAACCAAAACAAAACAGAAAAGCCAAAACCAGACTTACAGCACAATATTTTGTAACAATTGAAGGTAGTTGGGAATACTATCCTCCAGCAGACAAAAAGACAGGCAAGCCACAGGAGACGCATCGATGGGGAGAATGAGGCAGAGGCCCCTGGTTTAAACTTGTTGGATTTCATATCTTTGTTGTGTTCTCAAATATTTCATGTTTGACAATGCCTGATTTAAAAGAATTTTATTCTCTACACTTTCCAGCAATCTTCAGAGTAATGGAAAGCAAATCATCTCTTTCTCTGGTAGAGGGGCAATCAAAATTAGTATCACTCTAAATTAGTTAGAAAAAACTTGTATGTACTTAAATGAACTGTCTCCCTCAGGAAAGAAGCTAGAACTCATTTGAATGTCTATTCTCATAATATTTATACTTCTGCTGGTTTAATTTTGAGGAACAGGTTGTATTTGAAACATTAAAATCTTAACAACTATGAAGATTAAATGATCATTTTCACTGAATGAATGTCTGCCTCTGAAATGGAAATAAACAATAACCAAAGTAAGTAACTAAGGAAGCTTGTCATGGTATTAGAAATGTGTGGTGCATATCTAATTGCACATTTCATATACTACTGTGATGATAAAGAGATAACAAGCATTATTAAATAGTGGCTAGATATTCACCTTTGAGAAACAAGGTTACCTTACCAGGTTGATTTTCTTAAAAGCACCTTTGCCAACCCTAGCCCTATCATATCACAAACTTATGATGTGTATCAATGGCTTGATTAAAAATACAATCCTGAAAAGACCTTAAAATATTTGTAGACAGATAACTCTATTGGAAATTTGTCAGTGTGGTTTTACATTTACATTAAATCTTACCCAATCGGGGTCAGAATCTTAGACTAATATGAAATCAGATAACTCAGTTTCTAATATTCTTATATTAACTCAAAATAAATTTCATTTATTACATTCAAAATGGCCTGGAATTTTGAAATTGAAAGTAATTTTCTGAATTTCTAAAATGCAAGTCTA
>PVHT020000230.1:10236580-10390465 GCA_004024745.2 Catagonus wagneri
TAAAATGCAAGTCTAAATTTGCCACACTAAAGAGAGATTAATTGATTTGAAATATGATCAAAAACTTCTACCTTCAAAGAAAACTTCCTTGAAATTAGAATATATGTGTGTTCAATCTCTCTCCCCAACAGACTTTGAAAATTTTCAGAATGTAGAGAGAGACACAATAAACTCCTAGATTTTAAGGTCTTGGAGACGATGTGCCTTTGTCTCAGGACTGTATCAAAAAGTAGAAAACTGACAAGTTTCATGCCTCTCTAAGATGGTGTTTTGGATGGGTCCGAGAAAGTCTCCCAGAGGTTCCCAAAGCTTAAACAGATGTTAGTTCTGAGAAAAACGAGTAGTGAACTAAATTTTATAGCTCTGCTAAATTTTTCATAGCTGTTTTTTACTGGAGTGGGGAGTGAGGAACAATGTAGTAACAACCTTTGAATAGCTAGCAAGAGTCAAAGACATTTTTGATCTCACTTATATGTGGAATCTAAAGAGTAATATAAATGAATGTGTATGCAAAACAGAAACAGGCTTACAGATACAGAAAACAAACTGGTGGTTACCAATGGGGAGAGGGCAAGGGCAAGGGTCAAATTAAGAGTTTGGGATTAACAGATGTAAACTACTATGTGTAAAGTTGATAAGCAACAAGGATATGCTATAGACCATAGGGAACTATAGCCATTATCTTGTAATAACTTTTATTGGAGTATAATCTGTAAAAATATTGAATAAGTGTGTTGTGCACCTGAAACTAATAGAATATTATAAATCAACTGTACTTCAAAATGAAAAAAATAGTCAAAGGCATATCCTGTCATCAATATAATAAATGCCTGTGTGGAGAAAATACAACCAGGCAAGGGATGAAATGCCGCTACTTGGTGCCCAGTCAATACTGAAAGCTGTACAACAGGGCGCCAAGACCAATGGTGCAGAACCCTGACTAGAATTACACAGAATTGACCAACATTTAGTTTCTACTGTATAATAGAATTGTGGCAGAATAGAAATTGAGTTCTATAAAAAATAATGAAGGTTACATTTCTTACACACTTGCTTTCTGGCCTGACATTTGAACCTGCTAAACAGAGATTTAAAAATCAATCAAGTTACCTTAAATTGGGGTTCATTGAAGAATGCACACAGGCAAGTAAAGACAATGAAATCTCACAGGATTCCAGGACATGGAATGTACCAGAGCCTTACAAAGCATAAAATATAATTTGGAAAGGGGAGGATACAAAGAACTCTTAAGGATCAGGTTGTCCCTGTGTGTCCTTAGTTGCAAGGACTTGTCACTCTTTTTTTGTGGTGACTCAGCTTCTCTCTGTTTCTATTGCTTCTATGGCTAGGAAGCACCTCATATTTTTCTCTTCCTCTGTTCTCCACCTTACATCATCTGTGTTAATATCACTTTTACTTACTTCTAATTTTAGGCTCCTGCTTCTAATGCATTCCCTTTGCCTTTTCGGCTTCTGCTCCCACCATAAATTGACTGACTCTAGTTCTATGTTTTTAATTCAAATTTCTGAAAAAAACTGATTTGCCGTATTAATCACAATTATGCCTAATCGAACAGATTTTATGGTGCTGACCAGTCATGGCCTCATAAGTCAAATATACCATGAAGTTGTGGGTTAGAAGTTTTCCCTTAAGTAATGCTTTCATATCTATATCTCTGCCATAGGATTTATTGTCTTATTTACCACATGTTGTTAACTTGCTTGTACTCTTACTAGAGTTTAGCAAACTTACTCCATTACACACTCCAATGAGACAATATTTTGATCATGCATTCTAAAATGTAGTATATTTATTTATACATAATGAGCTTACATTATTATTTGACTACTACATGTAGCTTATAGGACACAACAACCGAATAGAATTTAAATTTGCTAGAAAATTGAAATACAAAACTAAACAGTACTTAATTCCCTCAACTCTAAACTCATGTTTTTAGAGTAGATTCAAATCTAGGTTTGGTTAAACATCACTTCTTTCAAAATGCCCCTTCTGACCATTTTTTCATCTATCCACTATTCTACTTGTTCCTTACTACAGCCTCTCCCAGCACTTAGTACTCACTTCAGTACAACAGCTATTAGGCTAATGTTATTCATTTCGTTGCTCTAAGCTCTAAAGATAGAGATTGGTTTGAATTGTTCCTAGAATATGGCATTGTGTCTGACTCAAGAGAACGTGTCAAGTAGGTTAGAAGAAAAAAAAAGAAAAAAGAGCACAATTTTAAAGTTTTTCTGGCACAAAGTCACAAAGATCTGAGTTAAATTATTGGCAATAAGAGAGAGAAAGAAAGCATGACATCCAATGCTCATTCTAAGTATCAACTAACTTGAGTTAGTCAAATAGGTATAACAAGCTAGAAAAAGATGGAATGTAAAAAAATTATGTTTATAGATTATATTTTTGGCAACTAAATGTCAATATGAGAAATGTCCCCTTTTGAAAGTAGAACGGGTTCATTTTCAGATATGTTCCCATTGAGTATCTCGGTCAAATTACAGTGAATCAAGAGAACTTAAGTACAGATTTCAATGGCCGTGGAACTACAAAACAATTTTATGCAGTGCTCAAGCATTCTCTTAACATAAAAAAATATATTGGCTTTTTAGGGCCTCACCTGCGGCACATGGAGACTCCCAGGCTAGGGGTAGAATCAGAGCTACAGTTGCCAGCCTTTATGCCACAGCCACAGCAATGCAGGATCTGAGCTGCCTCTGCGACCTACACCACAACTCACAGCAACACCAGATCCCTGACCAGCTGAGTGAGACCAGGAATCGAACCCGCCTCCTCATGGATATGAGTCAGATTTGTTTCTGCTGCGCCAGAACAGGACCTCTCATAAAAAATATTTGAATTAAACATCAACCAGTTATTTTCTGATAGTTTGAGATGAACCTTTGCCTCAGTAAAGATTATCTGCATATAAGGAGTTCTTTGCAAAAAATGTCTGAACATGGAAGTGTAAAGTGCAAAGCTGAAATTTTATGGACCTGGGAATGGGACACCATTGACATCTGTGCTTTGGACTAGTAAGGATATAATTACAACAACCATTAGAAATTTATTTGAAATGTGAGTACAGTTTCAATAGCTTCAAAGACAGTGGAAGTCATAAAACCAGGTTCAATTAGAGAAGTGACCATATTTTCCAATTTTCTCTCCAGAAATAATGTGTTTGGAAGATACAAGATGGAACTAGGTGTTTGGAAGTTAAAAGATCTCCATTTGAAGTGAGAATACTTATGTAATTATGAATAAATTAGGAAAAATTAAAGATCCCCTAGAGAATCAGGTTACAGTCTGACACATAAACATTTAAGAAAGTATCAATAGGAAAAATAAAAGAAATATGTTGGTATTTCCACCCACATAGTTGAAGAAGAAAAGTAACTTCTGTATGGTAAAGAAAGGAGTTTAGAATAATAGTGAGCAATACTGTTACTTGAATACAAATCAACAAAAATAAACATATAATGGCAGGACTTGTTTTCCATTTAACTTAAAATCCTCTACTGAATTCACCGTAAAAATATATATTTGTATGACCTTAATTGCCCACTTTATAGAAAAAAGGAAGATCAATAAGAAAATTGATAGCACTAAGTAGGCATTTAAATTTGCTTTCTGTATATATTTATGAAAAGTAGCACAAAAGAGTACTACTCTTTTGTAGCACTCTACAATCATGAGGGATGAAAAGAATAGAGTTCCCAGAGAGATTTTCTTCATATGACAAATATTTAATGGTCTCCTGCCATGTGTCAGGTGGAGAGGAATTGCTGTCCATTTTTGTGATTCTTCATTTATTTGAGCTTCAATCTCATTAAAATGAATAGAAGTTTTTACATGTATTATCTCATTTCATTCTCAAATCAGCTTCATGAGGTAAGGAAGTATCATCCGTAATTTATTTTCCAGTAAACTTAGGCAGAACAGTAAAAGTCACATGGCTATTTTAACGGGAAAAACAGGGTTGGATTCAGTTATTAAAATGAAGTTATTTACTAGGGGTTTATTATATGTTGCTAATATTACAAAGAATGAGAAAATAACCCCAATTCTGGATTCTTTCACCATTTTTAAAAGGCTATTTAGAAACCTGTTGATAAAATAACAGTAGGATACCTCGTTAGAAGTCTCTGTCCCTCTAGGGGTCATCCTCTTCATACTCTGCTAATTTCCAGCCTTCCTTCTGAGACAAGGGCCTGCATTCTGGAGCCCATACTTCTAGTACTAGCTTTGCAAAAAGACTTTTTTTTTCCTCATCGTGTGGGTGTGGGAGAGGCCATCGACTAGATAAGAATGCAAGATAGAGAAAAATTAGCAATACATACAAAGGAAACTAGCCACACTGTGAGAGACTGTATGTTGGGAACATATATTTTCAGAAGTAAACGCTTGTGAAAATTTCCACCTCCACAGCCAATGCCAGGCCAAGTCCTTAACTGCAAGAGCGTTCTTTGGAGACAAGCAGATTTTTATTGATTGGAAAGTAAACACCAAATTGTTATTGCACTATTTTCTTCTTAGCGAGTAGCAAATTTAAATCAAGGTTTTTTTCACTTTGGGAATGATAACAGAAAGTAACTGAATAGTTTAAGGATTATTTCTCTGGACTAATTAATGATTCAACAAGATTCATTATAAATTTTATAGCACATGCTATGAAATCTGACAGAAGCCATTCAATAAATATTTGCTGAGTAAATGAACAGAACTGACCTTAGCACATGTAGACCTAATAACTAGTTTTAATGTTTGGGGAGATTCAATTGAAAGGATAACTTGGTACCTAATAAGTAATAGGAGTTACTCAGTTAATACTTTTAGTTGGATTTCCTCCCCAAACCAGCATTTGTCTTATTTCAGTGAAATATTTTAATTGTGGTATCTCTTTCATATGATGTGGTCAATAATTATTGGTTCAACTGAATCAGAATTTAAATGTAAGATGATATCAACTATTGCATATGTAGGAATTAAAAAAAAACTTTATATATTTTCTCTGGCTTTTCAACATAGAAGTTTGTATGGAAATGCCTCCTTGGCATGCTAGTAATTTTTCTATTTTTAGAGAAAGATATGTAAAGGAAGGAGATTAGTACAGATCCATCACACCAGTTTTTGGGACTAGCCCATACATTCTCACCAAGCTGCAGTAGGGCAAGAAAGGTTTTTCTTTTTTTCTTTTTCTTTTTTCCAAAGGCAAGAAAATGGACTACAGCTGTGCTTACACATTGTAATAATAACAAGTGAATATAATACAGGACAAACATAGTCAACTTATTTTCACAACCATAAAATCTATATAGACAAGTCAGACAGTTTGCAAGAAATATTTGTTTTCCAAAAGCTTCTCTTGCAATAGTGTGAATACAGACTAAATTTCTTGAATGTCATGCTTCCAGTTCTCTGGTTTTATGATGAGATCCATGTCAATAAGATGGAAGGGCACTCAGTTGTATGTGTGTCAGTATGAGCAAGCTGACCTGCACCTCCGAAGGCCTTAAGAAGGGAAGCTTTATTTTTCTTCCCTTAATGAGTAGATTATCAGCGAATAAATCATTTACAACTTCATGGATTATCACATTCACAATACCTTAGACTAATCAGCAGCCAATGCAGCCAGTTTGGGACGCAGGATAAAAGATTGGAGGATACTTTTCTTTTTTAGTTCACCTTTAATATGAAATATTGGAGTCACTTTCAAAAGAGTTTCATAAAAAGAGACCTAATAGGAATGTAATATATAAGATGGAAATAAAGATACCATAAATGTGTTATGTAAATAACTTGTTATATTTTTATTTATACTTTTTATATGAATTTTTGGTAGGTAGGCTAAAATTATATTTGTCATGTATATTATTATGTACTACATATATAATTATTATGTATATAATAGAATTAAACATGTAGGTATACAACCTTATAGAAATATATGTGTGTATATACAGAGAGATGGAGATCTCTGTCTCTGCAGAAATAAATCTGATTCCTTGGACATAAAAACTTTTCAGCTGAAAATTTTCATGAAATACTTTTACTGTGTAATCCTAACTTCTGAACAGTGACATTCACCTCCAAAGGCCTTGAGAAAGGAAGTTTTATTTTTCTTCCCTTAATGCGTATATTATCAGAGAATAAATCGTTTCCAATTTCATGGATTATCAGATTGACAACACTTTAATCAGCAGGCAATGCAGCCAATTAATAGGGATGGGGTTAATAAAAGATGTTGGTTGGCTTTACAAATAGAAAGCAAAAGAGGAGATCAGAAGAGAAGACAGCTCTGAGCTCAGGGATTAGGTTACTCTCCCTAGTGGATGATCACGGTTTCTGGATCCCTCAGCCAAAATCCAGAGCCCTTGCAGGTTTCCTTCTTAGGTCTCTGGTGACCACACCCTTATCTGTCTCTTTGTGCATAAATAGTGCTCTGGCTAACCCCAGGAGCCCCATTATCCTTCACTGGTTTCCCCAAATTCAGCCTTCTATGAAACTCCCTTTAAACTCCCAGTTTGGGTGTGCCATCGTTCCTGCCAGGACTTGTCGATACACAGGGCAGCATTGGCCCCTCTCTGGTGTGGAAAATCTGGACTCCTGAATGTGCGCTTTCCCACAATGGGAAGATTTGTGTGAATCAATTTAACAAATACAGAATAAGGGTAAAGGACCTTTTCAATGAATAGATTTAGCTCCTCTCAGTTCAATAGATATAACTGATGTTCCGTGAATGAAAGCAGAGACCCAATTATTAAATGAGGGAAATGTTATGAATTGTTATAAGTTACATATGAATTAAAATATCTCCTGTCAGAAGGAAACCTGAAAATACAGTTCCAATTATTTATGAGTAGCTCAAAATTCTTTCTTTCTTAATGTTGAGCATTAAGGATGAAAGCACCCTAGCCCTTGTGCAGAGGTGTTAAATAGGTTCAAGTCCTTCAGTGCTTATAAATGGTTAATTGAGGTGACAGGTTGCAATTTTAGTGTTTGGAGGGGAATAACACCGAGAGAGGTTTAGGGAAATGAGTAAAGGGATTTTTGAAATCCAAATCTTGTTTAAACGTTCTCCTTGATTACAGTCTGGCAGTATCATATGGCTTGTCTCTGGTGTGTATTTGGGCTTCTTGAGAATAATGATGTCTCTCAAGATATTATGAGTCAGGATTTTAAAAATTAAATTCTCCTACCTGCTCCGGGAATCACACGTACTCTCAGAAAATGTGGTACTTAATCTTACACTTAAAGTATAAAATTTATATGAAATAGGTTTGGGGGTGAGGGTTGGAGAAAGGTAGTGTGTTTCTACTAAAGGAAAGATTTTGTTCAGCAGCTAAGAGATAAGAGGTTTAGGGTAAAGAAATTGAGAATTGTATAGTATGGTTTGGGTTCAGAATGCTTCAGGGAAATGCACATTAAAATGTTGCTAGAGAGACAAACAAGACTAAAGTTATTACTAGAATAAAATATAAATTTTATCCAGAAAACAACAAGAAATGTGAGTGGTATAATCAGCATGTTAGAAAGATCAATATATCCAGTTTAGAGGATAAACTGGAAGCAGACAGAAGTGAAAGCAGGCAGAAGTGAAAGCAGGAAGTACTTGTGAAAATAGGATTGAGAGATGATGTCATGATATCTGAGATTTTTATAACTGATCCAAGCAAATATGAGAAGATATAAAAAATTATAAAGTTCCACTCTGCTTTTCCTTGTAGATGCCCAACATACAAAATACTGACTTAGCAGATGTATTTAGGAATTGTGGTCTACTAGGCAAAAACGTTTTCTTCTAAAACAATTCCCATTATTTTATTTAGAGCAATAAACTTTTCTCTAACAAAATGTGCAGTTTGGAATGTCACAGTTAAATTTCTATCCACCTTTTCTAGCAGCATACTGTGAGCAGGGGAAGATTAATTAATCTGGTATCTGGGGATAACTCTTTTTCACATTTCAAAAGCAAAGTTAGTGTATGTTTCATTTGTATGTAAGTTCTTAAGGTGAGCAATGTAGACAGGAAGAACTGAATGGAAATTTGCCTAGTTTTATCTTAGCTAAATATCAGAGGTGGGGGTTGGGAGGTGGGTTAGCACTGGACCCTTTCAAACTTCGTTAGAATCAGAACAAACATAAATACATAAGAGTAATAAGACTTGGGCTACTTCCAAACTCCTGATTAATCAGAATACTCTAAAAGATAACAAGGGCATTGGCATTCCAAATTTTACATAAAAACAGGATAATTAATATTCTGATACATTATTGAGTACATTATTTAATTCCAAATCTAGATATACTTTCTATAAGGCTCTTTAGAAAGCCTATACTCTAGATTGCCAGCTTAAATGCTGACTTGTCCCAGGAGCATCTATTAAATCAGGAAAACTGGTTAAGTTTTGTGTATTTTATAAGGTCTAAGGAAAGTCTGATGAAAGTACAATTTGAGAACCACTGCCTAGCGTAACAGTGTAAGTACTAGATAAAATTCCACTCATTTGACCAGTTAGCTAGTATCAATGATTTGAAATATAACTACTTATTTTATAGGAAAGAACAATTGAATGAAAAGAATTTAATATTTTTCTAAGAAAGCATTATTTCTCCACCAAGAGCATCAATACAACTTAGTAATCACCAGTCAATTACACCTAATTTTTATTCATTCCTCTCCCTTAGCTTTCAATTACCAGAATCATTGCATCTGCAGGATTAGTGCATTTCACCAGCATATTTTACTGGATAACCACCAGTGAAATCTTTAACAAAGGGGCTGCCACCTTCTTCCAAGGTCAGTCAGTACCACACATAGCACTTGGGATATAGTCTTCCTTGACAGGTATGAGATGACTCCATTTTAACATCTGCCTTCTTGGATGACTCTGGGTATCAACTGTGTCCATTCAGGTACACCAGAATGCAGTATGATATTAGAAGTGCAAAAGATTTATTGGAAAAAAATTGCCATTGAACAGTTAAAGAAAGATAGGTAAAGCATGCCATACCAGAGTAAATGGTATGGCAGATACCAAACATATAACAGATGGAAACTGTTGGTTAACCATATTCATTACAGTTAGGTCTATCTGGAAGGGAGAACTCAGTTCCCAAAACATCCTAGGAGGAGATCTTAACCTACTATATATATATATATATATACATATATATATAGAGAGAGAGAGAGACAGAGAGACAGAGAGACAGAGAGACAGAGAGGCATGTATGCACACACACATAAATACACATTTACACATACATGTGCATATACAGACGTGGGTGTGGGTGTGTGTATATATATATTCACATATATATGGATAAATAAAATATGATGCTCTGGGGCAGCTTGGACCTCTACAATGTCTTGCAAAAACTGTCTGACCCTTTTTTTCTCTCTAGCTTATCTTCCTACTCTCTTTCCTTTGCTCTCAGTGCCCCAGCTTTACCATTTAGTTTTGAATTCTTTGAATGTTCTTTAGTGTCAAAATATTTTTTCCAGATCGATCAGTGGCCTTTCAAAAGATATCAAGTGGCCTTTCAAAAGATATCAAGTCTTCATCCCTAGACCTTGTAAATGTTACCCTGTTTGGAAAAAAAAAAAAAAGAGTTTTTGCTGCTGAGATTAAAAGCATAATTTTAATTTTTAATTTTCTTTTTTAATTTTACAGGTGGCTCTAATTTTCATCACAAACTTTATAAATGTTGCAAAAAGAAATAACATAAAGAGAAAAATGCAATACAAAGACAGAGGCAGAGACTAGTGACATGACCATGAGCTCAGGAATCCCAGGGAAGCCAACAGAAGCTGGAAGAGGCAAAAAACTGCTTCTCCCTTAGATTCTCCTGAGGAAGCCCAGCAGCGCCCAGAACTGTGAGAGAACACATTTCTGTTGTTTTAACTCACTGAGCTTGTGGTAATTTGTTACAGCAGCTTCAGGAAACTTAAAACATTCCACTATGGATGAATGTTGTAGGGGAGGGGGAGGCAGGTAACTGGGACAAAAATTAGACAAATTTGGCCTGATGGAGAAAGTACTGCTGGATACTGAAAATTTAAGCTGGTTTAAGCATCAATGGGACATGACACATATCTCTTGGGAAGGAGTTTCCTATGCTTAATGTGTGGAAAGAGGCAGCAAAGGAAGATTTGGTGAGCAGAAAAGTTAACTGTGTGGCAGAGAGAGTGTTCATCAAATATTTCCTGTTCTATATAGCCCAGCTACCTTTGGCGTAGAGTTGGGTCCCTGTGATGGTTCTGACAATGGATGGTGAAAGGAAGTGATGTGTGTAATTTCCCATCCAGCTTGAGAGGTCCATTGTCCATTCTTCTCCCTTGATTCAGAGATGGAAAATCTCCTGTCAAAAAAAAAAAAAAAAAAGACCATGACAAATATGATCCTCTTAGTCTCTTTGCCCTGTTATAACACATTACTGCAGACTGAGAGGTTTATAAAAAGAACAGACTTTTTTCTCTCAGTTCTGAAGGCTGGGAAGTCCAAGATCAAGGCACTGGATGATCTGGTAACTGGTGAGGGCCTGTTTCCTTATAGATGGCTGTCTTCTCACATGACTGAAGGGGCAAACTAGCTCTGCGGTGGGTCTTTTATAAGGGCATAATCCCACTCATAAGTGCTCCACTGTTATGACCTAAGCACTTTCCAAAATAAAATGCAAAAACAAATTTATAGGACAGCACATTGAGGACAGTTTAGAAAGGGTAAAGGATATGAATAAATTTAGAAATATAGAGGAAAGGAGTTTAAGTCACTCAATAAAGTGAAGGAATCTCATGAAATAGTTAAGAATATGGTCGTTAGCTTATGTGGACAATATAAGTCTGAACAAATGGAAGTAGTTAAAAAGTAAAGTGATAAGTAGCAGCCAGAATCCAAGTGAAGTTAAAAAGCATAGACTTGTAAATAATTCAAACAATAGAATTTCTCTAGTTTTTCTAGAAATAATGTGTAGTGCCTAGAATGAAGGAATAAAGGAGAAAGCTGAGGAGGATGACATGGGCTAAATAAAGGGTCAAAGAAAAAAACATTGAGGTGCATAACACTATATTTTTAAAAAATAAATTAAAAATTACCTTTTCATATTCTTGATATAATTATAATTGAGTTGAATAGTTGTGTAAATTATCTTGCAATTCTTTTCCTCTTTTGTTTTCAGATGAAGTTTAACTTAAGAATAAATTGCTCTTTTGAGTTTAGTAAACATATCCTTCCATAAATAACTGAATTCTTAAAACATATCTTCCCATCTAGTCAGAGGTACCATGCTTTTCTATACCTTTTTAGTTATCTGCCCTCAAGGGAAACAGAAATGAGCAGCAATATTAGGCAGCTGAAACAAAGTAATTCTCTGTCAAACTATTTCCACTACAAAAACTTGCTTATAAGGATGGTTTCATTAATAATCTCCCTCCTTTGTCTAGAGAGATAGTTGTGGTAAGTTGTCGTTATATAAAGTCCCTGTTATCCTAAAAGACTTTTTCTTTTTCTTATTAAAAACCTTTAAAACTATTTTATATATCTTTATATTTTTCTGTTGTTGTATCTTGATAAACTCTTGCCTGGATAAATCATTTACCTTTCCTTTGGCTTTTTACGGGTTTGTTGTTTCTGACAAGTGAGACGTTGTTTACAAATGATACTTATGATTTTTGAAGCAGAAAAATAGGCTCTAGCATGAACTAGAGCAATACAGATGGGAATTTGCAACTTGTTGTCAGTCACAGTGTAAAGAGACTCCTGTAGCTACATTTCACTTCTCAAATACAGATGTTTTTGACTCTACAATTCTTAAAGTATCCTTTACAGATGAGAAGAAATTAGAAATATTTCAGGAGTTCAAAATTGCTTGGTCGGATCCATGTTGAATAAACTAAACTCCCAAGCTGGAAATCATTTTTTTTTGAAATAACAAGAATCTTTGTTTTCTTTTCTTCAGATTTCATTGAAAAGCAGTACAGCCCTATTTCTCTCACCCTGGTCCTGCTCTATGTTGGACCCCCCTAGACTACCAGCTTTTTCTTAAATACAAATATGCTTGGATGAACTCTAGATTTAAAAAGTTTCTTTTAACAATAACAGACATGTTTACCTATAGGTTTTAAAGCTGCTCAGAGCACATTTGGCTGAAGGGCATGCCATAACTTACAGTAGGCCTCCAGTTAATTGCTAGCTTCTGACAAATTGCCTCTGAAAGGACATCAGGGAGCAAAGAAAGAAGACCTTCGGATGGCCTCAGGAATGTAGTCCCTTAATCATGTGTACTGGCCTCCCTCACTCGTGTGTATTCACAATCTATGCCTACATAGTTTTTCATTAGTTTTGATGTATTTATACATTGGTTTATTTGAATGTATACCCTTGTTGCTCATTAATCTCCTTCAATCTGTAAGTGTACATGCATATGCACACACACATAAATTTGTCAAAATTTGAAAGTTTTCTGACATTTTTTCTTCAAATATTTTTTCTATCCAAACCTTTCTCCTCTCTGTAATGGCATTTAATCTTAAAGAACATATGAAAATTGTCAAACCATACTTCATGTCATTTTCGGAATAGTGAGAAAATTAATATCAACACTGGTTCCATATTTGACTAAATTCATTAATTTACAGGCAATATTTTATATTTTTTGGATTCAAGGTTTTTTTTTTCCAGAAGTAGGAAATATAAGAATACATAACTCAAGTAAATCTTTTAGTTTTTGCATTTAACTGATAGTTCAATTTTTTTCCTTTCAAGCCATAACTAATATTTAATCTACTATGTAGTATTAGAATGGGTGATTGCTGTAGTTTATACTGGAGAGTGTTTGGTCTATGTTTTCGTCTAATAGTTTTATAGTATTCACTCTTATATTTAGGTCTTTAATCCATTTTGAGTTTATTTTTATGTATGGTATCAGGAAGTGTTCTAATTTCATTCTTTTACATGTGGCTGTCCAGTTTTCTAAGCACCTCTTATTGAAGGAGCTGTCTTTTCTCCATTGCATATTCTTGCCTCCTTTGTCATAGATTAGTTGACTGTAGGTGCATGGGTTCAATTCTGGGCTTTCTATACTGTTCCACTGATCTGTATTTCTGTCTTTGTGCCAGTACCATATGGTTTGATGATTGTAGCTTTATAATATATTCTGAAGTCAGGGAGCCTGATTCCTCCATCTCCATTTTTCTTTCTTATGATGGCTTTGGCTATCCTGGGTCTTTTGTGTTTCCAAATTTGAAAATATTTTATTCTAGTTCTGGGAAAAAATGTCCTTGGAAATTTGATAGGGATTGCATTGAATCTATAGATTGCCTTGGGTAGTATAGTCACTTTGATATATTGATTCTTCCAATCCAATATCATAGTATATATTTCCAACTGTTTGTGTCATCTTTAATTTCTTTCATTAATGTCTTATAGTTTCAGAGTACAGGTCTTTTGTCTCTTTAGGTAGTTTTATTCCTAAATATTTTATTCTTTTTGATGCCATGGTAAATGGGATCATTTCCCTAATTACACTTTCTGATCTTTCGTTGTTAGTATATAGAAATGCAGTTGATTTCTGTGTATTAATTTTGTGTCCTGCAATTTTGCAAATTCATTGATGAGCTCAGTGTAGCTCAGCTGCAGTTTTCTGGTAGCAACTTTAGGATTTTATGATTTTCTAGATATAGTAACATGTCATCTGCAAATAGTGATAGTTTTGATTCATCCTTTCCAATTTGGATTCCTTTTATTTCTTTTTCTTCTCTGATTACTGTGGCTAGGACTTCCAAAATTATGTTGAATAGTAGTGGTGAGAGTGGACAACTTTGTCTTGTTCCTGATCTCAGCAGGATTTTTTTCCAGCTTTTCATCGAGAATGATGTTAGCTCTGGGTTTGTCACATATATGGCCTTTATTATGTTGAGGTAGGTTCCCTCTATGCCCACTTTCTGAAGGTTTTTTATCAGAAATGGGTGTTGGATTTTGTCAAAGCCTTTTTCTGCATCTATTAAGAGGCTCATACTGTTTTTATTCTTCAGTTTGTTAATGTGGTGTATCACACTGACTGATTTGCAGATATTGAAGAATATTTGCATCCCTGGGATAAATGATGTACAATCCTTTCAATGTATTGTTGGATACGGTTTGCTAGCATTTTGTTGAGGATTTTTACATCTATGTTCATCAGTGAAATTGGCCTGTAACTTTCTTTTTTGTGGTATCTTTGTCTGCTTTTGGTATCAGGGTGATGGTGGCCTCATAGGATGAGATTGGGAGTGTTCCTTCCTCCACATTTTTTTGGAATAGTTTCAAAAGGATAGGTGTTATCTCTTCTCTAAATGTTTGATAGAATTCCCCTGTGAAGCCATCTGGTCCTGGACTTTTGTTTGTTGGAAGTTTTTTAATCACAGTTTCAATTTCAGTACTCGTGATCAGTCTATTAATATTTTCTATTTCGTCTTGATTTAGTTTTGGTTTAGTCAAACACCCTCTGACATAAACCACAGCAATATCTTCCCAGATCCACCTCCTAGAGTAATGACAATAAAAACAAAAATAAACAAGTGGGACTTAATTAAACTTAAAAGTTTCTGCACAGCAAAGGAAACCGTAAACAAAACTAAAAGACAACCCACAGAATGGGAGAAAATATTTTCAAATGAAATGACTGACGAGGGATTAATCTCCAAAATTTATAAACACCTTCTGCAGCTCAATACTAAAAAAAAAAAAAAAATATCAAAAAATGGGCAGAAGATCTAAACAGACAGTTCTCCAAAGAAGACATACAGATGGCCAAAACACACGTGAAAAGATGCTCAGGAACACTAATTATTAGATAATTGTGAATCAAAACCACTATGAGGTACCACCCATGAGAAATGCTATCATCAAAATGTCTACAAATAATAAATGCTGGAGAGGGTGTGGAGAAAAGGGAATCCTGTTACACTGTTGGTGGTAATGTAAATTGGTGCAATCACTGTGGAAAAAATTATGGAGATTCCTCAGAAAACCAAACATAGAATTACCATTTGGTCCAGCAATCCCACTTCTGGGCATCTATCCAGAGAAAATCATGACTTGATAAGATACATGTGGGAGTTCCCGTCATGGCTCAGTGGCTAACAAATCAAACTAGGAACCATGAGGTTGTGGGTTCGATCCCTAGCCTCGCTCAGTGGGTTAAGGATCCGGCATTGCCATGAGCTGCGGTGTCGCTTGCAGACCTAGCTCAGATCTTGCATTGCTGTGGCTGTGGCGTAAGCCGGAGACTATAGATCAGATTAGACCCCTAGCCTGGGAACCTCCATATGCCGTGGGTGAGGCCCTAGAAAAAGAAAAAAGACAAAAAAAAAGGAAAAGATACATGTAATCCAGTGTTAATTGCAACACTATACAATAGCCAAGACATGGAAACAACCTAAACGTTCACTGACAGAGGAGTGGATAAAAAAGATGTGGTACATATACACAATTGAATATTACTCGCCATGAAAAGAAGAGATAATGGCATTTGGAGCAACATGGATGGACCTAAAAATTACATTAAGTGAAGTCAGTCAGACAGTGAGACACCAGCATCAAATGCTATCACTTACATGTGAAATCTAAAAAAAGGACACAATGAACTTTTGCAGAACGGATACCGACTCACAGCCCTAGAAAAACTTATGGTTTCCAAGTGAGACAGGTTGGGGGATGGGGAGATGCACTGGGGTTTTGGGACGGAAGTGCTATAAAATTTGGTTGTGATGATCATTGTACAGCTATCAATGTAATAAAATTCATTGAGTAATAAAAAATCAAGTATTAGAAAGCCAAAAAAAAAATGAATGGATAATTGTGTTTGTTCTCTTAATTTTAGATTTTATACTTTGTTGAAAACACATGAAATTGTCCATTTTAACAATGATCTAAAGATAGTATTAGAGTTATAGGCAGAAATATGAAAACAATAGCTGTGAAAACTATAAAATCTCATTTCAGTTCCATTACTATCTACCTTCTAGACACTCATCCATCCTTCAAGAATCAACTAAACAAAATTCATTTTAGCACCAGCCTTAGCCAACAGGTTAATCACTTCTTCTGGCATGCTTCATTCGCAATTTGGCTAGACCTTATATAATATATCACAAACAAGATTTGTGATTAGAAACCTCACTATGGCTACTTTAATAAAGAAAAGATTAGAAAAAAAAACAAAAAACAAAACTAGATGTGGAGAATGCTTTTAGCAGGCTGCTGCCCTGAGTAGGTCAAGAGAAAGACGCTGTTACTTTGGACTGAGATATTAGCAATGGGTTGGGGGAAGAATAAATGAACTCAAGAAGCACTTATTTGGTAGGTAAAATTACTGTAACATTTTTATACACTGGCCTATGGGAAATGAAGGTGAAAGAATTGTTTGGGATGACAACCACATCAATGTCTTGAATAAACTAAAAATTAGGATGAAAACCATTCAGATTGATGCCCGAAAATCTGGAAACTCTCCAGTCTGATATGCTGAGTTTTAGCGAATACAAATAAGTTAAAGTTTTAAAACAGGTTTCTAATTAGGCAAAAGTTGTTCCTTCAGAAATGCTAACAATGTAAACAAAAATCCACTTAAATTGACTACATATAATCACATACACATTACCTAGAAATTTCAAACGCTATATACATATTTGTTTACAGCCACATTTTTTTTTTTTTGCCTTTTATCTAGAGCCGCACCTGCGGCATATGGAGGTTCTCAGGCTAGGGGTCTAACAGGAGCTGCAGCTGCTGGCCTTCGCCACAGCCACAGCAACGCGGGATCCGAGCCGCGTCTGCAAGCTACACCACAGCTCAAGGCAACGCCAGATCCTGAGCAAGGCCAGGGATCGAACCCGCAACCTCACGGTTCTTAGTTGGATTCGTTAACCACTGAGCCACGAAGGGAACTCCTACAGCCACATTTTGAAAAGGCAGCTAGTCCTCATATTATGAAACTAATACCCACATATTCTGATTAAGTATTTTCTAAATATTTGGGGCTGAGAAAGATACATCCATAGTTTACTAAAAATCTATTTTCATTAATTGTTATAAATGTAGTAATAAAAATCTGTATAGTAAAATAATAAAGAATCCCCTCTGACAATAATCTTTTAACAGAGCATTTCAACGAATAACATTATTGAAATATCCCGCAACAGAAGTAACATATTCCCCTAATTAAAGCTAAAGGAAGAAATAAAATAGCTACTTTTTTTCTAGAGCTTAAATTTAGTTGTAACTCATACTAGCATTTTGTCCAAAGAAAAAAACATTTGAGATAGAGAAAAGTAGCCACTTGATATCCATGAACTTGCCCGGTACAATAAGCTAGGACAGCTAGGACTTGGTGTGGCTATAAGCTAGCCTGACAATATAGCTAGATCTCAATGTTCTACTATTAAACATGGACACTTTCACAGACCTTCAGTAAATATTATATGTCTATGATGGATCAAGACAAAAATAAGACCACTCCTTAATCATATCTGAACAAGACAATACAGGAACCTTAAGTCACAAAAATGACCAACCATCCCCCTTTTACTGACTAATACAAATAACTTATTTCTTTACCAATTATGGTGAAACTCTAAATCTCTTCGTCAAGATTTATTAAAATGCTCAGTCATAGATTTACTCCTGCTTCCAATCCAGAGAAAAAACTCCTTTATGTAAATTAACCAAAATCATCTAACACAAGCCCAAATCCTCTAACACTCATTGAAACATACCTTGGAGAACCACGGTGAACATTTTCATTCTCCTCCATTGTGGACAATAAATAAACTATATATGTTCAATCATCTGTGTTCCAGGGGTCTTCTGCTGAAGGGCATTGAATCTAACACATTTAACATCACGTAAATGCAAAACCCTTGTGTTATATCAGGTAAGCAAAACATATTATCGAAGTACATTTTGCTACAAAATAAGAAAATAATTATCACATGTATTCATTTTACTAAAGAGTTGATGTTGGTTAGTTACTGACACAATTTCTAGAATGGATAATAGAAAATTGCTGATATCAAGGAAGGTACATGGAGAGTACTGGTGAAGTACTCATTTCAGAGCCACAGACATTTTATTGGTTATAAGATTTCTAAAAAAATTCCCTGTGAAGTTAATATCCCATGCGTGCCTCATAAATAATGCATCAGTTTCACCTAGTGTCCCAAGCAGTCTAGAAATTTGTAATTTTCTCACATCAAAACCTTTACATAGGGAATTACCATTCGCGCACTGTGGAAACAGTTCCGAGTAGGAACCATAAGGTTGTGGGTTCGATCCCTGGCCTTGCTCAGTGGGTTAAGGATTCGGCATTGCCATGAGCTATGGTGTAGTTCGCAGACGCGGCTCGGATCTGGCATAGCTGTGGCTCTGGCATAGCTGTGGCTCTGGCATAGGCCAGCAGCAATAGCTCTGATTAGACTCCTAGCCTGGAAACCTCCATATGCCACAGGTGCAGCCCAAAAAGCCAAAAAAAAAACACCAAAAAACAGAAAAAAACCTTTACATAGGACCTTAAGGGGTTATTCTCTTAGTTGATCAAATTTGAGTAAGATATTCTTTCTGAATAGCCCAATTATGAAAAAACACCAAACATTTGGATTCTTGTCCAATTAATATTAATGCTGTTAATATCATTTGTATCTTAGTCCATTTTATTTTTATCATAAGATAACTTCAAGAAAGATTGCTACATGTCCTTTTGAAAATTGAGAGCTTCAGCGCAAAGCAGGATGATTTTATAGAGTCATCCCTTTACTCAGGAGAGGAATGTAGGTTAGACTTTACCCAAAAAGCTTTGACTTAGCATTTATTCTATGATAGTTACTATATGAAAAGATTTGAATACCTTCACAACAGTATCGCAACAAAAATATTAAGTACAATTTTTTATACATATGCTTATTATCCATATATATAATAATGTCTTCCCAGGTAAATAATTGATGCCAATATGTATTAATGTTCTTTCCACTTCAGTCATAGCCTCCCTGAATCACACAATTTATATCCGGCTCAGGGCCTTCATTGCACTAGTATATTAGCTATAATTAATGTAGATAAGGATTTTAGGAGCATAAACTTGCTTTGCTTAGAAGATTTTGAAGGCTACTATGGGTAAATGATAAAAAGGATAAAGTAATGGAAAAAGAATGTAAAAAGTACATATCTCTGTATATAAAATACACAGAGCAAAAAATATTATTTTGGATTGTTTCTGAAAGGTGCTGGTTCATATTAGTTGATGCTTAGTACGTTTTACATTTACTAATATTTTAAAAATATAAGTTATTTTTCTTCATTCAGTCACTTTTGTAAACTACAAAAATTAGGCTGGTAGAATATTTTTTTTTGTGACTAAAACTCACACTGGCTAAATACTAGAATTTATAAATAAATCTTCTTTAGAGTTACAATGTATTATTCCCTGTCTACAGTTTCAGGTATTAAAAAAAAAGATATATCAGTCAAGATAAATAATTTAGTTAGCTTGGAAAGAAGCTAACCTCTAAACAAAGTATAACCCTAAATATTTATATGCTGATATATTATCTTCCCACATGTCAAAGGAGATGTAGATCTCTTTTTTCTAAATTACATTCCAAGTCAATGTAATAAAATAAGTTAATGAGTGTTCCAGGTTAAATATTTTTGGAAATATTTCATGTATAATCTCACTTCACTATTCAAGATGTACATTACCATGTTAAATGTTCAGAGAATTTCTAGGGAAAATCGCTCAATTTAAAATTTTCTAAACTGTTTTTGGCTATGAATTTTTTGTTACCAAAAACACCCATTGAGCATTTTGATGCTCAATGGTATCTGGTATCTGGTATCTGTGGAACATCTTATAGGACATATCATGATGCTTGGCAATATACTAAATATGACCCGAGGAAATATATTTATCCAATATTGTGTATTGAAAGAGTATTGGAAAGTAGTCATATTCAAAGGTGTGGGAAAATAATCAGCATTATTGATTACTGGTGGGAGCATAAAATGTCACAAACCTATTTTACAGTCATATCACTTTCAAAAACATAACATCATTTGACCCAGACATTCCAGTTCAATAACTCACAGAGCCATTGGCAGGATATTTACCTAGGATCTATTTATATGTTTTACTATATATATATATTTATGTATATATAATATAGTAGACAGAGGATGCTTTTGGAATCTTAATAAGCTCCTCAAAATATAATAAATTTAAAAATGGGGTACAGAAAAGTTTGCATTGTTTTTGGGCATTGGGTTAAAAATAAGAGATGGATTATTGTCTTTGTGTGCATGAAAATATTTAGCCATTGGTAAATAACAAATTAATAGAACTGAGGTTCATGGGACTTATGAATATGGGTGGGGACAAGGGTAAACGGGAATTTTGCTATACATCATTTCACCCTTTCCAGTGTTTGAAACATATAAATGTATTAAAATGAAAAAAAAATAATTGCAATCAATTCTGCCCTAATGTGATGTATGTTTTCTAAGAATTACCCTGCAGAGCAAAATCACACAATAAAAATCCATACATTTGTGAAGAAAAAATTGAATTGAGGCATAACACAAAAAAATTCTTATTGTAATATAAGAAAGATAGAAATCTACCAAAAATGATAGTAGAATTATACACATATTAAGTGGTTACAAATGCACATACTACAAAAACTTATATTTTATCTTCAACAAGACTAGAAGTATGTTTTTGGAAGTGTGTGTTAGAAAAACTGTAGTTTATGTGGTGGAGGAAGGTGAATTACAGGAAATCTGATGAATGGTTGTACACCAGATGTGGATGGGACTGTCCCATGACAGATAAAGTGACCTGAGGTAGCCGGTAGAGTGTTTGTGTGTGTGTGGTATATTCCCATGTAGTTTGGTTCAGGGGTCTGAAGTTAACTGTGTTCAGGATTGTTTGTGGCTGGAGGAAGTCCTGTAGATGCAAACATGAAATTTCACTACACTCAAATTGTTTCCTGGTATATCAACCACACTGGAACAGATCTGCATTCTCAAAACAAGTGTCATAGAAGAACTGTTAATTTTTCTATTTAAATATTTTTACATATTAACTTACTTTATGCATAAAATTACTTTGTTGATTTCTAAAGTAACTTAGTTAACATTAACTTTTTCACACTTTTATATAGATTACCCTTAACTTTTACTTTCATTCTCTAAATAATTTTATACATCTTTGTCATCTGTATAATGTCAATCATATCCTGAGTTAGAAGTGAAATTATAATTTTAAACAATAAGTTATTGCTGGGGCTTATTACTAGAGCGGTGGAGGGACATGTGAACTACTAAAATGTCCTTTAAATAAAGAAACTGCTTATTAAATTACTGGGCAAATAATATGGTTCCTACTTCTTTACAGTGTTAAGGAATATTTCAAAACGTCACTTAATAATGATACCTTGTACTTAGTTACATGGTACTATTCAAGTAAAAGTACTTTAAATATATCTTAGTAACATAAAATGAAATGTAAAAAAAATAGGTTGGATAGTGTATTGCTTTAAGGAAAAAGAGATTCATTAACTCTATAGGCTCAAAGGAATAATCATAGAAAAAACAACTTCTGGTCATATATTTTTTAAGGCTTTTAACATTTCTTAAATTGTTCTATAAAGTAAAACATATACTGTTACAGTTATTTGGAGAAGTATTTATTTCCTAAAATATAGAGAATATAAATAAAATATTGACTCACAATCTTTTCATTACTTTAGTTATAATATTTTAGAGGAAGTTCAATTTTCAAGGTAAAAATTACCTGTTTGTCCAATATTCTTTTTTCTGGGCAAATCTGATGCAATTTAAACAGTGCAAAGAAAGCGAAAATACATTGGGATTTGGCAATCATCTATTACTCAATTAATTTATTAATTTCTCATGTCTTCAGCTCATTTAAACAATTTGTTGTATATAAGACATTATCCCTTTTAAATCTTATAGTTTTGTTTTGTTTTGTTTTTTCATTTGACATAGTTGATTTGATTGAGTCTCCTAAACTCGGTCTCTTCAACTATTGCTTCTAGGTCTGAATATTCTTTCAAGAAAAGTTATCAAAGAAAAAAAAATCTACTTTTAACATTCCAACTAAGGTATTTTCATTTTAAACTGTTATTTTTATAACATAATTAGCATATTGGCAATCTTGGCAGAAAGTCAAATAGAAAGACTGTAGTTATTCAGATTCCTAATAATCATGATTATAATCGTAATTATTTTATTTCTTCACTTTAAGTTTATGCTTGTATTTGGAAGGAAAAAAATAGAGAAAAAGGGAGTGAAAGTAAGAGGTTTTATTTTAAAAGACTGAAGTCTTCATGTCATTAACTTTGAATATGAATTTTAACAATTAGTTATAAAGGTATGGTAACTTCTAATGCAGTCCCGGATTAGTGAATATTTATGCTGCTTACACATTAATAACCAGTGATATAATTTTCACCATACACAAATAATAAAATATTTGAAAAGTCAAGTCAAATATCTCTCTCTGATTATTTGTTTTGGATAACATACTGAGCAAAATTACTAAGCAAAAAGAAATAATTATTTCCCTTACCCAATAAATTTGACCTTTGTCTTAATTGCTTTCCATTGAAACTGTAGGTTCCTTTTTCTTCAATTAAACTGCAAATAACATTTTATGGATAGAGCTTCAATAAAGATTCCTAAGAAAACATATACAGATTAAATAAAAACATAAATTCTCCAATGATATTGTGAATAACCTATGGTTATTTTGTCAAATGTCAAAGTTTTCAAATTAAATCTATCAAATTCTGAAGAATATATATTGATAGCATATAATCCAAATCATTTCTATACTTCTTAATAGTATTCAGTATGCTAAAATTTTTCAGACTCATAATTCCATAAAAGTCAGTTTTAATTGCCAGAAAGTAGTAAAAGAGTGAAAGTATACAGAGATGAATGTAGTTATCACATAGAATTTTTATGTGAAAGAGTTCCCATTGTGTCTCAGTAGGTAAAGAACCTGACTTGTATCCATGAGAATGCGGGTTCAGTCCCTGGCCTTGCTCAGTGGGTTAAGGATCCAGTCTTGCTGCATGCTACAGCGAAGGTCACAAATGTGGCTTGGATCTGGCATTGTTGTGGCTGTGTAGTAGGCCAGCAGCTGCAGCTGTGATTCAGCCCCTAGCCTGGGAACTTCCATATACTGCAAGTGCAGCAAAAAGAAAAAAATGAATTAAGTGATACGTTCTATGTGTATTTTAAGGATTTTTAAATAGCTTCACAAGACTTTAAGTTGCTTCAAGGTAAGATTTATATATTTCTTGTACTTTTATTCATCCAATAGCTATCTATATACATCATAGTAGAGTAGTATGTACATGTTTAATGTTAGAAAAAATTTGTTGTGTTTATTAATTAATGACATTTCATCATTTATATTCACCCCTTCCCATTAGGGATTTGTTCTTACAGCCTGTTGATTTTATGTTATTTGGTAATCAAAGTCCCAATTAAACACACAGTTTTCATTGCCCATAGCTGAAGAGAACAAATGTTTTCTTCCCTGTTCTATCACAATGTTCTTCCTGTAAATTTCAATCTCTAAAGCAGAGTTCTTAACCTAGGATGCAAATAGAATTTAAAAATTTTATAAACATGGGTGGGAAAAAACTATATCTTTATTTTCACAGTTATTGCAATTAAAATATAGTTTTTCCTTCAGTAAAAAGCTGGGCAAAAATAATATGATTTTTGTCACCAATAAAATCGCAGATATTTTATGTTATGTTAGATGTTATATTACAAATTATTACTTATGCTACTCTTTAAAATTACAGAAATTATTAGCCCCACTGCTTATTTAATGTATCAGTAGAGAAATACATATATATGTATTAGTATCTACCTGTCTTCTATCTATATGTGTATTCATATATATATATATGGACATACATATACCAGAATATTTGAAAATAGTCTTAGTATCTTATTATCAATTTCCTTTATATTTCATTTTATGCACTTAAAAATTTCATTCTAAAAAGGGGGCTATAGACTGGAAAAATAAAAAATATATGAGGAACACTTGCTTTACTGACTTGCTCTGTAATATCTGTGTTAATTTGCTTATTGGGATTACAATGCTATCATATCACATTCTCCAGATAACATATTTCTTTCTAACAAGTTCCTTCAGGAGATATAAAATCTTAACTCAAAGGTATGAAGAAGATACTTACTGAGAAAGAAAACCTTTTGATTTATTTTAATTCATATCATATAGATGGATCTATAATTTTCTCTATTCCTCTATATCTCATTGGTTCTGCAGGAACGTATGGGTTCATCTCTGTGTTCATAGGTATGCTAATAGTTACAAGCAAGATTTTGATCTTCTGAGATTTTAAGCACAGATTTTTTGCTCTGTGTTAGGAATACAATTCATAGCTATGAATTTGAATGTGTAGGATATACTTCCTTGTCAATATGATAAAATTATTACACTTGGGAACTTATTAAAAGTTTAGAAAATATCTCATGGGTGTTCACTAGTTCTGTTGTTTTGTAAACTGAAGAATGAACTCTAATGTCCAGTGGCCAGTTCTACTCCCCAGTAACTTAAAATCTGTTGTTAAATTACTTTAGAATACAAAGTTCATGAAAGTGATGACAGAAAGGTATTTCTGAAATGTTTACAACATTTATATCTTCTTAGTTCAATACTCCTTTTCCTCTAAAGTCATCAAAAAAACAGAAAAAAAAAGAAGAAGCAGAATTCGTACTGTGGCACAGTGGATTAAGGATCTGGCAGTAACACAGCTGTGGCATAGTTGCAGCTGTGCCTCAGATTCAGTCCCTGACCTGGTAACTTCCATATGCCATGGGTGCTGTTAAAAAAGAAAAATTAATAAAAAGAAACAAATCAATGTTTCTTTCAGTTGAATTCCAAACCTTCCAGTCTAAATTATTTCCTAGACTCAAGGGCTTCTACCATGTTATAGAAGTTCTTTTTATCTTACTTTAACTATGACTATTTAAAATTTATATATATATTTACAAATTAATAGACAGGTAATACATTCTCTTTAAGACAGTATCATCTAGTTATTTTTATTCTTTTAGCAAATGTCATGTCTTTTTTTTTCTCCTTTTTACTCTCACTTGTAGGTGAAAAGAACTGGTAAAGTAAATCTGACGTCTGGTTTATTTCCACAATCATTGTCATTAGACTCCATTATGAAGAGATCCTGGGTGGAACCTATGGCTTTAATGCTCTTAAATTCAAGGTCAGTTCAAGAAGTGACTTTTAAATTACTCCCTTAATTGAAATTTGCTAAGAGAGTAGAACTCCAAAATTCTCACAAAAAATATGTACACACATTTATCAAATCATCAAGTTTTACACTTTAAATATCTTACAGTTTTGTTAATTATACTTCAATAAATCTGGGAAATGATAAAAATAAAGTTACTTCCACTAAAATTGTTGCTAATTTTTGAGGGTTAAAAAGATAAGGAGAATATAGAAAAAAATGATAGATAATAACATGCTAAAAGGATAAAAGAGGAGAGATGTTAAGAAAAGCATCATAAAAAGAAAGATTGAAAACTAGAAAAAATAAAAAAGAAGAAAAAGAAAAAACACACAAAAGAACAAAAATAAATACAAAGAACAAGAAGATAAAAATAGACAACATGAAGTGAATGAAGGTGGAGGTAATACAGTTAACAAAGTTAAAACAGAAACTACAATTGTATCAGAAAACATTTATATCTAAAATAAAAGTATAATAAACAGGGATTGATTATAAAGGCTGGAGTTTGAAGTTTTGAAATATAAAGACAATATTTTGTGAAAAGGAGTTATCTAAGAAAATTGAACTTTACCTTATGATTTGAACTTTATAGAAACTTGATAACTTTCTCGAGTACAAAACTTTACATGTTCCATCCTGGCAAGATATATTTGTTTTGGGGTATGAGTTTAATGAAGCAATCTGAAAGGTTATTGGGTTCATTCCTATGGAGCATGCTTAACATAAATATCTCTAATAAAATGTACCACAGAAATACTAGAAATCAGGTATATCTAAATTTAGGTAGTATGTGTTATTTAAGAAAAATTCTAAGATGAGGATCTTTATGATATTATTGTGTTTACTGGGAATCTATTGCTAAAACAGTGTCACACTTGGGGAACTACAGAATACAGAGAAGAAAAATACTCATATTTCATTATTATGTTGTGAACTAAGTACATATAACATGCAGTTTTCAAATTTTATAATATCAAATAAATGTGGGCTGTTCACTCATTTTACTAACAAGTACACTGGCAGACAATTTTGAAAAAAATACACATTTTACAAAAGCAATTATCCATTTTTATTTTGTTTACATTGCACTGAAAATTTACATCATACTTTTACAAAGTTTTTTTCATAAAAATATACTTCTTTACAAAAGTGTATGCATTAATATAAGAGGAGTAGCCAGTTGCAGAAGAAACATTGTTTAAACAAGATCTTAAATGTATTAACCTTAACATTAATCAATGAATCATTGTTATTGCAGTCATTTGAATAAACAAGAATAAATAACTGATGGAATAAAATTTAAAACAGCATCCTGTCAGTAGAGTACAATGTTGAGAAAATTATATGAATTTCCAAAACAGTGTATCTCAAAATGGTTTACAAGAAATTCAATATATGTTGTAGAGATAGATCCAAGCAGTGCTCCTGGGTGCAATGATTTCTCTTAGGCACTCTGTCTCATGACACAAAAAGTCAAGACTGTTTACAAGGTTATCCACTTTTGAAAGGGACAACAATACAGTGTTCACACTGGTACATAATTTATTAAATGAAGTAAAATATGCTGTAAAAGGAAGACAGTGACGTATTAAATCAAAACTCTGGCCTTACTGTAATACAGCTGGAAATGAGCCACCAATAACTTGAAAATATGTATCTTAATTTGCAATGAAAGAAAGCTGTCATATCTGAAAGAAGCTTCTTAAGAATAAGAGTATTGACATTTTAAAATATATGAAAATTTGGTAAATCCACAAATTTAGGAAATAAATTTATATTAGTGATTTTGAAAGTATTTTTTAACTCATTATGATTAGGAGATGGTCCAAAATATATATTGAACTCACTAGATAAAAGTCAAAATATTTTCAAGGTTTTATTTCTAACTTACCATTAGCTAGAAGTTTAAACAATGTTAAATAAATTTGAATGCTGAACCAGAAGAAAAAGATATAATTTGAACACAGTGTATTAATAGGTTCTATTTGGTCTTTCAAAAACATTGGAAAGTTTGGTAAAGAATGGTAAGTTTGGTGTCTCGGATAACTGCAAAATCATACATAATTAATTTTTGCCAGCTAAAGTGGCTTCTAAGTGACAAAACAGATTGAAGCAAGGAGTTAAACGCTACCCCATGGTTCACTGAATAATACTGGTTACAACATAATGAGGGAAATTAGGATGCTAGCACGATGATCTTGCCATTTGCAGAAACTATGACAACCAGTCTAAAAAAAGACAGCAATATGATACTGAAGAATAAAAGCCAGAAGGAGTCAAATCAGAGTGGCAATCTTATCTCTTCGGTGGCATAAATTAGCTCATAAACATTTCAGGGCATGACTCAATCTGAAATAACCAGGGAAATAAGGAAAACAATGACAATTAATAGGAAAGAACAGCTGATAGAGTGGAGTGAAATGCAAATTTACGGGCTTATATGCTGTAGCTCATGACAGTTAAAGAGAAGTCAGTGATCTATTGACTCTTGTAAGTATAGCTCTTATTTTCTACCCTATATCTTTTTTTAACCCAGTCCCTCTAATATAGTTTATAAAGCACAGAAATACTGATAGTGGATGCTCCTCCAATATATGCAAATAAGTTTATGTTTTAGAATAATCTCCTTTTTAAAAAAAGCAAATAAACTGTGAGTAAGCACTCCCAGAGTGCAGCCAAATTTCTGTAAAACTCTCCATGGTAAACATGAAGAAGAATTATGGTCCAGTTTATGAAAAAAAACACTCTTCTCTATAATTCCTTGGGAAAAGGTGACCCAGCAAGTCCTGAAAAGTGTGCTTTAATTTTTATCAGTGAACTAAATGTGCACTGCTTTGTGTGTCGATTTCCAAGCTTCTGAAGAAGGCAAAAGGGTTGCCACCTTATACCATTGTGCAGACCGTGTTCAAGTTGGGATCGAATCGCACTGCCTTCCCTTCCACTGACTTTGCATTGGTGTCATACATGGGGTTTTCAAAAGCTGCTTGGCCATTGTTATTTTCATGAACTGAACATCCTGTATACTGTGTTTTGGGTGCAGTCCTGTTGATGAGAACATTGATTAGCTATGTGTTAACTTCTAGAAACAGCAGAGTAAGGCTAAACAACAATATACCTGAGTTAGCATTGTTAATGGATAATGTAACTTGAAGTATTAATTGAGAAACAATAATCTCATACATCAAATTTGAATAATTTACCTGTCACTTATAAATCCTGAGCGGCTCTATTTACATACACTATACATTATTATACAGTACCATTGTAAGTGTAAACAATGATATCATAGCTATTATTGTATTATAGCTATTCTCAAAAATTTTCTTGTAATGTTCTAATTATGAAATATCATGTATAATGCAACTAAATTATGATGATGATGAATTTACAGCTCATTACTATTTCTCAAATATTTACTGATCATCTATTATATGCTAGGCATGATCCTAGGCACTGGATATAACATTTTTTTTGCAAAAAGGCATCATTCTGTAATGATAGAGAATAATGAATAAAACAAAAAGAAAACAAGAGAAATAATAGAAAATGATTGTTTTGATGAAAAGGAAAATTATTGATATGACAGGAAGTAATTGTGAACTGCTTTAGAAGAGGTAATAAGGAAAAGCACTTAAGGAGTTAAATTGAGACTTGAAGGTCAATAAGAAGTTGATTCTACAGTAATAAAAAGGGATTTCAAGAAGAGAAGACATCTAATGCTGATGCCTAAACTGGAAAAGTTTTTGGAGTATCCAAGAAACATACTCAATACGCTTAAAATGCTATACATTAGGGCAAATAAATTCAAAACTTCAAAGAACAAATTACTTAACTATATCGATACTCAAGTGATGAAAATAGTTTCCAAAGAGTTACTGATAACCGAACATTTGCCATTAGTTAACAAACTCATGGAATCTAGGTTGGCTCATATAAATTGCTCATTTTGAATTTTTGCTTCATTTCTCTATTTGGCTCACCTTTGACTAATGTTTATTTCCAGTTTCTCTTTCCCACATCCTACTGCATAATTTGTTGACATTTGTAATGGATCAAAGGCATACTTGCCTCCACCTGTTCCTCCAACCTAACTCCTAAAGAGGTTACATTTTAAAATAAATCTGATTCTCAGATCCTTTGTTTACAACAAACACCACAAATTGAAACTGTTTATTTTGTTGTAATTTGTACTTGCTATTCCAAAATTTTACTGTCTCTAATGCATTTTCTGAATTTTCTCCATACTAAAAATTGTTAGGTGATTTTTATGACAATAATATTTTTTAAAAATTTAGCTTAAGTTTATTTTAATAGCATCATCTATATATTGTTGTATGATATGTTATATTGCCTACAACTTGCTCTTGCCAAGTGCATAATTCTAATAGATCATATTTGTCTCTCTTTTTTCAAACTATATTCACAATAAAAGCACAAGCAAAATCATTTCCTTCTAATTATGTAAGGCTCACAAAGACGTAAAAGAATTTCCTTCTGCTAATACTGAGCAACAGCTTTAGGGAAAATAATGTCAAGCTTTATAAAATAAACATGTACACCATCCACAAAAATTAACTAAGTAAATCAAAGTTCTAAATATGAGCTAAATTTATAAAACTCTTAGGACAAAATATATAGGTAAATCTTCATAACCTTGAAGTTGGCAATGGTTTCTTAGGTATGACACTAAAAGCATAAGTATAAAGAAAAAAGAAATGAATTGGACTTCATGAAAATGAAAAACTTTTGTATATCAAAGAATACTATCTAGAGAGTAGAACTATAACTTAAACAGAGAAATGTGTACAAAGTGTATATTTGAAAAAGTTTCCAGGATGCATAAAAAACTCTTATATTTGAACATCAATAAAATACATGACCCAGTTTTTAAAATGGGCCAAGTACTTGAATGGACATTTCTTCAAAGCCTATGGACAAGTTACCAACAAGCACATGAAAAGATGCTTACTGTCATTAGTAATTAGGGAAATGCAAGTCAAAACCACCATAAGATACTTCACATCACTGCAATGGCTATTATTAAAAAAGAAAGCAAGAAAGAAAGAAAAGAAAAAAACCCAGAAAATTATTATTGGTGAAAATGTAGAGAAAGCAGATCCTTGTACATTGCTGGTGGGAATGTAAAATAGTACAGTTGCTATGCAAAATGGATTGATGGTTTCTCAGTAAGTTAAATGTAGAATTACTGTATAATCCAGCAATTCAATTCTTGAGTACATACTCAAGAAAACTGAAAGATATATCCAAATAAAAACATGTACACAAATGTGTATAGCAGCACTATCCACAATAGCTAAAACATAGTAATAATTCCAATGTCTATCAAGTGATGAATGAACATATTTAAGATAACATATTCAACATACAATGGAATATTATTCAGCTATATAAAGTAATAAGGCCATGTATATACATACATATACATGGTGTAACATGGATAAAACTCGAAAACATTGTTATATTCAAGAAGCCAGATACAAAATGTCACATACTGTATGATTTCATTTATATAAAATATCCAGGATAGGCAAACAAATATAGACAGAAAGCACATTAGTAGTTGCCTGGAGCAGAGGTGGGAGGAACAGGAAATGGCTGTTTAATGGGTACAAATTCCTTTTAGGGCAATGGTTCTATGACATCGTGAATGTACTAAATACCACTGAACTGTAGACCTAAAACAGTTTAAATGGTTTTATGTTATATGTAATTTACCACAATAATAAAAATATTATCATTGCTTACCTTATAAATTTAGTGATGATTTTTATCATTAATAAAATCTGATATTGATAAGGCCTTGCTAATAATTATTACAAACTTATAAAATGTTAAATCATTCCTAGATAATAGAGACAGACATTTATAACAAAAGCATCCATTTTGAGAAAACTGTGCTTAGGTATTCATTTGATTATCTGGCTACCTGAATACTTCTTTCCCTTTCTTTTTTCCTTCCTTTCTTTCTTTCTTTCTTTCTTTCTTTCTTTCTTTCTTTCTTTCTTTCTTCTTCTTTCCCTTTCTTTCTTTCTTTCTTTCTTTCTCTTTCTCTCTCTCTCTTCTTTCTCTCTCCCCCCCTTCTTTCTTCCCTTCTTTCTTTCCTTCCTTCCTTCCTTCGTGTACTTTTTTCTTGATATGGGATGGTCCCAAACAGTGATTTGCACAGTGAAGACCCTAGTAGGATGTTGTAATGGATGTAGTGAACAGAGACCAACTAATAAACTATGAGCTCTATCACAAATATAACATATTAATTGCATCATCTTCTAAAGGCTACAGAGGAGAAATTAGAAGATTAGAGGATTTTATTATCTCTCTGCTTGGGTAAAATCTGTAAGTATTGTCGAGTGAACTAAGAGGTTTAGAGGCAAGCTTCTTCCTAGGTCTCTAAATAAAAGTGACAGCAGATATCACCTCTTCAATTTAAAACTTAACTTAGATTTTGTGTATCTAAAGTTTCATTATGTATAGTGTTATTTTTATAACTTATACGTTTAGTTATGCACCAGGAAACTGACAGGCAAAGAAGAGGAAGAGTTAAATGAATGCTTGTGCAATTTGACAGAGCAATTTTTGTTGTGTGTATATTGGTGTGGTAGAGGGATAGGCAGGGGAAATATGGTTTCAACAGCTGAGGTTTTATTTGGCAACAAAGATTTCAATAACCCATGAGAAAACTGAATTTAAAATTTGAAATAGAGAGTAAAAAGTATGGGATATAGATTTGGGAAAAATTTCGTTCTTAAAATCAAAATACTTACCTTTGTTTATAAAGATAAAATCCAAATCCTGCAAATATAAGTGCAAAAAAAGGCACAAGAATAGCAATGGCCACAGAACTACTATTTGTACCATGAGGTTGATTTGAAGAATTCGAACCTTCTGACATATTCAGTCCTATAAAATAAAATAAAAACCTTATAAATACAAAGCCAACTCTATTTTATCAAATTATTGTTTTATTTTTATGAACCATTTAATTTCATCTTTTCTCAAGCTATCTACTTGGAAATATCTGTAATATATGCACTTGGAAATACAGAGCGTAAACAAAAATAATTAATGAAATGCCTTCAAGTAATTTCTACACAAATTTGAACAATGCCTAGTATGTATAAGATATTTTTTCCAGGAAAGGAAACAGAATAAAAATTAAGCAGTGTTTCTGAACTGAAGAATTAATACAATTGTGTGAAGAACACAGCAACACAAATAAATGTATAAGAGAACCACAACCCAAAACAGTTCTATACACATATAGATGGTTACAGCAAAATCCAATGGGAACCACAAACCAAAAAACTGTAATGGGCACACACATAAAAAGAAAAAGGAATCCAAACACAACACTAAAGACAGCAAATTGCAAAAGAAGATTAGAAAAGAGAAAGGGAAGAAAAAACAAGGATACAAAGCAACAATTCAAAACAATTAACAAAATGAGAATAAATACATATTTATCTGTAATTACACTGAATACCAATGGATTAAATGCTTCAACCAAAAGACACAGACTGGCTGAGTAGATACAAAAATAAAACCCATATATATGTTGTTTACAAGAGGCCCACTTAAGTCCTAAGGACACCTATAGACAAAGTGAGGGGATGTAAGAAGATATTACATGCAAATGGAAATCAAAGGAAAGTGGGAGTAACAATACTCATATCAGACAAAATAGACTTTAAAATAAATTCACAAGAGACAAAGAATGATACTATATAATGATCAAAGTATCAATCCCAGAAGCAGTTTTAACAATTGTAATATATATGGACCTAACATAGGAGCATCTTAATATATAAAGAAACTACTGACATCCATAAAAGGAGAAATCAGAAGCAACAAATAAGAGTGGTGGGACTTTAACACCACATTTACAAAAATGGAGAGATCAACCAGACAGAAAATCAACAAGGAAACAGAGGCCTTAAATGACACCCTAGACCATATAGACTGAACTGATATTTATAGAAAATGCCATCCCAAAGCAGCAGAATATACATTTTTCTCACATGCACATGGAACGTTCTCCAGGATAGATCACATCCTGGGCCACAGATCAAGACTTGGTAAATTTTAAAAGAGTTGAAATTATTTCATGCATTTTCTCCAACCATAATGCTATGAGCCTAGAAGTCGACTACAAGAAAAAACAGCAAAAAATAACCAACTTCTGCGCAAAACACTATGCTACTGAACAATCAATGTATCACTGAAGAGATCAAAGAGGAAATCAAAAGATCCTTAGAGACAAATGACAATGAAAATACAATAATCCAAAACCTATGAGATACTGCAAAAGACGTTCTGAGAGGAGGTTTATTGCATTACAATCTTATCTCAGAAAGGAAGAAAAAGCTCAAATAAACAACTTAACTTTACACCTAAAACGACTAGTGAAGGAAGAACAGACAAAGCCCAAAATTATCAGAAGGAAAGAAATCATAAAGATCAGAACAGAAGTAAATGAAATAGAGACAAATGAAATAATAGAGAAGATCAATGAAACCAAAAGCTGTTTCTTGGAAAAGATCAAAAAAATTGGTAAACCTTTAGCAATCTCATCAAGATAAAAAAGGGAGAAGGCTCAAATCAAGAAAGAAAAAGGAGAGGGCTCAAATCAATAAAATTAGAAATGAAAAAGGAGAAATTACAACCGACTCCACAGAAATACAATGGATCATAAGAGACAACTATAAGCAACTATATGCCAATAAAATGGACAACCTAGAAGCAATGCGCAGATTCTTACAAAGGTACAAGCTACCAAGACTGAACCAGGAAGAAGAAAATATGGAGACCAATCACAAGCACTGAAATTGAAAATGTGATTTTAAAACTTTCAAAAAAAAAAAGTCCAGGACCTGATTCCTGCACAGGTGAATTCTATCAGACATTCAGAGAAGAGTTAATATCTATTCTGAAACTGCTCCTTAAAATAGCAGAGGAAGGAACTCAAGCTCATTCTGTGAGGCCACCATCAACCAGATGCAAAAATCCAGACAAGGATACCACAAAAAAAGAAAACTACAGGCAAATATCACTGATGAACATAGATATAAACATCCTCAACAAAATATTGGCAAAACAATTACAAATATATATTAAAAGGATTATACACCATGATCAAGTAGGATTTATCCAAGGGATGTGAGGATTCTTCAATATCCATAAATCAATCAGGTGATATACTACATCAACAAACTGAAAAATAAAAACCAGACAATCTTTTCAATAGAGGCAGGAAAAGCTTTTAACAAGCTTCAACACCTGTTTCTGATAAAAGCTCTCCAGAGAGTGAGCACAGAGGGAAACTACCTCAACATACTAAAAGCCATATATGAGAAACCCACAGCTAACATCATTCTCAGTGGTGAAAAACCAAAAACATTTCTAAGATCAGGAAAAAGACTAGGATGCCCACTTTCGCCACTAATATTCAACATACTTTTGGAAGTCCTAGAAATAGCAATCAGAGAAGAAAAAGAAATAAAAGGAAGAAGTAAAACTATTACTGTTTTCAGATGACATGAAAATCCTACAGATGCTACCAGAAAACTGTTAGAGCTCATTAATGAATTTGGTGAAATTACAGGATACAAAATTAATACACATAAATTGATCGCATTTCTATATACTAACAAAGATCAGAAAAAGAAATCAGAGAAACAATACTATTTACCATCAGATCAAAAAGAATAAAATACCTAGAAATAAACCTACCCAAAAAGACAAAAAACTTAGACTCTGAAAACTGTAAGATGCTGATGAAAGAAATCAAAGATGACATAAACAGATGGATAGATACACCATTCTCTTGGATTGAAGAATCAGTATTATCAAAATGACTGTACTACCCCAAAGTAATCTGCAGATTCAGTGAAATGCCTATCAAATTAACAAGGACATTCTTCACAGAACTAGAATATAATATTTTAAAATTTATATGGAAACACAAAAGACCCCAAATATCCAAAGCAATATTGAAAAAGAAAAATTGAAATGGAGGAATTAAACTCACTGACTTTAGCATCTACTGCAAAGCTACAGTCATCAAACAATATGCACAAAACCAGAAATGTAGATCAGTGGAACAGGATAGAAAGCCCAGACATAAACCCAAGAACCTGTGGTCAACTAATCTAGACAAAGGAGGCAACAACATACAGTGGAAGAAAGATTATCTCCTCAGTAAATGCTGTTGGGAAAACTGGAAAGCTACATATAAAAGAATGAAATTAGAACACTCTCTAATACCATACACAAAAACTCAAAATGGATTAAACACCTAATTATATGGTCACATACTATAAAAATTCTAGATGAAAACATAAGCAGAATGCTCTTTGACATAAATCACAGCAACATCTTATTTGATCCACCTCCTAGAATAAGGTCAATAAAAACAAAAATAAACCAATGGGAGTCAATAAACTCAAAAGCTATTGCATAGTAAAGGGAACCATTAAAAAAAAAAAAAGACAACCCACAGAATGTGAGAAAATCTTTGCAAACACTGCAACAGAAAAGCGCCTAATCTCCAAATACATGAACAACTCACAACTTAACAACAACAATAAAAATGATACAATTGAAAAATGGTGAGAAGACCCAAGTAGATATTTCTCCAAAGAAAACACATGTATGGTTAATAGGCACATGAAAAAATGTTCAACATCACTAAGTATTGGAGAAATGCAAATCAAAACTTAAATGAGGTATTTCTCACAGCATCCAGAATGGCCATCATTAACAAGTCAACAAATAACACACTGGAGAGGATGCAGAGAAAAAGGTACCTTCCTTCACCGTTGGTAGGAATGTAAATTGGTACATTCACTAGGGAAAATAGTATAGAGGTACCTCAGGAAACTAAATATAGAAGTTCCATATGACCCAGCAATCCCACTTCTGGAAATATATCCAGACAAAACATTCATTCAAAAAGATACATGCCCCCCTATGTTCACTGCAGCACTATTCAAAATAGTCAAGACATGGAAACAACCTAAAGGTCTATTGACAGATGAATGGATTAAGAAGTGGTGGATATATATAACGGAATATTACTCAGCCATAAAAAGGACAAAGTAATGCCATTTGCAGCAACATGGATGGAACAAGAGATTATCATACTAAGTGAAGTAAGTGAGAGAAAGAAAGACAAATACCATATGATCTCACTTATTCATGGAATCTAAAATATGTCACAGATGATCCTATCTACAAAAGAGAAACAGATCATGACCAAGGAGAAGAGACTTGTGGTTGCCAAGGAGGCAGGGGGAGAGGGATTGGGTTGGACAGGGAATTTGGGGTTAGTGGCTACAAACTGTTACATTTGGGATGGATAGACAGTGGGGTCCTACTGTAAAGCAAAGGGAACTGTGTGCGATTGGGTCACTTTGTTGTACAATAAATATTGAGGAAATATTGTAAATCAACTATACTTTAATAAAAACTAAGTTTTGATATCAAGCATGAATTAATGATCAGTATGTTTTAGTAAAAGAAGGGTAATTCCACCTGGTGGTATGTAAGAATGTTTCCTCAGAGATATATACTATGAGCTTGACCTTGAAGAATCAGAACAAGGCATGGAGGAGGAAGCAGGACCACTGAAAGCTTAGAAATGTGAAAGTAAGTTGCATTATTTAGGGGCCATGACAAGTATTAAGCATGTCTGTGTGAAACAGTATTAGTAAGAGTGGGAGGCTAAAGTGATAAACTATGAAAAGACAAAAATATTATTCTAAAGAGATCAAACTTTTCACCCACTTGCAGTGAAGAATGACTGAAAGTGTTTGGAAGTAAAAGTCTCAGTAATAATATATAAGATTTGTAACAATGACTATGGTGGGATGGACATAAGTGAGTCTAGCCTGAAAACAGGAATAGTTTAAAGACTGTAGCAACAACTTAGAATAAAAACGGATATTAAGATATGAAATAGCATGAAAAGATAGATTTAGGGGGGCACTTTGTAGCAGAAGTTGTTTGTGTGGACGAAAGGGGTAAGAAGGCATAGGATTTAGCAATATTCTACTTGGGGCTGAGGAAACGGTTATGACATTAACACAGTTAGGAAATGGGAAAAATCAGATCTGTGAACAGGTTGGCACAAGGACCAGAGAAGAAAAAATGAACAAGCTCTTTTTCAGAATGACATAACTTCTTATTCATGAGATATATATTTATTTCCTTTTTAGACATGTAGTCATTGAGATACTTTGGGGAATATTATGCGAAAAGATCTTCATTCAATTAATTACATGACTGTTTTAATGTACCATGTTAATAAATGTTTTATACTGATTTTAAAACTAAAAATTTTGGCAAAACTTTATCTGAAATGAGCTAATCATCACTGTCCATCAGGGAAAACTGATTTCCTTTTTTTTTGCTTTTTTTAAAATTTTTCTTCCTTTCTTCCTTCCTTCCCTCCCTCCCTCCTTCCTTCCCTCACTTCTTCCTTCCTTCCTTTCTTTTCTTTCTTCTTTCTTTCTTTCTTTCTTCTTTCTTTCTTTCTTTCTTTCCTTCCTTCCTTTTCTTTCTTCCTTTCTTTCTTTTCTTTCCTTCCCTCCTCCCTCCTTCCCTCCCTCCCTTCTCCTTTCCTTTCCTTTCCTTTCCTTTCCTTTCCTTTCCTTTCCTTTCCTTTTTTCTTTCATGGCCTCAACCATGGCATATGGAAGTTCCTGAGCCAAGGATTGAATCCTAGCATACCTGTAACCTACAACACAGGTGCAGCAACACTGGATCCTTAAACCACTGCATTAGGCAAGGAATCAAACCTGTGCCTCTGCATCTACTCAAGCCACTGCAGTCAGATTCTTAACCACTGTGCCACAGTGGGAACTCCTCAAGTTGCTTTTTTGATAAATATTCAACTAAGTCACAACTTAGTCCAGGTGAAAATTATTAGTACCTTTTTCTACAACTTATTTTTCCAGGGGCTAAGTATATTTACCTAAAAGTTCAAAGCAATGGAAATATTAAGATAAATGTTAGGTGGTAGTATTTAGAGCTTGGATATACTCTATGCATTAAAACCATAATATTATAATGGGAGTAATTACCTTAAGAAAATTATACACCAGAAATTATGTTAATAAATCCATTCAAACAAGATCATTAAATGTTTACACACATTTTTAAAGAGTTGGAAATAAAAACAACAAAATCCTTTGCCTCCCAAACAAAAAATTTACACATCTGAATAGCACAAAATCTTGAAAAGTGGCTCATTCCTCAAAGTTATTTCCTCTTCCCAGACCCAGGGAGTTTCTTGAGTGGCACCACATTTTTTGGAGCAGTAAGAAAATCGCAACAAAATTCAAACTGGAGAGAAGTAGTACAATTCTCACGGAATAAAATTATTTACATCTTAATATTTTCTTTCATATCTATGTCACTTTTTTTCTTTTTTACTGGATTAAGGACAAGGCGATTTGTCATATCTATTAGAAATAGGATGAAAATGAAACACTGTATAGAGTTGGAACATCAAATACTTTGAAGAAAACAATTATTCAAAAAGCTATCAAATGTATTAATATATAGACTTGACAAAGCAAAATTCAAAGTGCAGTAAGTGTCCCTAATGTACAGAATCCATGGTATTTTCTTATGACATTTTGAGTAATAAAGGAACTAATTGAAAATGAAAATTAATACATTACCCAGTCTTTGTAGTCCAAATTGCCCATAATCTTTGCCCTGGATAAATCCTTGAAATACATAAGTAGCTCCATCAGGCTCAGCAGAAACCTAAAATATAAGTTTGATTAAATCTGAATTTGGCCAAAGCTATATTTTCCCAGTCTTAGTAAGTAGCCAATTTTACTCTGAAATGACTATTACCCAGAGTTCCTTCATTCATATCTTTTATTATGTAAAACATAGCACATTGTAAACATTTACCATCAGAAGCAAAATCAAAAAATTTTAAAATAATTATGATATTGGAAAAAAGGTGCTTTGTTATTAATATAATGATATAGGCTTATAGATTTCTTTTAGGCTAAGAAACCTATTATCAAGAAAAAGGGAAATGATATGATGAAACGGAATGAGGCAAATGGTTAATTAAAAATTAAATTCTAATAATATTGTACTTTGTAGATTAGATTACTATTCAGCATAGATGCATTTCTTCTCCCCCTTCCATCAACCTTCATGCAAAGAGTATATTTTTCATCTCAGTGAGTTGGTTTGGTCTTGTGACTTGCTTTAGCCAAAGGAATATGAGTGGAATAGACAAAAGGTCATTTCCAAGCCTAGGCCTTAAGAGGCATGTTTTCTATTACAATATGTGAAAGAAGCCAGTCATAAAAGGCCAGCTATTACATTATTCTATAAATATGAAAGTAAGAACAGGGAAATCTAAAGAGACAGAAAATAGAGTTGTGGTTGCTTGGGATTGGGGGAGGTGGTGATGAGGGTTGGATGGGTTGAGTGATAGATAAAGAGTATGGAGTTTCTTTTTGATGTGACGGAAGTATTCTAAAATCAACTGTAGTGATGGCTACATACCTCTGTATATATTAATCCCAAATATAAAACCCATTGAATTGTACACTTGAAATGAGTGAATTGTAGGGTTTATTAGTTATATCTCATCAGGGCTTTTAAAAGAGGGAGAACATGTTTCCACTTTGCCCCTTAGAGTTTCAGACCTTTGAGAAGAGAAGAATATGCTCCTGTTTGCTTCTGCTGCTCCTCCAGCCTGGGCCCAATATGAAAAACCTGGAGCAGAAGTTACCTCTCTATAACAGCCTCAAGGAGGGTCCCCACAATTAACCTCAAACACATGAGAAAGAACTAAATACCTATTGTTTGATCCTGAGATTCTGTGACTCTGTTTAATGCTACAAATGCTATTACCTGTACCTTGCATGGGCATAAAATTCTATATTTAAAAAATACATTTTGATTTCTCATTTGACTTCTCTAATAAAACAGGAATGGATACATTTCAGTAATATTAATTTATCCTGAAATTTGTCCTGATTAGCTGCAATCAGTTAACTGTGTAAGCCATGTATGTTACTGTGAAAGCTGTGAAATTTGTAAAATGCCTTTAATCCTCACCCTAAAGAGCAAAATAGTATAACAAACCATTCATAGATGTCTGAGATTTCACAACAGTGATTTATTCCTCATTATTAGACAGACCCTGGGAATGGCCATTTTTAGACACAAAATGTTTCTTATAAAACAGCTCAAACTCTAATAGGTGAATGAAGAATTCATTTTATTTATTTCCTAGATGAAACGATACAATTCTACAACAGTGCATTGAAGAAGTGTTAGATCCCAGCTCCAAGACTAATGGCACAGAGAGGGAAACAAGAGTGGACATTTTTGTCCTTAGGTACAAAACTTACTTTTCATAGACAGATTTATAATATTTTATAATTTGTCTATGAAGAGTAAGTTATATGAGCACTTCTTCTGGATAGGTACCATAACCTCACCATGGAGTTACCCTGTCCTATTCAGCCACTTAGGTGAATGGAGTGTCTAAACTGGCAATTGGAAGCAACAAGTCTTATATTCACATACTGCTCAGGAATCTTTGCTAAAATAAGCATGAGAATTCTGGCTATATCCTTCCAAGTAATCACCTTCTTTCACAAAGAGAACTTTCAGGAAAGAAGATTGGAGGTCATAGGTTTCAGAAGGTTAGATACATTAGATTACTAGCGAATCATTCCTTTTTTAAAATAATTTACTTATAATAGTAATTTTGTTATTTTATATGTGTGTGTTTAATTAGCTTAATTTTGAGAAAAAATGCATTCTCCTGGAATTTTAATGGCAAGCCAAAGCACAAATTTGTTATTAAAATTAGCTGCAGACATTTAAATACTTGCACTTACAAAGCCATCCATGGCCCAATTTTCGTCCTTCATTTTCTTTACAGAAGCATGAGCTGGTACTTTAATAAGATAGATGTGTAACATTAGGCGAGCTTCTTGGCTTTTATATACTCCTGTAAAATGTAAGGGAATTTTAGTCTAGTAATTTTACAAAGAGTTATGCTTTATTATCTCTATCTACTTAAATATATCATAAATACATGTGATAGGAAAAGAAATAAAACAAGGCCAAATCAAGGCCAGCTTTACCCATAATGCTTTTTACAAATCCTGCAACATACACTCATCTCTATTTCAGCTAATATTCTCAACAGAAACCTTAATCGAGGGTTTTAAATTACCTATGCTATTAATATTAAATATTACTATTCTTAATAACATTCCATGATTATTGCAAACAAAATTATTTCTTCCTCCATATTTTAAATATTTAAGGATATGAAGCAAATGTTAAAATCCCTGATATTTCCCTTAATAATGAATTAGGTGCCAAACCTGAGAAAAAGAGTATTCTAGGTGCTACTAGAGACACAAGATGGATATGTTGTTTTTACCTAAAAATAGGATGCATAAAAACATTTCTAAGAATTAGGAGATATAAGTTAGGTACACAACTAATTAAAATACATTAGGGAATATGAGAAATTAAAGGCCAGAAGAGAGAGGATAATTTCAACTGCTGTGCTCTGGAAATACTTATAAAGAAAAAGAGCATTAGAGCTGAATCTCAAAAATCAAGCAGAATGTTTGGTTTGAAAGGTAAATATAGGTAATGGCACAAAGGAGAGAAGCAAAACTGTATACAACATTGTTTTCTTGAACAGAGAATATTCTCAGAGTAAAAATAAACTAGATATAAGTGTTTTGTGGGGATAATAGAAAACAATGTTCTAAGTAAAAAGTTTGTGATTATCTAATGGTTGAAATTTGACTCAAATCACTCAATCTTTCACCGATGTAATAAGGTATCATGAGAATAAACTAGGAATACAAATACAATGATACATAGATCTCGATCTAAACGATATTACAATTAAGAGGGAAAAGGCAAAATTACTGAAAAATGTTATAATTGATTTTATGGAGACAGTGATAGCAGGTTATATTAGTCGAATTATTTGTTTTTCTATATTTGTAGAAATTTATTTTGAAATGTGTCTAGATTAGAATACATATATTTTGTGCTTTCACAGAAGGAAAATAAAAATTTATATTTCAAAGTCAAATAAATCATAGTCAAAATTTAAATGCATTCTTTTCATTCATGTAAAACTTCTTTCAATTTATATCATGCAATTATATATATTTTTAAAGTTAAAATACATATTAACTTCTAATGCCTTTACTTTAGGTTTAATGTAGAATTGTTCAATAATACAAATGATGTTCTATAGTTCTTGTAAACTATAAAATCAGTAGATAAAATTTTATTTTCCATTTTATTTATACCACAAATCATTCCATTATTTAAATACATAGACAAGAAATTGAAACACTTCATATTTTATTTTATTTTTTTTGCCTTTTGTCATTTTATGGCTGCACCCGCGGCATGTGGAGGTTCCCAGGCTAGGGGTCTAATCGGAGCTGTAGCCACTGGCCTGCGCCGCAGCCACAGCAACGCAGGATCTGAGCCGTGTCTGCAACCTACACCACAGCTCACGGCAACGCCGGATCGTTAACCCACTGAGCAAGGGCAGGGATCGAACCCGCAACCTTATGGTTCCTAGTCGGATTCGTTAACCACTGCGCCACGACGGGAACTCCGAAACACTTCATATTTTAAATAACAGTATTTTACTTCATTCATTTATTTATCGCTTTTCTCTTTTTTTAGGGTTGCACCTATGGCATATGGAAGTTCCCAGGCTAGGGGTGAATCAGCTACAGCAGCTGGCTTAGGCCACAGCCACAGCAATGCAGGATCTGAGCCATGTCTGCCACCTACACTACAGCTTGCAGCAATGCCAGATCCTTAACCTGCTGAGCAAGGCTAGGGATAGAACCTGCATCCTCGTGGATGCTAGCTGGATTTGTTTCCACTGCACCACAAAAGGAACCCCAATATCAATATTTAAAAATGTAATTTTAAATGAAAGTAATAATTCAAATTAATTAAGGTCTATTTTGTTACAGATGCATTTCTAAACTCTGAGGTACAGCAATGAACTAGAAGAAAAAGAGTCGCTCTCTTAGGGCTTGTATTTTGGAGTATCGACAAATCATGTCACATCATGTCATGTCATGTCATGTCATGCCATGCCATGCCATACCATACCATACCATACCATAAAATACTTTACTATACCATACCATTCTACCATACTATACTATAATTTCAAATACTAAAAAGTAGAAAAGAAGTGTGTCTTGACTGTAATGTGAAGATTACTTTAAACTGGGTCATCAGGAATATTGTTGACAAGATGACATGTGGATAAAAATCTGAATGTCAAAAAACCCAGAGTAATCAAAGATAATGAGGGAAGAGTGCACTAGATAGAGGAACCAGAAACCTGAAAAGCCTTTGCAGATGGATAGGGCTCTGGGTTCCTTTTGCCTGTTTAAGATAGTGTAACTCAACATTTCCTTTCTTAAATTACAGTGTCCTCCTAAGTGTTCTCATTTGAAAACAAGATTTTGTGACCATGAAATAGCTTGCAATTCTCTGATCCAGGCTCTTTGGTGTTATGAGAACAAAGAAAGCATTAGTTATACTCAAATTAAAAGTTCTGATATATTTCATGACATGTCATTCTAGCCACATAAAAATATCCCTGAGGAGGCTTATTTCAGAATCACAGAGTTTTATATTTGTATAGAATATTTATGCAACAATAACAAACCAGAAAGCTCTGTTTCTAAATGAATTATGAATGTCATAAAAACATAACAAATATTTTAAAGGATAAAAATCACTAATAAAAATGATAAAATAATGGAAATAAAGGCATGAAGGCATTATTTGCTGTTCTTTAATGTGATACCTGAAAGTAGTAGTTCCATGTTGCTATTACTGAGTGTTGCATTGACTCTTCCAGTGGAAGCATTGAAACTAGTGACTGTCAAGGTCATGGGTTGTTTCCTTCCTTTGAAATTATAAGAGCCTTTCCATATATAATTTTGGGCAAACACATCATCAGGAACTGTGAATAGATTAAATAAACACACACATGAATTTTATTATATCCTATAAATATAAGCATTACAGAGTAGATTAATTAATATTAGTTTATTGAATGATATTTTTCTAAATATACAATAATATAGAATGTATATTATAAAATGTATTCTTCATCCAAAATGTTTTAATTTTTTTAGAATAAACCAAAATAGTAATAACCTAGATTTGTACACACATCATTGATGAGAGATAAATCCCATCAATTAAAGACACAAGACTTACATTTAAAATCCAGCTAAATATCAAGCTTGCTTAAATTTGGTTTCCTATAATAATATATTTCTTTCAGAAAGAAAATGAAATGATTTTACTGAGCAAGGTCAGTCTATGTACAACTCCCAAGAGGCCTGCTTTTCTTCTAGAGCAGCAGGAGTAGATTCATAGGGGGAAGAGCATAGAGGTAAAATGTCACTTGCAGAACAGCCTTGGAAGACGGTCAGGAGGGAGGCACCTCTGTCACCTTCACAGAATACTGAGTTCAGCTGCTTCAATAATAGATGCTCCTGAAGAACAGGGATCCACCTGTTTGGCCCTTGACAGCTTTGAGGTTTATAGGTATTTATAGAAATAAAAGAACTGTCCTTAAAATTGACTAACCCTCATGAGAAAAAGGTGAATTGTGGGAGAACTGAAGAGCATTCTAATGTAAAATTTATATCTAAAGAAGAAACACTCTTTATATTAGATGCAGACACATTAGGTATTATATTTATATAAATAAGTTATGTACTTAGAGCTCATACAGTTTAGGTATGTCAAAGTCTTCTTACATACTGGTAGGAGGTTAAGACAGGCTTCCGTTAGTCCTGTACATCACAATAAAGCACATTCCCCAAAATCAGCTGTTCAAAAGTGCCATGCCTATTGGTATGAGTGAATGAAGGACATGGATTTACAAAAAGCTTTTTTTTTTCCCTAACAAGGTATTGACGTTTGTCACCGGGTTTTCTCTGTACACATTACACTTCTCACTGCTCAGATCACAGAGACTGGGATTACAAATTATGCATTCGCTGAATTCTATTCAGCAAACCAGTAAAGCAATACTATGGTAGAAGGTGAACATAAAATGCACTCAAGAGTTGCAAACAGACTATTTCAACCAACATGATTTTCTGCCTATGGTAATTCAAAAGTGATATAGCAGAGAGATTAGAAATACAGGCACTGGAGCTAGAGTGCTTGCATTTAAGTGCATCGTCTGGAATTTATAAACTGTGTGGTTTTCCCTAAGTTACTTAACTCTAAACCTTAATTTCCTCACCATTAATGTGGGATTAACAGAGAGTTACTTGGAAGATTAAATGAGATAATGAATATGAAGTTTTGCAAAGTGTTAGTTGCTATCATTATTATTATTATGCAGGTAAAATACGGAAACTGCAGTTTTTACAGTTCATTACAGAGTTGCTAATAAAAATATATATTTAGCAAACATGCAGTTAGTATTGTGAATAATCCATAGCCCTGGTTCTGGGCCCTTTGCCAAGCCAGTCTTATATTGGAATTCCTCCCCAAACCTCAAACTAGACAGCTATACTCTGTATGTAAAGGAGACCTTACCTAAAAATTTGATAATGGTGTATGGGTAAAAAGCCCTTAATTTGGTAAGCATCTTAAGGAATAGTTAACTTAAAAATTATACCTCAAACAAGTTTGGAGGAGAGAGTACCAAGATAAATTACCCTGCATTAGAAAGATCTGGAATTTGGAGGTAATAGGCTTTTAGTTGTAGAGATAATAGGAAGAGCAGGGAAGAAAGATGTTCTAACAGCAATGCCTAGCAGACAGTAGGTACCCAGGAAACATTATTCCTATATTTCTAACTATTTCCCCCTGACCTGCACTATGATTACCCTTTGCTACCCCTGAATTTTTAATGAAAATCTGCTACATAAGGTGATCCTTTATGGTGCTTAGCAGAATTAAAGAGTATTGGTTGAGAGGATTAAAGATGACCTCAGTGACGGCAGGTAAGAGCAATGGAAGGAAGTAGGTAGCAGCAGTAGCAAAAATACTGTATAAGGATTAATCACTGATGTGGTAGTAAATGTTTAACAACTTGCTCTCCAGAAAACAAACCAACAAAGTGATTTGTGCTATTTGCTGATTATATAGTGTAAATATTCTCATAATGGCTGATTTAAAACTATGAACATGACATAACTGAAGGCAGAGTTTGGAAAAATTCACAGACTTGACTATGGTGAGGCTCCACTTGGTGTCTCCATCATGCCACCACCACCCTCCACCTTTCTGTCACATGACTGAGAAATGTAACTCAGAATAGAATAGGAGAGGCAGATACTATTTGGTCATTTATATCCCTGTGTACAATGGGAATGATAATACCTTCTGTTGTTAAGTCTAATTTGAGATTTAATTGTGGTTGTGTATTTCACAGTTCTTTGTAAACTCTAAAATGTTACCCAGATATGACCCAAATATGATGTGAGAGTAATGAAAAGGAGGAAAACAATGACGGCTGTGCTACTTTTTTTTTTCACAATATATTTGAATTTAAACTTTGCTTCAAATTCGTCACAGCATTGAAATATAGAGATATCATGTTCCTGATTTTGATACCACTTTGGGGTAATCTAATCACTGTGTCCCATTCATGATTTTAAAGGAAATACTTCCAATGTTTTCCCATTAAAATGACACTAGAGTTTTATAGATACCTTCACTCAGGTTAAGGAACTTTCTTTCCTTTTTAATTCATTAAAATTTTAAAAATTATAAATCTATGTTCAATTTTATAAAATAGTTTCTGTACCAAGAATCTCAATGACCATAATTTTTTGTGTTACTTTCTTAATATGATAGATTACTTTTAAGGACTATTTAATGAAAATATCTCTGTATATCTATCATGAACCCAATTTGGTAATGATGTGTCATACTTACTATGATGTTGTACTATTGACCCTTTAACAACATGGATTGGGACTGTGAGAGTCCACTAACACACGGATTTTTTTCACTACTACAGTACTACTGTACTGATCCATTGTTGGTTGAATTCATGGATGGGGAAATCACAGATACAGAGAGACACTGGGTTAAGAGGCACCACATACTGAGGGTTGACTATAAGTTTTGTGTGGATTTTTGACTGTCTGTAGGGTCAGCACCAATAACCTACTTGCTGTTTAAGTGTCAACTGTATTTCATTTGCTAAAAAATTATGTAGCACTCTATCCTACATAAATTTAGATATATAATCTTAAATCAAAGGAACCTGTAATTTCACTTTTAATGATGTCTTTACCCACATTACTAGAGTTATATTGGACCCATAAAATTAGTTTCATTAATAGTTTTTATAAAACTGGGATGATTCTTTCAAAATTTCAATATATGAATCCATTTTTTTTTCCTTAGGAAATACCTTTACCTACTTCTTTATTTGTTATGGGATTATTCAAGTTTTCTCTTACTAGTTCTGTTAAACTATACTTTTCTAGTAACTTGCCTATATTTAATTTTTGAAATAACTGACAGTTATGGATAGTTTTCTGTTACATATTTCTACTTTACTTAATCTACCCTCTAAGTAGTTATATTCACATTTCCTTTTGAAAGGGAATTTACTTTTGCTCCTTTCTTGTTCAGTCTCACCAGAAATTTTTCACTTGTATATTTTTTTTAAAGAACTACTTTTGACTCTGCTGAGATTCTTTTATGGTATCTTTGTGTTTTTTTGTTTGTTTCTTCTTTGTTGGTTTGTTTGCTCATTTTTACTGCATTGCATTCTGCTTTCTTTTGGTAATTCCATTACATATTTATATAATCTTAACAAGAAGATAATAATCCTGAGGTTTTCTTTTCTTTTAATGTAAGGATGTAAGTCTATAAATTCCCCACACATCTTTACTTTTCTTCAGTACCCAAGTTTTGATACTTGGATTTTCTAGCATAGCTAAGCTCTATTATTATATTTTCCACTCTAATTTCTCCTTTAATTCATGAGTTACTCATCAGTATTATTTCTGTTCTTTATTTCCAAACATTTAGCAACTCAAAAAGTTATCCATTTTCTTATTAACTTTTTAACTCCATCATAGTCAGTTGAGACTAATTTTGCTTTGAAATTTGTATAAAGATTTATTATGATAAGTTTTTATAGCTATCCCCTGTTCCTTTAAAGACTGTATATATCATTTGTTTGATGAGGAAATCTTTATATATATAAAGTATCAAACATATATTAGTTTCATTGTTTAGTTCATCCATATTTTTTAAAATATTTTTTGTGTGTCTGATTTACATACTGGTAGCCATTGGCCATGTTTTGCCCAGAACAGTCTAAGTTTATACTTGATGTGCTTAGAGCTATTATTCGGAGCACTCATCTGCTCCCAGAGAAAGCATCTCTATTGGATAGTTCTAGGAATCAATGGAACATTGTGATTTTCTGATTCCACTGCTAAACTTTATGTTGACATATTCTTTGAATACCTTAGTGAAATCCAGACTGTTTTCACTAACTATTGAAAAAATCAGTTTCTCTGACTCATTTTTTCATTGTTGTTGGCACTCCAGTTTTACAGAATGTACATTAAGAATTTCTGAAACCAACTAAAATTAGATTTTAACATTGTACCTGGCTTAATACAACAGACCAAATCTATCTCCAAGATAAATATTAGATGCTAAACCTTTAATTTTATGTGTAGTTCTTCATTCCTACCATGTAAGTAAAATACCTACTAATATATTAAATAGGAGTTCTCATAAACTGAGCCCTTACTATGAACTAAGAACTTTTCACTTCATTTTCTAATAATTATTTCTTTTGTATAGGTAAAGAAATGGGTCAGATGACAGATGTAATTTTTCCAAAGTTCCGGTGAAGGGAATGTATAAGACGAGAATTATATCTAGTTTGTAGGACTACAAAACCCATATTTTAATGACTAAATAATTTTGATTTTTAAGTCAAATCATTGAAAATAAACTAGACAAGTTCTAGAAGTTGTTAAACTTTTACTCTCATATCAAGAGTATTTAGTTCCTTTAAATACATATTTAAAAATTATACATAACATTTCATTTTTATTTTAATGTTTTAAATAAAACATTGTCATTATTTATAGCCATTTGTAGATACTCATAAGGGGAATCTTATAGAGGGAACTGTAAACAATATTTTTGCAATATTACACAGTGTTATACTACTTGAAATTCAACCTCTTATACATTTCCAAATTGTACATTCCAAACAGTCAAATGCATAATTTTCCCAAACTAAAATATTTTTTCTAAATAAATGGTCATTTTGTCAAGAACACAGTAGCTCACTTTTAGAAATCATGAGTACAGAAAAACAAATGAAATTACTAACCACTTAGTTTGGGGCTGGGTGTTCCTAGTGCAGGTCTAGGATCTTTCACCAATATTTTGGAGCCAGCTATAAAACAAAATAAAAATGTTTTAAATTTTAATAAAATTAATAACACACATACACACACACACACACAAGCTGTAATATGATACCTTGTTAATTTTATTCTTTGACCTATCATATAGTTTTCTCCAAGATGTTCTATTTACTACAGCATCTCAGTCCCTGCTCAACAGTTCTGTTGTATAACTAAAACTTCAATAATTATCCTCTTTATAGTCCAGTGGGGCAGGGGGAATATTAGGGCTGCCTTATCACCTTGAGGTCCTATTTCTTATTTTGTAGGCACAAGAAAACATATGCCTTTAAACACGGAAACATGGTAACAGTTGATTTTAACATGGGAAGTTGAGGGAGGGCCGAGGGTATATTCCTGTTGCTAAAAGGCAAATAATTTAGATAGTGTTCACATTTAAGAGACATTATTTGTTAAGATATTCTATGGTGTAATAAATTGGCTAGACTCAATGTTGAAGACTAAAACAAAAATTTTAAGCCAAAACAAAAGTAGCTTAAAATCATGTGGGGTTCTGGATATGCCTGCAGAGTTAAAGGAGCTACGTCATGCAGTGCCTATAGATTTGTATAGGCATACACTTTTTTCCTAAGAAAAATGTAATGTCTTTAAAGTCTTTAAGAGAGAAATATTTAGCTGAACATCACACTGGCTGCAAGATAATGGACAATTTGGAAAGGAGTAGGTATTGATTTGAGCAGAGAAATGACTCCAAGTTAGACCACTGTAGCAATGATGATAAACTAAAAAGTGTGTAGATTCTTTTTAAAGCTATTAAAGTCTGGTGGACTTAAAGGGACAGGAATATGTAAAAGATGACTACTAGATTTATATTTATTATATGATGATGCTGTCACTGAGATAGGGAACATAAGAGAAGACTTGTGGAAGGGAAATTTGAGTTTAGATTTGCATATATTGAGAATTTAAATGCCTTCGAAAAATTCCATAACTCTTATCAGGTAAGCAACTGAACATATAAGCCTGGAGCTAAGAGAAGATAAATGAGTTAGAAATATCAATTTGTAAGTAAACTTCACGGAAAAACAGTTTAAATCACTGGCTTGAATGAGACCAACTAGGAAAGAGAATACAGAGTGAAATGAAGAGATTACTAAGAACTGAGCATTAGCAAAGCATAGATGAGGACATTAAGCTTACAAAGGAAATGGAGAATTCATAGCCATAATTTTCAAGAGACAAAATATATATTTATGTAAATATTGATTGAATACTTTTCATATATAAGGCACCGTTTAGTTGTTAAAATTATAGTTGTAAACACTGTGAACAAAGTTTCTACTTCTTTGAGATTACATCCTAGTTGGGGAAGGGCAGATGAAAGGATAGGAAAGTTGCTAATGAGAGTGACAAGTAAATAAAAGAAATAATAAGATCTCACATAGAAGGATCTTTTATCATAATATTTTTAAAAAAAGAAAAAAATTTGTAATATTCCAGCTATTAGAAGAGAGTGAATATATTTCAAGAGGGGAAAGTCAATAACATTTGTAAATGATGCAAGACATCGAGAAACAGAATACTTGAAAAAGGAAAAAAGAATCTATTTATGACTTTATCAAGCATTCTAAAAAAAATTTTCTTTGCTCTTTTCCTCTGGTAAACTCATTATATCTTGTTCAGTTGGGGACTATCCCATCAAGCAAAGTAGCAGCAGAGGTGGACACATCACCAAGATTTGGTCAAATTATCATATCACCCTGGCTGAGAAATGAGTTTTGAGATAGAGTCCATTTAAAACTGTGACAGTTAAACCTCTGTGTAGTGCTTTCTTGAACAACCTTTTGGAAAGACTCCAACGAGTAATTCTGCCAGAAGGATATAAACCCAAGAATCCTGGCAGCAATTTTCCTTATGATAGCCTATTGACTATCATACGCTTCAAATTCATGTTCACCAGGAGACTCAGAATATGATATTATTTGGAAACAGGGTCTTTGAAGACATCATTAGTTGGGAATCTTGAGGTGAAAGACCTGAATAATAGTTCTGTGCCTCTGAATCCAGAGGTGTCTACATCACTCCTACCCTTGGACTTGACCAACAAATTTCCCTTGCTCTTAAGCTAATTTAAATTGATTATTTTTTGTGTCTAAGAAAAGTTGAAACAGTACAAAATCTGTTAAAAGTTTTTATGGAGAAAACTTACCTTCACAAACAGGAACTTTTCCAGTCCAGGTGTTATCAGATCTACATACTCTATGTTCTGTTCCACCTGCTAAGAAGAAGCCAGGCTGGCAGGTATATATTAATGTATACCCATGGGATGGAAGGTCCATTCCTACTACATTTGCATGAGCAGGAGTTTCTGGCTGTTTACAGCTATGGGCTACATATTAAGAAAAGAGAAAAATGTTCATTTTTATAGACACTTTAAGAAAATTTTGAGACTGGAGTAATGATATATTTTATAGCTATGTTAATGCCTTTATGTAAACATACCTTTATATAAATATACCTTTATATAAATATAATGAAAGTGTCTCAATGTAACTGTTTATATTAATTTCATAGGTTAGCATTACCTATACAATCATCTATGGAACACTGGTGGATGTTAACAGATAAACTAAGAGGAAAAATAAGGCTTTGGATAATTATGCTGATAAATGTATACTATATCATTGTAGAGAGTCACAATATATATTAGCATTTAAAAAGATCTAATAAGTCCTGTAGCAAGATAACTTTTAAAGTTTATCAACTCACATCTTCTTTATCAGCTTAGGAAATAATTTATAATTTTATTTATTATTTATTTTAAATTAAAAGCATGTTTTCCACAGTTAAATCAAATCACAACTCAATATGTTGCTCTGATATTAATATTTCCTAAAGTAGAAAGTACAATTTAATAAATTTTTACATATGGAATTTTCTGGCCACATTTTGGGTCCATATGCTAGCAGTATCTTTTCATTCATTTATTTTTGTCTCTTTATCTCCATGATTTTATTCTTCATTTCCCAATTCTCTACCTTGATTCCACTATACCTTTACTTATGATACTACCTAGTCCTGCCCATCAGTTCACTTGTTTTGTGTCTTATGATGACCATGCCTTTCTCCATCAGAAAAAGATACTACTGGGAGTTCCCACTGTGATACAGTGGGTTAAGGATCCAGCAATGTCATAGCTGTGGCATAGGCAGCAGCAGCAGCTCAGATTCGATCACTGGCCAACTTTCATATACTGTGGATGCAGGCAAAAAAAAATGGCACTATCCCCTAAACAAGAGAACATTTCTGATCATTTATTCATTTAAGGGTCATTTGGATATAGACCCTTAAATGAATCTGGATTCAGATGCTTAAATCTGGTCTCTAAAAAAGTGTTCTATGGGCAAATTTGTTTGAATTTTTTCCAATTTCTTTCCCAGGGTAGTTTTACTAAGCTATAAATAATAGCTAAATTTTTAAAATACTGTGTGATAAACATGTTATTATATAATTTATATTTAATATAATAAATAGTCTCTCTCTGCTACATTCTTGACCCCATTATGCACATATTGGAAATTCTGAGATGCTTTACAGTAACTGAAGCCATTTAATTTTAGTTAAATCATTATATTCCAAATGCAGGTCACCAAAGAATCTTGGTTTACTATGAAATACCTAGATCCTCCCATACAGCTGTTCTCAAGAACATACACACCCTGAGGAATCCTCCTTTAAGGAATTTTGCCATATTTAAACAGAAGCCTACTGGGTATTTTCATGACTACTCAGTGGAGTGTTCTGCTGCTTTTCAGTAAGCCTCAGATCAATAGGGCCTCCTGTGATTATTTATTTGGGTGGTTCTGAACAGGGATAGAGTAAATTCACAGGGCTTATTCGGACTTTAGCAAACTCTATAAGCTAGATATCATTCTGATGGGTATTTCTACCCCTGCTTACTCTTCATTTTAAGTGCCCACAAAAAAAACAAACAAAAAAAAAAGATGGAGATGAAATAAAAAGAAGTTGGGAAAGAAGCTATAACTCACTAGCTGAAATTTATTTCTAACTGTAAGTCAGAAAAAAATGTTTAGCAGTCTCTCTTTTTATTCAATCTCTACAGCAAGTGCTTTCAACTTAGGGTCAGTGCACATTTAGAAACTCCAGGAAATTCTAAGTGGTATTCAAATCTTTAGTTGAGGTACTGGATATTTCCTTAAAGGATGTTTTTAGCTGCTTTGTTTAGATTCTCAGAGAGTGTCATAAGTGAAAAATGATTGAGTCACCACTATGTTGCAGCCTCCTGTATCACAGAATACTTCAGATTCATAGTGCAGATCAATGAATCTAAAAAATATGATCATTTAAAATTATCAGGTGACCAAAGTGAGCACAATTACAATAGTTTTACAAAATGAACAAAACCGTGCCCTGTATTTTCTGGCATCTTAAAAAATAATTCTCTCTGATGGTGATTGGTTATGCTATAGTAATAATATTATATACATGAATTGTGTTTTATAACTTAAAATCAACTTAAATCATCTTTTACATGGATATAAATTTATTTTTACACTTGGAAGAAAAAATGCATGTAAATACTTGTCTTTGATGAGTATAGTTTCTGATCTACAATACTCACGTATGCACTCGGGCTGAATTCCACTCCATGTGAGGTCGGGAAGGCAAGTACGTGTTGTTGACCCTTGGAGAAGATGTCCTTTTTTGCAATGGAACTGTACAACACTTCCTACCTATAGAAAATTATGGAGAAAAAAATTGTCTCAACACAATTTCAAATATGGTACAAAATGGAAAAAAAAACATGAATGAGAAAATGCTTTCAAAAGAAATTCTGCATGGTAGAGGATGGAAGGGAAAGAAATAAAGTGATTAAAAATAAAATTGGGGAAAAAAGCTAAAGAGGAAAAATTAGATATCTTTGAATGAATATTATCATCAAATATTTGAGTATAATGTACATATAGGTACCGATTTTTTTTGCCATGAGGGTTTAAAGAACATATATAAGATACCGAAAGGCCAATACGCTACATATGAATCTAAGATAGATAGACATATAAATAGTTAAATAAAGATAGGTAAATGAAGCTGGATAAAGACAGACATGGAAATAAGGATATAACTAACAATCTAGGACGCAAATGAATATGGGTGACAGTAAATGTGATATGAGATTGTACACAAAGGTGTTTGGTTTAATGACAGTTGTAGTGGTAACAGAAAAAATACAATGGAAGACTAGCAATTTGCAATAAGCTTCCAAGGGATGTGTAATTTAGATGAATATATAAAATAATGGTTCTCAAAGTGTAATCCCAAGACCAGTAATCTCGGTGTTAACTAGGAACCTCTTAGATATGCCAATTCTAGAATCTTAGCCCAGACCCACTGGATCAGAAACTCTTAAGGTTAGAAATGGCAATTTTTGTTTTCACAAGCTCTCCAAGACCTTGATTTTAATGAACACTAAAGTTTTAAAACGTGATGTAACAGCCAAAAAGATAAGAACATTGTGATAAAATGTATGGAGGTTAAAACACACATCATGAATTTTAGGGGAAAAAGTTAGTTTTGACTGGCTAGCATGGAGAATTTACACAGTGATCTGGGAAGTTAGGAGTAAAGTTTGAAGCACTGAGCTACAATAAAAAAGAAAACAGACCTCAGAAGCATATACACTTGGCTCTAACTGAATCTGATTTTACATGAGTAAGGTATGTCTCCTCACTGATAATATAGGATATAATTCACTCTACATGGGCATGGAACATAAGTTTTCAATAATTTCTAGCTAAAATTAAGTCAGTGACACAATATTCAGTTTCTAAAGACTTTCAAATAGCAGGATATGGCATTTGAATGTTTTTAATAAAAACATAATGTTGATATAGCTTTAGGAGCAACTAAAATTTGTGTAGAAATTAATATCTTTGAAAAATTAAATTGGCCATTGTACAGAGAAACTGTGAAACAAAAATAATGATGAACAGTAATTCTAATTATGAGGCTTGTACTGCCATTTTAGATTTGAGTGGATAAAACTTGACCAGTTGTGGCAGTGGACATGAGAAGGAAGCTGTTTAGTCATAACATATTATAAAGTAAAATCATTAGGATTTACTAAATGATTAGAGGTAGAAAAGATGTGATATTTAGGGTCACCGGCATCTGGAGTCTGTAAATGTTCAATTGCTAGCTTAGGGCTTTTCACATAGACTATGTTTCCTTTCTCCCCACCTCCCCACTTAGTTCCTACTCCTACCTGCTAAAGCAACATAAGGCTAAGCCTAATATGACATAAGGTAATACAAGATTTCATTTGGACCTCAAGATTAGCTATATTCCACCATCTTTCATTTTCTAACTATGCTTCACCTGAAACATTCAGTTCCAATAGTCACTCTCTTATAAACAATCTTTATCCTTTCAGTCATTTCATATTACGTCTTCCATGACAGCTTTAATTTAGGAGATCGCTCATTCTCTGAATGCCCACTTTTCGTCCAGGTTACTGCACTGCTCAACTCCAGGGAGCACTTTTCATGCCATATTCAATATAAATCCTTCAAATTTAGCATGCCATTCGCATACTCCCTGAAGTTGTGCAATATAATGCTACAAATTTTTACTTCCTCATATGGTTTACATGACTGATCATGTGGACTTTGCAATTCTGTTCTTTTGTCAAACCTCGCTCAACAAACCCATCATCTCTACCAATGCAGCAATCTGACTTCAGGCTAGATATCAGTTAATGGCTACCCTTCATAAATCTTCCCTCATTTAAATTACCATCAAAGACTGACTTGGCCTCCTAAATCTTTCTCAAACTGTCTCCTTCTCTCTTTTCCCATGTCTGCATCTTGATTTAGTTCTCAACATTAATGGTTCTCAAACTTTAGCAGATATTAATAATCACCAGAAGGACTTATCCAAACACAAATAGCTCAGCCCCACTCAGGAATTTCTGACTGGGATCATCTGGGAGAAATCACAAAATCTACATTTCTAATAAATTCCCAGTTAATACTGCTGCTACTGGTCAGGGACCAAACTTTGAAAATTACTGTTAAGGACCAATTCAATAATCATCCAACTTGTCTCCACTTTCCAGTCTTGACCCTCGTGAGTATATTTTCTACTCTAAAGTCAGAGTGATTTATTCAACATGAGAGTTTAACTTTATCATTATTCTTCTTAAAATCTTTACTGGCTCATCACCCATAGGATAAAGTTACATTGTGTTAACCTGGCAAACAAGAGCCTCCATAATCTGATCACTAATCCTCTCTCTAGATCACTCATCATTATTATTGCTCACTTACTTTTACTCAAATTGTGCTCATATAATATTGAATTTTGGAAGCTTCCACAATACATGCACATTTTCATGCTGTTCTTCCAAAAAGGTATGCATTTCTCAACTATTTGTTCTTAGATCTTACCCTAAAAGATTTACATCAAAGTTTCTAGAAAGCCTTATCTTCACCTTGTCATGATAAATCCCCTTCTAACTATAAATAATTTCTAACATAAATAATATAATTAGAATATCTGCAGAAAAATAAGTAACATATTTTACATTATCCAATTCAAAATATTCCTCTAAAAATAATTTATGTACAATTTTTCCAACCAATATCTACTAATAAAGTGCTATTTGGAAGTTCCCCTGTGGTGCAGTGGGTTAAGAATCCTGTGTGGCTTCAACTGTGGTGTGGGTTTGATCCTTGGCTCAGGGACTTCTACATTCCACAGGTACAGCCAAAAAAAGTGCTATTTGTGTAAGTTATTACATACAATGTGAACAATATTTATATATATTTTATTTAAATATTTTAAGATAATTCATATCGTTTTAATTGCAGTTAATATTTAAATAAAAATTCTTTAAATTAGCCAAAACTTGCATGTTGTTTGCAAATGAATTATAAAATTATAGGTATGTCTAATTAGTAATATGAGTTATATTTTTTAACTCTTATTCCTTCTTTCAAATGTTATATTTCAGTTCCTTAGTCATGAAGTTAGAGAGCTAATCATAGGGTTAACCAAAATTTTAGAAATTTAATTGTTTCAAATAAGATCTACCTTATCTTTCATGACGTTTTATACCAAATGACTCTTACTTTGACAGAATTTCTGTCACTATATTTTTGTGTCTGATTTTCAATATCAAATATTTGTGTAACTGGGATATACAGTATGACTCCTAGCAACTACATATATATATGCATCAGAAATGTATATGCTCCTTCTGTAACATATTTTAAACAATTCTTTATATCATGCTATGTTTATATTAAAAATTTTACTCAAGTAAAAATTGAAGTAGCTTCTAATAAAAAACATACAAATATAAAGTTAATAAAATTGAAGTAGAAAGGCAGAATCATAAAAATGAAAGGATAAACACGTCCTTAAGTCAAGGCTCAAGGGGTTTTCTCTGACTGAGCATCAATTTTGGTCCTCAGCTTCCTGAATGAGAAAAATTTAATATGGTGTTTTATAAGTTTTCATTAAAAATAATCAGATGATTTTAATTTTAAATATTGAATGTTACTTTTATGTTTTCAAATTCATGTTATAGTTACCATTTAAAGACACTATGTAATGTGTCTGCCTCATGCAATGTATTTCTGTACTAATTTCAGTAATAAACTAGAAGTTGTACATAATCACCATGGTTATTTTGTTTTGTTTTGTCTGGAAAAGTCACTTAATTAAAAAATCATACTTCCAGTCATTTCATAGGGATTGTCATCTAAACCTACAGATGTAAGAAAGAGAAGTTTCAGAGGCCACTAAACAGAACTTGTATTTCTTTGTAGATATCGCTTAGAGATGCAAAAACACTTTTTTTTCTTTTGAAGTCTGAACATGGCAAAACTGTTTTGTGAATGACAGGTAAAAAGTTCTGTTCCAGTCACAAATTACTTTTTTAAATGAAATTGGATTCTACACACTAGTCAATATTCAATACTGAACTGAAATTTAAAAGTGATGGTCTATTTATGGTTTTAAAAATATTAAAGTATCATTCTTTAAGAATTTTATTTACATTATATCACACAGTAATTTCTAATATATTCAAAAGTAACCTAAATTATGAATTAAATATGTAAATATTTTCTTCTCAAAAATACAAATAAAAAATATCTTTTAGAGTGCTTTTGAATACCAGTCTAGTATTAGCTACCCATTTACAGCTTAGATTTTTTTCAACATGACTTTTATAAAGTAATGACTACAGCTATAGATAGTAACTATTTGATAGGTATGAACAAAGTTTTTAAATGGTACTTAATTTACATCTTTGATCACATTGGCAGTCAAAGAACAGTCTCTCTTATTTCTCTAATTCTCAACTTTCTAATCTTAAAAGCTGTCAAGGCTAAGCGACTGCCTGCATATATGGGTTTCTAGCAGAGAGTCTGTATCTTTACATATGTAAATATGAGGTGTAGCTACATATACACAAATTTAATCCATATATGCTTAAGAGTGATCAGATGAACTTGTTTTCACAGGCATAGGGTTGACCCTGGCATCTGGATATTCAAGGAAGCTGCTCAGTAGGTGTCTGGATAACTTTGCAGAAATGGTCAATGTAGAATGGTGTTAAAATTTTGGTTTTTCCTGACTTGCTCTAGGAAATCCTGGCATTTTTGATTATCAATACTCTGGTTCTTACTGACTACACGAAAGATAAGTTTGACATAATAGTAATTGCCACTCTTACATGGGTCAAAGACTGTGCCATGCTTTTGTTCTCTGAAGCATTCTACCTTGAAAGATGTTTTCATCTTGTAGTGTCCTGTAAAATGTTTTGTACAAGTACTAGCTGTGAACTTTTTCTGGGATAGATATTTTCTCTCCTACTAAGAACTATATGTACTATTCTCAAAAAAAAAAAAAATTGAAAGTCCTTCTGTGGGGTTGGCCTTTCTCTTTTTATCTGCTCTTAGCATTACTTTATATCTAATCATTTTCCTCCTAAGACTACAAGTGCTTCCATTAGACCACAGTTCAGCTAGGGCTGACTCAGAATGATGCCCAGTTTCTCTACATGCCTTTTCTTTCTGCTTTTGGAAGCTCTTTATTTCAACAAGTATTGCAGGCAGTGAAAGAAATAAAGCTAATTATTACTTGTTGGAGTCTTGTCTCGGGCATGCTGTAGGTTTGTGCAAGGTCCATTATTCTGCTGCTATTGTCATTTGGATGCTGTATTTAACAGAGAAGTGGTTCAATGCCTAGCACACCAGTGTAGATGCCAAACACATCTGAGCAGGACAAGGTAAATTTTATAAAAACTAGCCCAAGCTGTGTGAGAGAACACATAGTTCCCATCATGGCGCAGTGGAAATGAACCCGACCAGGAACCATGAGATTGTGGGTTTGATCCCTGGCTTTGCTCAGTGAGTTAAGGATCCAGCATTGCAGTGAGCAGACATGGCATGGATCCCGTGTTGCTGAGGCTGTGGCATAGGTCATTGGCTATAGCTCTGATTTGACCCCTAGCCTGGGAACCTCCATATTCCACGGGTGCAGCCCTAAAAAAAAAGAAAAGAAAAAAAGAGATGTAGGCATGGTTGTCCAGGTAATTGATTACTCTCAAGTTTGCCAGATATGATAAATAACTCCCTAGCTAGAATACCTAGGGAATTCCTTTTAAAATCAGATAGCTAAGAGGATGTTTGTTTTCTTTAATGTTTATTATCTACTTGGGTAATATGATTGCTCATATATTATTCAATACTAGGATGAATTATGGATGCCAACATGGCCACTGTTGTACCCAAGATTCCTGTGTCTATAGAAGTGGGTGGTCCAGAATTGCTTTTGGAAATAGAAGCCAGAAGATGAAAGGTGTCAACAGACACCACAGTAGTTGATCATGCTATCTGTAGTTGATAATTTCTGTCTCCCTACCCCTCAATCAAGGATGTTTTTGTAGTCTCTGCAGTCAAGACAGAACTTTTTCACCATGGTTATTTTGGTAGGGTTAAAATCTTAGTGCTAAATATATTGAAATTAAATACCTAAAAGTCAGATTAAAACCATTTTATATTTTATTATAATTTTATGTAACAAGCCCTAAATCAATATTGTGTGTCTTCCAAACCCCGGACCTCAATTTAAAGGTGATACAGCAGCTAGTGAAATATGTATGTTTGGCATTTACGTCATAATTAATCTAGATGTTGTATCATTTTGACAGCTACTCTCTTTATATCAATATATTTTTAGCCAAAAATTGTTCCAACTTATAATATTTTAGATAAAAAGAGAAATCATGTTGAGTACTTTTTCAACACTAGAGTTTTTATCTCTAGCAACAGGTGATATATTCTTATATGTTGATAATTATATCAACCTCTAAAAATATACTACATAAATCTTTACAGAAAAGGAGAATGAACAAATAAAACTATTAAAGAGAAAATTAAGAAATGAGATTGCCCCTAGAATTCATAACTTTCTCCTTTCTTTTATGCATCCCAGAAGTGAGGTTCCTACAGCTGTAATTTTATTTAACTCACTACTGGCCATGTGATTGAACTAGAGATAGATAAACAAATTCGGAATACTTTGATTCTCTCTCTGGAAATTTGAAATTGAAACTGAGACAATCACTGTACGTAGCTGAAATGTAAATAAAAACAGTGTATCCTTGGCCATATGACCAATCTGCAGAGAGAGAAAATGAAAACACAGAGTAGTGGAAAAGACTGGGTACTATTGTCCAGTTCCTAGATTGGAGGCTTGATAAATCTCCCCCAGATTCTTTCTCTTGTAGCCATCTGTACGTGGCCTGTAATGCCTTTAAGTTTAAGCTAGCTCAAAACAGTTTCTCTTACCTGTAAAGCAAGAGTTTTTCTCAACCAGTAGAGATACCTTTTCTAGTTATTTAAGACAATATTTATTTGGAATACACCAATAAATTGTTATTAGAAATTATATAACTTTTTTTTATTCTATTGGCTCTCTACAGGTTTAGTAAATGTAATTTGCATGTAAATATATATATATACATACACACGTCTGCTGAGAACATGTAAGAAAACTGACATCTCTAATTTAACATACTCAGTATATCATTTGGAATTTTAACAGAGATTAATATAATTATACTAGATTTTATGATATCTTAAATCATCTATTCATAATCATCTAAATAGAATATAATGATTTAATATGTGTTTATTAGCTGAATAATATGAATTCAGCATTATTTTAACTTTGTGATAACATTTTTCAGTGATTATAACAGAATTCTTAAAATGCAGAGTGAATGATCTATTCATTTAATTGGATGACTGCTCTAAACTCAGTCTTATTCATTCCATTATCTCAAAGGGTATTTACTAAAAAGGGCTCAGATTCTTCAGAAAATCATCTGATTTCGTGCACAAGACATTAACATCAAAATTCTGAATCCTGTAAAAACACTCTCATTGACTTGATCTATTATCAAAGCCAAGCCATGTTCTGTTTTAATTTCTCGGTCTATATGATGAGGGCTAATGCTGTTTACTAGTTGTCCATTTTTCAAGATTTAGATTAACTGATAAAATGTTTTATGGAGATATGAAGCTAAAATTTTCTGAAAGCACTGATATAATAGAGACTGAGACACTGTTTTACACTTTTATATTACCTAGATAAGCCTAAGGCAAACAGGAATAATTGGAAACACTATCAAATCAATGTTCATACTGTGCCTGAACTGTAGATAAATGGAAACTATTTTTAGAAACAAAAAATGGCACTTTTGATGAGTACTACCTTCAGAAATGGATGTTCTTAAGGTTCACACTGCATTTCACACAAAATAGAACAATTTAGAAGACCCTGCAACACAAGGCAATTGGGTAACGTGTAAATTGACTATTTCTTTTTAGAATCAGTGTGCACTTTGGCTCCCCTTAGGCCCCAGTAATGAAAAACTTGCTGAATCTCTACATAAAATCTCAATTGGAATAAGAGAGAAAAAGTCAGCCACACATGACTAGGCATGCTAATGCTAAAGAATTCTAACATAACAATCCAACTCTGTGTTGTGTAATAACAGGTTATGGTTAAGTTATTTTTTTTTTTTTCAGAAAGTTCCCACATCAATGACAATGTTTAAAAATTATTTCAGTACTATATACATTTTAAAAGACAAAAATCTTTAGGCTTATTGCCTTATTGAATATCCACAGTTTTATATATTTGGTAACTCTGTCTCAGAAGTCTCTCCTTTAACCTCTTCATCTACACTTTTCCTCAGTGTTCCCACTTCTTCCTGTAGTGTTTATTCTTTGTTCACTCACTTAATCTTTCTCTTACATGCTAGTTACTCCCTACAAATTTTCCTATGCTCATAGCTACCTCCAGTTTTTCTTTTATTTTATACTTATGGTCACTAAGGCTGCATACTGAGGCATATTTTCCTTCTAACTCCCTTCATTTCCACTCTTTTGTTGCCTGTTACCTTTGTGTATGTGTGTTTGTGAATGCAGATATAAAGGCAAGATTTTTATCTAGTTGCATTAATAGAACTTGGGCACGTGAACCAAAGAAGCCTTTTGATCTAGTATTATATTAAATGTAAATATTTATTTAAAGTACCCATTTGATGAAATAACTCAGGAGAGGGAAAGACCAATACTATATGATCTCACTTATATGTGGGATCTAAAAAGAATCAAAACCAACAAAAATCCAATTTATATAAAAAGAGATCAGATCTGTGGCTGCCAGAACAGGATACACACACACACACACACACACACACACACACACACACACACACACACATATGAAACCATTGCGCTGTACACTTTAAACTTATACAGTGATATATGTCAATTATATCTCAATAAAACTGGAAACAAATAATTAAAAATAGTACCCACTTGAAATCCGAATGTATTGTTCTGAGATCCATGACGTGGCACTCCTGGGTTGTCACATGAGGTACGGGTGGGTTCTAAAATAAAGATTAAAATGTAATATTCCTTTAAAATTTAAAATTTTATTTAATTGTATATTTCTCCCATATGAAATAATTATAATTTTAAGATATCCTGGGTTTAATGAAAGGGCCCTAGATAACAATAACGAATATAATCTAATAGATCTCTCCATAGACAGAAGCCCACTAATCTTAAAGCAAGAAATCTAGGTACACTGCAATTTTATATGAATTATGCAATTCCTGAACTTTGAACCCTTCTAATATAAAAGCACTTGACATCCAGTTAATTCTATGAATAAAGTTAAGGGAAAATGAAGGATATGAAAGAGGAACACATGCATAAAATATATTTTCAAGGACTCTGCTAAGTTATAGTCACAAGCAAAGTAATAGTTCCTTTAAGAAGAAAATTTTTTCCCACAAACATGACTTAGTTATTTGCATTTTTTCAGACACCTGTAGGGAATTCAGGCATAAAAATAGTAGGGTTGGTGGTCTCTGAGTTGGCTAGCTTGTATGACAGGTTATTTGGTTAGTTTACTCAATGTGGGGAATATAATTTTAAGAAAAAAGAAAACCCTCCTACACTGTTGGTGGGAATGTAGATTGGTGCAGCCACTGTGGAAAACAGTATGAAGGTTTCTCAAAAAACTAAAAATGAAATTATCATACGACCCAGCAATTCCATTCCTGGGTGCACATCTAAAAAAAAAAAATTAAAACACTAATTTGAAAAGATACATGCACCCCAATTTTCATAGCAGCGTCATTTACAATTCATCAACAGATGAATGGATAAAAAAGATGTAGGTATATAAACAAAATCATACTACTCAGCCATAAAAAAGAATGAAACTTTGACATTTACAGCAACATGGATGGATCTGGAAGATATTAAGCTAAGTGAGATAAGTCAGACAGAGAAAGACAAATACTGTATGATATTACTTACATGTGGAATCTAAAAAAACTAGAGAATTAAACAAAAAAGCAGACTCAGATATAGAGAATAAACTAGGGGTTACCACCCAAAGAGAAAAGGTGGGCGGATAAATAAACGTAGGGGATTAAGAGGTACAAATTATGTATAAAACAAGACACAAGGATATAATTTACAAAATGGGAAATATAGCCAATATTTTATAATAACTATAAATGGAGTATAAACATTAAAAATTGTGAAGTACTATACTGTATACATTTTACTTACATAATATTGTACATCCACTATACTTCAATTTAAAAAATACAATAATCAAACAAGTTTTAGGATTATAGAAACATATTTAGAGCCACTTTGAAATCAATGTACCTGTTTATATTTTTGAAGCAACTTTAATTTCATCTGAATACGTTCTAACTGTAAAGATCTATATAAATATTAGTACTTCATGCTATTAATCTAGAAGCTATTTTTCTTTTTCATTTTATTGATAAACAGGAAAACTATTTCAAGTGCTTCTTCTGGAATTTTTAAGTACTAAAAATAATACATTCAACAATATTATTTTTAGTGCCTGCTAATATCTTCTATATATTACATTTGTTTTTCACATTTAGCTGACTACACTTTATAGGATAAAGAAAAGCATTAAATGTCACTACTATCCATTCACTTCAAAATTACTGAACATTATCAGTCTCTATTAACATTACCTATGCAGTGAGGCGATGAACCACTCCAAGTGCCATCTGCTTGACATATTCTAGTGCTCGATCCCACTAATATGAAAGGAGAATTGCAGCTGAATGAAACCTCTGATTGGTATATAAAGCTTTTGCCTTCTCTTTTTCCTTGAGCAGGTATGCCAGGGTCACCACAAAACTTTGCTGGAAGTACAAAGAAAATTATACAATGATTTAGATTCATCAGACTAAACAATTAGGAAAATAGTGAAAATAACTGTAATACTTAATTAATGTGACATGCTAGCCATGTTAATCTATCCCAATGGGAAAAAGAATAGCTTTTGTCTATATGAATAAACCTTGACTATTCAACTCAGCATAACACATTTTTTTTTAAATTAGTCTGAGTCAAATATTTTCCACCTAGTAGACCATCTTAACAATTACGTTTTTTTTTTGTTTTGTTTTGTTCTGTTTTACATTGACTAGAATCAAACCACATACTTGTACATGTAGGTTACTGAGTTGGAGGGTATTCTTGAAAAGGCATGTGATTCACAGACAGCCCTGTTAGAAAGAAACAACCCATAATGATCTGGCGTTTATGGCAGAAGAGTTTTGAGTGCTTTCTGGAGAGAAAAGAAGGCTATCAGAATCTAAATCCACACAAAACCAAGGGATCTCCATATTCTAAAACTACTGAAGAGAGCAACTTGACAAGAGTCCTGAACAAATTTAGATGACTCCATACAACAAATATTTTTAACAAGCAGACACTGTTCTAGGTAATTTTAGGTGCTTGGACCTATTTGTAAACAAGCTAAGTTTCCTGTGCTTATGGAGTTTATGCTTTTGTAAGGAAAGCAAACTAACAAATTTAATTAATAAGTTAAAAAATGTAGTATGTGGGAAGGTAATTCCTATGGGGAAAAATAGTGTGAGAGAAGATCAGGGCTGTGCACGTGTGGATGTGATAGATGGGAGGAATGGTAGTGGATGTGAATTAGGTGGCAAGGGTACCTCTCACTGGAAAATATTTGGAGGAAACAAGCATTTAGCCATGCTGAGCTCCCAAGGGACAGCATTCCAGATAGAGAAAGAGCATTGCCAAAGCCCTATGCACGGTCAAATCTAAGATGATGAAGGAAGAAAATGGCCAGTTAGGTTGGAGCAGAGTGAGCACACAGAAGTGTAGCAGGGGATGAGATCAGATGGTTTTATGTCTGGTAGACAACTAAGGCAAAGTACACAAAGCAGATGTTTGCGATTTTTTTTTTATTTTAGTAAAAAATATATAACATACAATCTGCCATTTTATCTGTGTTAAAGTATACTCCGTTTTTAAATTTGCAGATTCAGCACCTGAAAGCTTACTTCCCTATTAGGCAAACAGAAATAACCAAACATTTTTAAGTATAAATGCAGCCTTAAGATGGTTACAGGTTAAGTGACGATAAAACGCATCATCTCAATCAAGGTAGTTTGGAGAGTAAAAGAGGGATTCTAACTAGAGACGCCACATAACAAAATAAACAAGAAATGCTCCCGGCAACCTGTAATAAATGAATACCCTAATTATAGAGTACCTTAGTCTAAAGCTAAATGTTCAAAGAAAGACCTTCCCTGAAAGTCAAGACTCTAGGAGAATCGTAAGATTTTTTAAACTCCCTTAGAGAGGCTATTTTTTTTCTTTTAAAACAGTTAAAAATTAATCATAAAGTATATATTAAAACAAAACTGGAGGAATGTTCAGAATAAAGCAACACATATAAAATAAACATTACTTATTGTTTTTTTTTTAATTTTCACCATTTCTTAGATATTATAAAGCTTAGTAAAATTTGGCATACAAGTACTTCTAGCAATGTAACATCAAACCCCAAAGATCAGTGCCCTTGTTTTATTAGTCTTTTTATCTCCAGCACATTTTTTTTTTTTTGGCTGTGCCTGTGGCATGCAGAAGTTTCCAGGCCAGGGATCAAACTGGCACCACAGCTGTTACCAGAGCCACAGCAGTGACAAAGTTGGACCCTTAACCCACTGAGTCACACAGGAACTCTATTAGTACATTTTCAATTCTGAATATTTACCCAGTGAACATTCTCAATGGGTTATTTCAGTTTTAGCAATCATTTCATTTCTATTGCTATTTCAAAATCTACTCCTGAAGTATTTCTGTTGCATTTTTCTCCTAAGTTATTCATTTTAGAATCGTATATTTTTTCAGCAAAGAAAGAAAGGAGGAGAGATGCAACCACAAAAACTCCCCAATCTTCCCATCACTCTATCTGTATTCTACCTTAAGATTTCGATGTAATAAACCAGACAACTTCTTGGTGTCAGGTTAAGAGACTTAAGATACAGGGTTTATTGTCAAAAGGCTTCAGTTCACAATGGTAACCCATTCATCTGCCATGGATATTTAGGTTGTTACCACGCTGCATTTAGAATGGATGAGCAATGAGAGCCTATTGTACAGCACAGGGAACTATATCCAATCTCTGCATAGAACATGATGGAAGATAATAAGAGAAAAAGAATGTATATATGTGTATGCCTAGGTCACTTTGCTGTATAGCAGAAATTGGCACATTGTAAATCAACTATACTTTAAAATTAATAAATAAATGATGCTAAAAAGGCTTCAGTTCACAATGATGTAAACTTTAAGATAAAAAATCATAATTTGAACAAAATTAAGAAGAAAAGATGTTCCTATTTATCAAATATCTAAAGTGAATGAATTTGGCTCTTCAATAGATAAGAAAATTATCTCTCAAGTCTACCTTCTCTGAATTGGAATTTATACTCTACCATTTACTAGTAATATGACCCTAGGTCATGTAATATTGGAGCCAGTGCCCTAAATGATGGCAGAGTTACCCAGTGTCCTTATAATTTGACCTCTCTGAGCCCAAGTGTCATTATCTATTAAAATGTCATAACTAAATATAAGTTACCCAGGAGTCCTGTTATGTGTAGTAAAAATAATATATGTAAAGGAATTGTGACAGAGTTAGTCTTATTATATTTGGATGTTTATTACAATTTAAATGTCAATAGTAAGTATTTTTCTTATTTGCATTTAAATAGAACCCAAAATAAAACATTATATCAAGAAACTTTTAATTGAGATTTTTTTCATTCACATCAAACATAATTTATCATAAACTTATCTTTGTATTTTCTCCTTGTCCCTATCTATTCTGAAGTAGCTGTAGAATATCCAATCTCATTTAGAAAACATTGGTCCTGATTGATCTTTAGATTAAATCATAATTTTAAGAGCCAATTTGTGTGACATCAGCCTCAAGGCATCAGAACATATTTATTCTAATAATTCATGTTATCTTGAAAGAGCTTCTTCAGATGTTGCATTAATCGCAGTCCAACAGACCACAACTGCAGAAGTAAATCAGTTTTATCTTTACACTCATACTACTGGTTAGTAACATATCTCTCTATAGTGAATGTGATATGATCAGATGGGCCAGCAGGATGGTGCTACACATGCCCAGTCTTCGCAATTACTTCATAGGAAGCTCTTCAAATAAACTATGCCAGAGTATTCATAATAATTCTTCAGTTATTCATCATAATTCTAAAATATGTATATTAAACATGTATTTTGTATTAAAATATGATTCATTCAAAAAGATATATATACATAAATAGATGAATGCCACCGTTATAAAATGCACACATATGAAGTCAATGTCAACTTAAGAAACTGAAAGTTTCCAGTACTGTTGAAATTCCTTATGAATTCACTCTTGGATAAAAATAGCCCTTTTCTCCAGCCTTGGTTGACAGACTATCAAATCCTGAACTCTACGTTTCTAATTTCCATACATTTCTGGATAATTTTACTGCATTCATACACATACTTAAGCACTGAATTCTTTAGTTTCACTGCTGAAAACAATGCTGATATTAATATTCTTATACACATCTCCTTTTGTGCATGTATAAAAAATTTTCATAGGACATATGCCGAGGAATATGAATCATAGGCCATAGACTCTGCACATCTTAAAGGTACAATATAACAGCAACAAATTTTGTAAATGATTGTGTCAGTTTACATAACCATCATGAGCCTAAAAAGGTTACACTGCTATACATCCTCAACAACAAAAAACTATCAGTCATTTTTTTCAGTTCTGTGATTAAGAGATAGCTATCCATGTCCTTTGCCCACTTTAATGTTTTGTCTTTTTTGTTTTAGGAAGTATTTATATATTCTATATATTATTGCTATTTTTCATTCATATTGACTATATTATCCTGTTTGTGATTGGCCTTTTGATAATGAGAAATGTAAAATTTATAAGGTGGCTTATTTTTTCCACTTTTTCAGTTATGGCTGGAGCTTTGGCATCTTATTTTAAGAAATTCTTTCTTACTCCAAGGTCATTTAGAAGTCTTTAAATCTTTAAAACTTTTAGATGTAAATCCCTAACGAATTTGACATTGATTTGTTATTTGCTGTGAGATAAAGATTATGTCTTTGTGTGTATGTGTGTAAACTAATTGCCTTGTTTCATTAATTGAATTGCCCATTCCTTCCCCACTGATTCGTCCTACATCAAGTATCAATAAATGGTTCTGTGCTCTTTATTTTGTAACATTGGTTTATTTTCTTTTCCTGTATCAATACTGTGCTGTCTTAATTACTATAGCATTCCAAATTCGTTATCAATACCACAGGTATGGCAGTGAACGAGAACAAAAGTATCTATCTGCAAGGAACATAAACCTGAGTAGAGGCCATCACCCCCCAAAAATCAAGATAAGTAAAATGTATAGTGTGTTTTGCAAACAAAGTATTTTCACCTAAAATTTAGAGTCAGAGCATAAGGAACATAATAATTGGATTGCATAAAAACAGTTACATTGGTAAATACAGATTTTTAATTGAATTTTAAAAATGCGTGGGAATGAGCTTAATTTCATATTTGTTCTAACAAAATTAAAAAAAATAGGTAACAGTTGTAATCTCAGTAAAGTAGCTCTAAAAGTGAAAAATGGTGAAATATAAATTTTAAGTGTTAAAATTATACTTACGTAAGCACTGTGGTACTTCCCCACTCCAGGTACCATTGCCTACACAGGTCAAAACAGCAGGAAAGGATAGTTCATAGCCTGGAGAACAGATGTAGCTAATGCTAAAGCCCCAGTCGAAATTTGTTCCTTCCAACCTTCCATTAGAGATCTGGGGAGGAGCTGGGCAGGTAACAGCTGTAATTACATTAAAAGTGATTAGACACAGCTGCTGAAAAACCCTGGGTGATTAAAAAAAATAAATATCACTGGAAGAAGCATACGTGCTAATTTAACCTTTTTGAGGACAATATGGTGTGACAAGTTTTATTCTCCTGGTAGTATTCCTATAACATCCCTGGAATTAATCCCTCCAGGATGCAACTACTTCTTGGCAACATAATGGCTACTGGTTGTCAGAGATTCTCTTACAAAATAACAAGCTGTCTGACATCGAAGGGAAGGGAAATAGAGGGTGACCTTCTATGCAGTATACTGCAAATGAAAAATTATTGGTTTTATATAAAATTATTTTCTAATGACCTTTAAATAGACTAAAAACCTGGGTTGTTTGGTAATATATAGTATTAGCATTGTTGCAAGGAGTTTGGGAGTAATTTTGTGATATTTTTGAAAATACAGATCATATATCTTATTAAAATCCAAATTGGTACTACTAATCACTTAGATTCATATGCTAAAACTTATTTAAATGAATTATACAATTTTAAAAAATTCATTTTAAAAATTGCTTTGAGTTGTTCTCAAAGAAAGATGGGTTGGATAAGGTGACACGGATGAAAGGAAAAGTACCAATTACAAAATCTAAAAATGAGAAATGTTTTCATTTTGATAATTAGCAACATATATAAATAACTTTTTGGAGTCATATAACATTGTCATTATCAGTATCAATAATATATGAAATCATTTCTAAAATAGAGAATGTCTGTTCACATATCTTCAAATACTAACTATATACTTATAGTGATCTGATTAGAAAACTGTAATCAATAAGATAAATACATTGGAATTATTCTTTTGTATGGATTATATCAGAGAAATATTAAACCGGCAATTCACAGGTATTTAGAGAGCCTCCTGAATAAGATTTCTTGATGATTAAACATAAATATTATTATAAAACAATATAAATTGACTGACATTGAATCTACAGTATTCCACAAGTAATCCAAAAGTTGCAAAAAAAATTTTCCAATAAAAAGTGCCATAAAGTATAAACCTATACCTATACTGACTAAAAGATTACTTCTAGATTACATTCTTTAAACAAACAGGTCCTTCTTTTACGAAAAAGTACCATTCCACCGTTCAGGCTGATTGTTTTAAAATCCTTGAATAACTTTCTCCCCAAGTGGATAATCAAATTAAAGTCCTAATTCATTAAGGGTATAATCCATTTTAAATATTCATCAATCAGTATAAATGATGACTCTGATTACATATCATAGAACTGATATTTTTGTTATTCTGGTAATATTAAAATTAATTATAATTACTTACAATAAGAATAACTTTCATTGAAATATTTTAAAATCCTATATGTTGTTATCTACATGGTTTAAAAATAAGAACTGCAGCACTCATTTTTTGGTACTAAGAAAACAAAGCAAAACAATACCAAAAAAGTGCTATTTAGAGTTGTTTTAAATTTGCACATTAATAAAGGAAATATGTGGTGTTTGTCACTTATAAATATTGAATAACTCATTATCATACCTCTGCAAGTTGGCATTACTCCACTCCATGTGCCATTCGTGGTACATGTCCTGATTCTGGAACCATTCAGTTCCATTGTATAGCCTGGCTGGCACATATAAGAAACATTTTGTCCAACCACATAATCATCTCCATATCTCAGTCCATTGGCTGGTATACCTGGGTCTCCACAACTGATTACTATCAATATTGGATTAGAAGAACAGATGGTTAATGTGGCATGTATTTAATGGAGAGGAATAATAAGCATATGGCATACTTAATATATAAGCAGGGAAAATTAATTACTATGATCATTTTTAACGATAAAACATAAGCATATTTAAACCACATACTGGCAACTCCTGATTATGATCAGTTAGTTTATTACAGATCCTGTCCATATGGTTCAGAAACTGTCATTTAGACACTGAAAAGACTAGGTTAACACGCTATCATGTTGTAGGGAACTCTGATGTGAGAAGCCATCCTATAGGATCAAGATTTCTAACATACAGAGTTCCCCAGTGGCTCGGGGGCTAAAGGATCTGGTGTCAGCATTGCAGTGGTTTGGGTCAGTGCTCTCGCAGTGGGTTTGATCCCTGGTCCAAACTCTTGTATGCTGTGGTTGTGGCCAAAAAGAGATTTCTAACATAATCTTTGAAATCTATATCCCTATACATGGCTACCAAAATCTCTATCAGAATTGCTGAACTGAGAGTATATTTTCTGCAGTGTCATTCAAGTGGATATTACAATGGCTTTTAATTAAAACAATGCTAGGTAAAAAATAATACTTTTTATTGAATAAATGAAAGCATGACTAAGCTATAAAATGTGAATTTACCCACTACAGGGTGTAATACACACTTCGTGGGCCCAGTCTAGTGAAAAATTAAAATGCCACAGCTAGGGGATAGAGAAGTCAGTTTTCCACTTCTACCATCTTATTGCCAACCCTGGTGAAAGAAAAATCCCCCCCAAATTTCAGCCTCCACTCTGGATGTGGCTTGCTTCCTGGAATGGGGGTAAGAGGTCTCTGTCATGTGCTTGCTAAATATGCTTTGTTATCATCGCCAGTCTAGGACAGGGTTAACTGCTGCCCTGCTCTGCCTCAAGGCTCCATGAAAGTACTGAACTCCAACCAGCCCCATTCGTGCTTGTATCCAGGTCCCCACAAAGAAGCTGGAACAAAGGAGCTATTTGATCCTCCCTCTGCTGATGACAGGATGAACCAGCTGAGCAGAGGGCATCAGTGATCTAGAGCAAGACTGGAAGTGGGATGGCCAGGCAGGGCCAGGTACACTAGGTGGCGGTGAGCTAAAGGCATTTTAAAATTATAGGGAGATAGGTTGCACATGAGCAGAGCCTCCAAACCCTTAGCACATGCTCCATCTTCCCAGTGGGCTTTAGGTACAAAACAAAAATTCAAAGATTAAATCACTAAGAATGTTGAGACAGTTATCACAAAGCATTAAACCCCAATCACAGGAGCCTTTTGAGCACAAGTTTCTATCAATTGCAGTGGTACATAAATCAGGCCCAAATTCTATATATACCATTCTCATTTATGATGCCACACTTTCCAAAAAGACTGGAGATAGCATAGAAAACAGAATTAAGTGTAAACACAGCATGTAAGAACAAAGCATAACAAAGATCATATGTAAGCCACAAAAGCACTTGTTGTTTTAAGGAATTTGACTTAAGTATGATTGACTAAATACATTCTTGCAGCTAAGCGAAAAAGGAAAACAGAGAAGGTTATACTTTTCCTTTTCTGGAGGAAAAAAATTAACTATGTTTTTATTTAATAGTTCCCAGTATTGGCGAAGTCTAGGTTTAAAGATCAAAAAGAGAGTAAGACATGGAAGTCCTTAATGGCCATTAAATTATGTTTTTATTGATTTACTGTTAAAATTATGAAAGTCAAGATTTCTATTATGTTATTATAATCTCTTGAGCATAGTTTGAAGGCCATAAAAACAGCATTTAAATTAAAGAACAATATTCACAGTACTCCACCTGATAATCCACACAGTGCTCAAAAGTTTAATGAAATAACACCCACTGATTGTTTCTGACTCCTAATAAGAGTTCTGTATATAGCATGATTTTTGTTCTTTTAATCATTGATGAAGATAATATTTTTTAAATTATACAACTGAGTTGGATAGGAAATAAAATCTCACTTATTCACCAATACATGATTTCTTTTTGCATTTTTAAATTTTGTAATCATATAAAAATGAATTTAAGCCTTCAATTTATTTTATTTTACTTTATTTCATGTTTTTAATCTAGATTAAAATTAAGAACAAGGAAAATTAAAGAGAAAATCTACAAATTTTTGTTGTTTTCTAGGCAGTGCTTTACAGATTGGATTAGAATTCTGGCAAGAAAGAACAGCTTTGTGAGGCAGCTGAGATAAGATGTAGCCACGGAAAGCGAGGACAGGGGGTTTACTTGAGAGAGGCACCGAGGAAGAGTTCTACATGTCTTGGCAGCATCATGAATGAAATGCTTGATTACAACAGCTTTAGAAGCATTTGTCTGGAGCCTTCCTAATGAAGCAAAGGTCAGCAAAGGGGCAGTTTCCAATAGTAAGAATCTTTGTAAATAGCACCTGTTCCCCTAGTCAATTCATTCACCACTACCTTGTTTTCAGCAACAAAACAGAGGCTTTTGGTTTTCCTAGGCAAAACTTGAGTAGTAGCTCTTTCAGATTTACCCTATAATTCTCAGTGCACAACAATGGGTTGTTATACACTGACAGGGTTTAACGCAAGAACATCTTTTCTAAGGTCACCAGAATCCCTATGCACACAGCACGTGTATATACACACATACACACAGAGAAACACACATCCCAGCAAACTCCATGAAGACAGTTATTTTTGTCTTCTTCTACACTACTGTATTCTCTGAGTCTAGCCCAGTTATGACTCATCATAAGAGATTTAAGTAAATTTTTTAAAGAATAAATGAACAAATAATTAAGGAATGATTAAATAGCACAAATTCTCCAAAACATGTTATTTGAAAAATTAGAATTTGGTTTTGTGGCAGCTCTTCTCATTAGCTTCTATCTTTAATTGATACCCAGTTGGCATATCTTATGATAACTCTAAAATATATAAAATATATAATATCCTTAATTCTAGTCAAATCTGTACCACTTCAAAACTACTCTCTCTTTTCACTTAAGTGAGCATTACAAATATACATTTTGAAATAAAATTACCCACACTTCTATAACAGAATTCATTTTTTCCTCAATTATCTAATGAACATTTTTATATGTTAATGCAAATTGATTCTTGTAGCTTGTTCCTAAAGACATGATATTCCCTTACATGGATATACATGGAATATGATTCATGTAACCAAACCTCTGTGACTGATATTTGATTTATTCTACTGTTTTCCTACTAGACACAATGCAGAAATGGACATTCTTGCTTGGGCATTAATACACATGTGTTTGCTGGGTTTCAAGCACAGAACAGAGTTCTACTATAGCAGAATGAAGTTCCAGAAAGGCGGTTAAACCATTTCCCTGTTAACACTTTTGATTCTACACAACCTTCCACTGCAAAAGTTAGTTCTCTTTCTATATCTAAGTTTTCTCAGCTTTAACCCTGGCACTCTTGACATTTCTGACCAATTAATTCTTGGCTGCTTTATGCATTGGGGATGTTTAACATGGATCTCTATCTGCTAGATACCAGTAGCACACTCCACTCACCTGTGCTGTGACAGCTAAATATACCTTTAGACATTGCCATGCGTCCTCTGGGGAGCAAAATTACCCATGTTTGAGAACCACTGAACTGAACTGAAGGATAGCTTCTTTTTCTCTCTTTGAGAAGACTTAGATGACATTTTAGCTCCACTTACCCCAGTTTCACTCTGGGATAGCCTCCAGCTTTCTCTTATGTGAGACTAGCCCATCTCCCTGATCTATCCCGTACAAAAAGAAAAATCTGTGAAAATACTCAGACCGGTAAACAAGACTGGGTAAGGAACATTTCTGTGCTGGTTATCTGGAACAAAAAGCCTTAGTTTCATTTATCAATGGATATGATTAAGTATGTCGTCCATGGCCAAGATGACAAAACTTGCCAGATGCAGGACACATCATTATGGAAGCAGAAGTGCTAGTAAGTTAAAAAAATAATCCAAGACACAAATAAAATAGATTTCTTTTTTAGAGCTGACAGCTACTCACTTGACAAGACTTCTTCTGCCACAGATTGTATCTTCTTCCCAAAATCTATGTGCTCTGAGTACTAAAGTTGGCTTTGCCTATTAACGCTTTGTGAAAAGTAAAGATTCTATACAATTAATATGGAAGCAGTTTTGTGTTAAAAAATGTGGTGTTTTTTGGGTTTTTTTGCTTTTTTTTTTCTTTTTAGGGATGCACCTGCGGCATATGGAGTTTCCCAGGCTAGGGATCAAATCAAAGCTACAGCTGTCAGCCTACCCCAGAACCACAGCAATGCCAGATCCGAGCCACATCTGTGACCTACACCGCAGGTTCATGGCAATGCTGGATCCTTAACCCAATGAGCAATGCCAGGGATCAAACCCACAACCTCATGGTTCCTAACCGGATTTGTTTCCACTGCGGCATGACGGGAACTCCTAAAAAATGTGCTTTTCATGAGTATTTACTTGTACTTAGATTTTTTATTTCCTCTCTCAGTCTGAACAATACAAAAAAAGTCATCAAATTTTTTAAATCAAGGCACTGACCTTCCTGATATTCTGGCAAATATTTTTTCCTTCCAGATTGGTTTAGTTCCATGGATATTCCTTAACATTTATAATCCCTCTGCCAAAGTGGTCATGATATTTGGATGCATGATCTTGATCTCATGGTATGCTTTTATCCCCCATGAGAAAACTAGTTGTTTTTGGGGAAACTTCACACTCCACTACTGCCAGTGGTTTTGATGAGGACTTGTCCAGAGATGCAGAAAGATAGGTGTAGAGAAGAGGGAGGAGTTCCTGCTTTTAAACCATACTCATAGTTAAAGATTAATTAAATGTGTAATTTCTCAACTCATCTGTAACCTGAAGTTGGTGAATATTAGCAATTGGAATTTATGTGGTAAACATTATCTTTTATCAATATCTATAATAAGGCTAGATATGGAGGGGAAAAGTAGGGGTGTTACTATTATAAAATTATTTGTTCCAAACATTTCCGAAAGTCATAAAAATGGACAAAGCAAATCACAGCTGATAGATCTACACGTATGACTGGACAGAGGTTTTTAAAGAACAAGAAACTGAGTGTATGTGTTTCTGTGTATGTATGTTTTGCTGCTGGTTCTCGCTTTCATTGAAACTCCATTTTAGATAAATATATATCACTATTATGAATTAAAGATAAAATAACATTCTAAAAACCAGATGACTCTGATTATCACTATGCAGGAGCAACTAGCTGCCTAATAACAACTAGCCCAGTGTACGCGTGGCGGGGGGGGCGCTTAAAGGGGGGGGGCAGTGTATGCTAGGGGTCGAGTCAGAACTGTACCTGCCGGTCTACACCACACCCACAGCGATGTCAGATTCGAGTTGCGTCTGTGACCTACACCATAGCTCATGGCAATGCTGGATCCTTACCCCACTGAGAGAGGCCAGGGATTGAAACTGCATCTTCATGGATGCTAGTCAGATTCATTTCTGCTGTGCCACAAGGGGAACTCCTGATTTTGTCTTTCATTTGATATTGTCCTAAATCTAGCAGATCCCCGTCTTCAATTATGTGATTTAAGAGTTCTCTAAGTTATTGCTTTAAATTCATAATAGTAAAATATTTAATCTCTTGCAAGATTTGCAAGTTTATTGTTGACACTATTTGTACTAATAATTGAACACTCACCTTGAGATAAACAGAAAAATTATTCATAAGAGAAAATTTCAATTTTAAGTGGCAAAGTATTGTTGAGCAAAACCATATTTCACAACGGGTCAGTTCATTAAAAATTGATACAACTTTGCAGAACTCAAATTGGAAATGCAGAGAAATTGGAAAAGTAAGAGAAGAATAAGGTACAACTTAACAAAACTTTTCCATATGCCTTATAAGAAATGCCATATATTTATATCACATCAAACATATTTGGTCATTCAGAGAAAATGGGAAATAAAGCAAGAAAACTAAAAGGAAGAAAAATACAAATGGAGATAATAAAGTGAACTTGAGAACATTACTTCCTGAGTCAAACAGACTTGGTTTGGGTTTAAACCTTAGATCTTATATTTATTAGCTGTGTTACAACAGGAAAGAAAGCTATATTTTCTCTGTAAGATACCATTTTTTCAATTATGAGATTGAAAAGATAACAGTATATACTTTATAAACTTGTTTTGAGAAATAAGTGAGAGAACTTGTATAAAGCACTTAACACCAATCCTAACAAATGGTAAATGCTCTGTGACAAATATTATTCTTTATGAATAGAAACAGTAACACTTTGAATGAAAAGTATTATTTTGTTTATGTGGGTTTTTTCAAATTGAAATAAAAATTTGGTTTGAAGATTTAGTTAAATATTTTTTCATACGTAATTTAATTCATTTAAAATTCATATTTAGGTACTTGCATGCAGATACTAGAAAAACAGTACCTACAAAAAGCAATTATATAAAATCTAAAATTACTAAAATATGTTTTATTCGAATTTAACATTTCTGGTATGTGTAAGAAGTAAATAAATACATGGAATGGTAAATTTCATCCATTTATATGGTAGAAATAACTGTTTAATGGTGAGCTCTGTTGATAGTCAGTAAGTCAATTAAATGATTTGGTGCCTCAGTTTCTCTAGCCTACGCATGTGACTCTAGGACACAATCTCTTCCTGCTCCAAAATTCTATGATTCTATCAAGCATATGTTTAAATTAACTTCCACTGAAAATTAATAAGAAGGACTCAAAAATGTTGGTTCCAATTAATTGACAACCACATATAAACACTTTCAGTATGCTAGATTCTTTAATTACAGAAGTTTAATCTGTTTTAATCTCCACTGAATCTTCTCACTGCATTCCATTTTGGACGGTATTTTTATTTTTGCCTTGGTTTGGGTTGCTAATGAGGTGTTAGCACTTTTTTGCCTATGAAATAAATCAACTGTTAAAATTCTGCATTTTGCTTCATTGCAATTCCTCACTTAAAAGCTAATGCTTGAAAATACCTTATTCAACAAGCATTTCTCCTTGAAGAATGGACATAAAAAAGACTTTCTTTAATATTTTTGATATGTTATTTGCTACCAGTCTGTCTTGAACTGAGTTTTTTTTTTTTTTTTTTTGTCTTTTTGCCTTTATGTAGAGCCGCACCTGCGGCATATGGAGGTTCCCAGGCTAGGGGTCTAACAGGAGCTGTAGCTGCCGGCTTTCGCCACAGCCACAGCAACGCGGGATCCGAGCCGTGTCTGCAACCTTCACCACAGCTCACGGCAACACTGGATCCTTAACCCACTGAGCAAGGCCAGGGATCGAACCCGCAGCCTCATGGTTCTTAGTCGGATTTGTTAACCACTGAGCCACGAAGGGAACTCCGAACAGAGTATTTTTTAACTTCATTAAAATCTCCTAAGGAAAAACGAAGACAATTCAGTAAAACAACTGATGGAATTTTCAGTCTTAAAACTTAGGATATGTTATTTATCTTCATTTCACTAAAACTGGAAAACATCTTAAATAAAAGATTTACGTATTTACCCATGAATGAGTGAAATTGTCAATGTGAAAAAATACGTTATCAGATTTCCTTTACTCTAAATATATTCATTATTTCAATCTTTTTCATAATTCTATATTAAAAGCATACTATATACCAGAAACTATGTGTTATGTTGTCTATAAAATTACAAACCCCTTCTTCAAGTATTTTAAAATGGAATGGATTGGAAAGTCATATATTCTAATAGCTAAAATAAAATTCAGATAAGATATTTGAGTCAATCAACAAGTATATAATCAGTCGGGATCAGGTGCTGTGCTCCACTCTAAAGGGTCAATAAGATACACAGCCCCGGTTACTACTGTCCTATGCAATTTACAGATTAGTAGTATAAGGAATTGCCATGAAATAGTTATACATTATAATGATAGCACTTTTAGCCAAAAGGGATATGAGAATGAAGCATCCTTGAGGAGGTTTTGCCAAACATGTCATTTGAGCTAATACTTAAAGTGTATTGAGGAAGGGTTTTAAAGGCTTGGATTCGGTGGTATAGTATGGAAACAGGAAATCACATTTGTTAACTATTAGATTGTTCATTATTACAAAACTGAGACATTTCTAGGTAAGAGGACCTCTTTCCTTTAAGACTGAGAAATAGGGAGGAATTTACTCTCCATTTGAAACAACCCCCTGACAACCCCGCAAAAAAAAGAAAAACAAGGTCTCATCAGTCAGGCAATGAAGTACAGTGATTCTTGAGTGCCAGGAAACAAATGAGGTGAGTCCTATCATTGCCCTGTCTTACTGCCTAAAGAGAATTTCCAGGCTGTGGCATAGAGAAGAGGACCCTGTGTATAGCCCAGCAGACTCTGTGAGTTGAAAAGATGGATCAGACAAGAAAGAACAAAGGAGACAGGCTGTGAGAGTTCAAGAGGGGACACGCACAGAAAGAGATCTCTGGAGACCTAGGGGGGATCACCTTGAGTACTTCTCAGGTTACTGATTCAGCCATGCAAAAACTGCCCAGGGTGGAATAACGAACTACCCAAAAGTTTAGATGTAACAGTATCTGGTGCTGACACAGGGTCAGGAATATTACTTGTTACTGGCTCAAATCAACAACTGGGAAATGTTAATTTTCTATTAAACATTTGACTGATGTGTTCTTATTTCCACAACCTTCCAGCCATAGTCTGACCTCACTTTTGAAGAAACACAATACGCATAGGGTATCTCAACAACCCTGTCAACACACAATGTTTGCAGGCAAGATGTTAACTATAACCAACTTTCTCCAGAATCACAAATATGACATGGCATTACTTTGATATCATCTTCCTCTGAGTAGATTCATTTCAGCCCATTGATTCAGGAAATAAACATACTCACAAAGGAGCGAAAGGAAAAAAGGAAGGGGTGTATCATAGGCTCCCACACAGTACAATGCCTGTCTTAGTAAATTTCTGGGAATTACTAGGTGAAGGGCTACTCTACCACTGACACCACTAAGAACTATTGACCTTCTTAGCACCACAATATTAAAAGAAGCCCAACATCTTTTGGGGTCTTGGAGGCAACATGGTCCTCATTTATAAATTTTACTTAAGTCCATTAATTTTGATATTCATAAAATGGTCCCATATCAAAAGAATTATCTGTCCGAATTGCAATACACACAATTGCAATACACTAATTGCATTAGTCTCCTGAGAGCCTGTTTCACTACAAAGACTTCAGTGACTTCTCATGATTCCTAAAATCTCTGAACATATCCTAAAATAGCTCTTTCTAAAAAATGCTGTGATTTACATGACGTTATTGTAGTTCTTCTTCATGAAAATAAGCAACCATGATTTTATTTTATTTTTTAATATTTTTCCTTTTACAGCCATAACTGCAACATATGGAAGTTCTGGTCTAGAGGTCAAATTGGAGCCACAGCTACCGCCCTATGCCACAGCAATGCCTGATCTGAGCCACATCTGTAACCTATGCCATAGCTTACAGCAATGATGGATACTTAACCCACTGAGCTAGGCCAGGGATTGAACCTGCATCCTCAGGGACAGTGTCGGGTTCTTAACCTGCTGAGCTATAATGGGAACTCCAGCAACTGTCCTTTTAAAATGGATAGATTATTGTTGGTTAAATACATTCTATTTTATTCCGTATATAGGCATCCATTTATATACAAAACATTTAAATACATTGAAAATAATCCATCAATTAGGTAACTTCATTATGATGCTGAGTCTCTAAAATGACATTTTTTCTAACACCTCAAAAGAGCAAATCAATTTCCAGGACTTCCTACAACAGAGCAAGAACCCAGAAATAATCCGTCTGCTTTTTTAAAAAAAACAAATCAGCTATTAGTATATCCTAGATTGGCAAAATTGCATTCTTTGTATTTTTAATTTTTATTATACCTGATAATTCACCTCTATTCTTAAAACAATGTAAAATTACATTTAATAGCACTGATTTTCTGTGATCCCTGTTTTCTCTGCTAATGTAATAACCTTAGTAAACCAACTGATTCTTAAACTCACTAGTGTACACTTTAACCACAATACTACTATTATTTTTTAATGTAAAAGACAATACAAATATTCAAAACTATGCATGGCTGATTAATCATAAAAGATACAAATACATGTTTATACACTCATATTTTTAACATATATAGTTATATTTCAAAACATTGAGAAGAAACTTACTTGTACAGTTAGGCAAAGTTCCAGACCATGTTCCATTGGCTGTGCACTGCCTAACTGAAGGTCCAGAAAGGATATATCCTTCAATGCAGGAATAGATGACTGAACTAGAAAATGTTGTGCCATCGATCCGAAAGACCTTTCCATTAGCTGTTGTCCCTGGGTTACCACACTGAATAGCTATAAAACAAAATGGTTAAAAGCATATATAAAATTAGTGCATTTATGAATAGTCTTACAAAAAGTTAAGGAATAAATGATTCTTTAAATTATCCAAATGAGCTATAAAATATGTAAAATAAGTGAATTCTCTTTTATAAGGAGTTAAAATTCATGATAAATTTATATTGATATTATTAGTTTAATTTTTGGCATACCAATCACATAAAAGCTATTTTTTAAGATTCTGTTACTTGTTTTGGTAAAAATTTTGCACATTAACTTTTTTTAAGAATACTTTCTTTAGGTACCACAAAATCTTTCAAATAAGGATTTTAAGAATCTTTGCCTAAAAAACAACTCATTGGAAGCTGCTAAAATTGGAAGATATGTAATGAGAAGAAACAAAGATTTAATATACTTGTAAAGACAACAGATATAAATATACAATTTAAATATTATAAGCATCCATTTATATGTTTATTTATATAAGTGTAAATGATTTGGATTAAATCTTTATAAGCTTTATTTCTGTACCAAAGTATACAAAAAATAAACTGAGTTAAAAACAAAGTAACTAAATTCTAGGAATTATTTTCATTAAGTTTTCAACATATCCTAAATAGGAGTCACAAACACAAATGTCTTAAATGATAATTCTGTATTTTCTTTAACTATTTGCCATTAATTGCATAGGCGAAATTTATAAATATCTTAAAAGTAAACCTATGTCAAATGCAATACCTAATTTTGTCTTAATATAAGAAGGAATTGAATTTTTTTCAAAACTTAAGGCTACCTGTATGAAATGAAACTACAGGTTCAGAAAGTTCCACATATATCCCTTAAATACTTAATTTTGCCTCTTCTTTGTGATGGTGCTATATGTTTAGGTGTATGTGTGTGTAGACAGGAAACTTAGACATTTTACACATTATAAACAGGGCATCTTTCTTTCATAAAGGTCACTAACTGGATACTTTTCAATTATATTAATATTCATAATCTACCTAACCAATCTCCTGTTGAAAAACACAAAATTTAGTTTAGCTTCTTTATCATTTTTGATTATAACATCCTCTAGCTTGCATACACAACTGTGTACATTAGCCCTATTTTTTAAGATAAATTTCTGAAAGTGGAATTTCTGGTTAATTTTAATTTCTAAAAAATATTTTTAAGCATTACCTAAGATATTAGAACAATACTACTTGTATCAATAGTGTGAAAGTTTGCTTATTTTTATATGTCCTCTCCAACATCATATACCATCATTTTAAAAACCTTGTTAGTTTATCAAAAAATTCTTCACTCTTTAAATCTATATTTTCTATTAAATTATTTAGCACATTCGATATTTAATTTTCACACGTATTTTATCAAGCACATTCTATGAACTATTTTATATTTTATTGTCAATTGCAAAAGTAATATAACATTATAAAACATTTGGAATAAAGAGAATAAAAATATCAAAAATTATACCACTCCATTCTATTAGCATTTTAAATGGATGACTCTTATTCCTTCTCTCAAGTGAATATTATTTCCCATAATTTTAATAGAGAGTATAATTCTGAATGGTTTTTTTTAACTAAGTTTTATATGATTTACATTTTCTCATATTGCTACATGGTCTTTATTCTAATATTTATAGTGACAACATATTATTAAATTCTGTGAATTTACAGTTATGTTTTATTTTTACTTATGTTGTCAGATTTGTTCCTGTCTTTGTCAGTTATAATTAACCTGAAATGCAAATAATGCATTTTTTATGATTGCATATTTTCCTTAATATTGTTATTTTCTTTAAGCAGAAAAAATCCTCAAAACTGGAGTTAATAAAGCAAATACATATTCTATGAGTATATATGAATTTTACCAAATTAATCTGATTATTATAATAAAAAAACTTCTAGAAATATTTTAAAGTTCTAATTTTACAGTAAACACTACAGTTTCATAGGTGAAAATGATCATTGGATATTTAGTTATAACTTTCTGATTAGTAGTAATGTAGAATTTCTTCTATAGTTTATAGTTATTTTTTGCTTTTCTGTATTATCGGTTCATTTTCTCTTTCCATTCATCTGCTAGAATCTGTTTTTTAAGTGATCTAAATCAGCTTCTTATTATGAGAAAAATATTAATTCTGTTATATTTGCTAAAACTCCTAGCTCTGTTTTATCTGTAAGGTGTATAGTAACTAAACAAGGTCAGTACCAGGTTACATTTCATCTAAAAAATATTTTACAGTTTGGCTAAACAAAGGTCTGGCTTAGATATCACCCTCATAATGTAGAATCTTATTATAAAGACTTTGCCTTTTGAAAATAAGTTTGAGAAAAAAAGTTAATAATGTAGTCTTACTGTATTTTGCTCAACAAGTTTGTTTCTTAACTCCTTTTCCTATAATACAAAACTGAATTGCCATTTGCTCAATATTAAATTTAATCCAGTTAAAAAAGATAGCTGTCTTTCCTAGAATATGGATACTAATTTTAAATATAATAAAGTTTTTAAAATACAATAAAAGACTGTTAAGAATTATTCTATTGGTAATGGCTTTCTATGTACAAAACTGATACATGTGGTATAACACTAAATTTCATAAATGCCTTTGCAAGTCTTGTTTTTGCACTGAAATAATCTCTAAAAGAACAATTTAAATAATAAGGAAAATTTCCAGGCAACATTTCATTTTCTACCCAATTTTGTAAAGATTTAATTAGGTTAATTCTGAGTCAGAACAATTAACAATTTCACTTAAATACTCCAAATTTTAAGAATTCTACTTACTAGAAATATCTAAAAACAAAATATCATTTACACTTAGGCATCTTTCTATAGTTTTCCATTTCTACAAATCAAAAACTAAAACAGACCACGAGGCATTGCTGATGAAAGAACAGTCTAATTTTTTTCCTTATGGTGTCAATAACGTACTATGATAAAGGGGAAAAAATAAATCATTTTTATTTTTTATGGCCACACTCAGGGCATTTGGAAGCTCCCAGGCCAGGGATCAAGTCTGAGCTGAAACTGTGACCTGTGCCACAGCTCTGGCAATATGGGATCCCAACCTACTGTGCTGGGCCAGGGATCAAACCTGTGCCAGCCACAGAAACAACACTGGATCCTTAATGCTCTGCATCACAGCAAGAACTCCAAATATTTTTAACTTTTCCAATCCAGCTATCTGCTGTGATCCATGGACATGTTTGCATATATGACTCCTAATCGATATTTTTAATAATTTAATAATTATTACCTATCATGGGTCTCTTTAGGACAGTGCAAAACTAGAATAATACTGCTTTCATTCCATGACTGAGGACAGAGAGAAGTGCTAGGAGTCATTTCTCTAGCAGTACCCAACTGAATTTGATATACATTAAATTTCGGTGCTCTCAATATTATTAGTTTCTATTTGAGATTACCTTTGCATTCTGGCTGCCTTCCAGTCCAACTGCCATTTGCTAAACATGTTCTTTCTTCTGAGCCATGAAGGATATAACCCGTATCACAGGCAAAACGTACAGAACTTTTCGTTCTGAAATCGCTTTCCTGTCTAGAACCGTGACCAGGAGTACCTGGATCCCCACATGTACCAGTAGCATCACCTGCAATTCAGTGCAGTTCAAGTTAACTTAAATAAACATTTATTAAATAAGTTCATGTTTTAGTCCAGCATTCTTGCAGACATTTGTTTCTGTGAATGTTTTTGTTGCCTTTGTTTTGTTTTTTATGGCTGCACCTGCAGCACATGGAGATTCCGGGCTAGAGGCTGAATCAGAGTTGCAGCAGTCATCCTACACCACAGCCACAAAAATGCCAGATCCAAGCTGCATCTGTGACCTACACCGCAGTTTGCAGCAACGCTGGATCCTTAACTTGCTGAGCGAGGCCAGGGATCGAACACGTATCTTCATGGATACTAGTCAGGTTCCCAACCTGCTGAACTACAACAGGAACTCTTTGCATATTGTGTTTTAACATGACAAGCTAACTGGGTAAAAGAGTAATTCATATTTCCCATCTGACTCTAGTCATAAGAAAAGGCCTAAAGAAAAAAAATAGTTGCAGATCATGGTGTTATTTTCCATATCAAAGATATTTCAGACATCCAATAAGTTAAAAACATTTCATTAGTATTTCCAGAATTTAGTTCTTAAAAGAACTAATGGAAAATTTATAATTGACAGTACTTCGGGCTTAAAAGACAATGGATTTATACAATTAAAATTTAAAACATGGCTTTGGTAATTTTCATCTTTCCTTATCTGAATTAAAATCAGTTTCTGCTAAATTAGAATTGTGGTGTGCTGGAAAACTTAAATGTAAAAATAGAGTATTTTGGTCTAAACTAATGATCACTGACCAAAGATGAAGGAACTGCATACTTCTCATACATGAAAATATAAAAATAAATTATAAACAGAGACTAGAAACTCTGCCTTAAGTTCTCAATAAGGACTTTATTAATGACTAAGTGTTTCTCTTTTTTTATTATAGTGTTAAGGGTTTACTCAGTCGCTTTATAATTTCTTAAATAATTCTAATTAAAGTCATCACAGTATTAGTATACATTAAGAGAGACAAAGACAGAAAGATATACAAACACATGGAAACAAACAGAAAGACATAGAAAGGGAGACAGAGATAGAGAAAGCATTAAAAATTTCTGTTTATATTGATGCCTTTTTTGACATGACCTGTGTATGTAGAATCCTTTATACTTCCTCATTTTAATGTGATAATATGAGTAAACAAATAAAAATTTAATGTCACTATTTCGCTTTTAAATATATGTGTACACATTTTTTTTTTTACTATTCAGTAGTAGTTTCCTAGTCAATTGTGAGAAAGAAGTGTGCTTGTGCATTTACATGTATTATATAAATTATCCGAGTTAATTAACTGTGAGAATTTTCAAAATCCATAGATTAAATTTGAAGTCCCAGGTAGTTACTTCATAGGTCTAATCAAAATTACGAGAATCTGAAACTAAGTAACCATTTCAAAACCTTTACCTCTAAAAGAAAAGCAATGTGAAATATCTCCTAATAAATCATCAGGAAATCTCCAGAGAGATAATATAAAGATAATGGACAACATACAAATTAAAAAAAAAACAGGCAGAAAAATAAGCACCAATATCTGGCATTAGGTAAAATAAATAGTATCAAGTAGGGAGATATCTACAACTGAAATACAATTTTTGAAGAAAAACAGTAGCTTAAACAGCTCAAAAAAGATTTACCAAGTACGCTGTGAACAAATTATTAATTACAAACAGTATTTATTTATTCTATGAACGCTATTGGGGTTATAGAGACTCAGGAGTTATTGTTGCTTATTAATGTCAAGTAACAATATAGATAAATATGTTTCATGAAACTTGGCTTAGTTCAATTTAAAATATTTAGGGTTTACTTTAAATTTATGTTGTTAATTGCTTACAGAGTTCAGTTCAAAGTTCAAAGTAACCAATTGCTTATAAAGAACTGAAATGTAAAAGTAAATCACTGATATAACATTACCTTCTGGGGAAAAATTATATTTTATATCTTCTAAAATGGAATAGCCTCTTAAGCTTGAGTGGTTCACTACTTTAGTGAATAAAAGCACTTCACACATAGAGGCATCTTAAAAATCACTTAAACTAGCTAAACACAGTTCAAAATATATACCTGTTAAGTTGCTATCTACAAGATCAGTATTAATTTGTGTTCTAAATTCATATTACCTTAAGAAGGATTCCAATAAATCTACAATGTTACAGTTTTTCTCATGAAAGAAAACTGTATCTTTTTAGATTGCAAATAAATTACTATCTCTTTAGATTGTTTTGCGTACATATTCATCATCATCATCATCATCACCAGAATGTAATTTCAATACACATTGTTGAATTTTCCAAGTGGTACCTGAACAATGAGGTTGTGATCCACTCCAGTGGCCATTTAATTGGCAAGTCCTTGATGACTGGCCTAGAAGGGTACGCTTTCCTGTGCAGGAATAGTGAACAGTGGACCCAAAGGTATACTTCTCACCAGACAGGACTGCATTAGGAGGAACGCCAGGGTGTCCACAGTCAATCACTACAATACATAATTATTGAATATAAAATTTTTTTATATCTCCTATCGAACAACCTGCACCAACATTTTATGAAATAAATCAGAAGCAAATTATCTGCTCTAATAAAAATAACCTCCAGAAATCAAACATTTAAGTGAAAGTTGGTTTTTAAAACAATGAAATACAAGTTGAAGTTGTAGGAGTTATTCTTTTAGCCTACTCACTCTGAACATGAATTTGACGGGAACATTTTAAGTAAACTTATGTGATTGAGTCAGTTTAAGGCTGCATGTGTGGGGGTGGTGAAAGTGTGTTCATTTGCATATATGCATGGGTTTGAAGTACATATGTGTCTGGACAAGGATGTACAAGTTAGGGAGAGGGATCTTGTGGATTGGCTAATTAAGAACAGAGGATCTCATATGGAATTCAAAATGAGCTCATTTAGAAATTAAAAGGGGAAACTTTGAAGGTAAGGGAAAGGGAAGAATGAAGATGCATCTGTGACACACAATCTAGACTACATATAATGTAGTCTAGAATAATTCCACTCCAAGACATTAATGAATAAAATAAACTGTATAAAGGGAACACTTAGGGGATTATCAACCAAAATACAGCTAAGCATAGCAGAATCCGAGCTTAATACATTGAAATTTCTCTTTATAAACTATTAGTATCTTGGGAGCATACTGTGTGACCCCTTTTCATTTTAACGTTGAAAAATATCCAGCACAAAATGACTCCAAATTATCAACTAGCACAGAAGGCATCAAAAAAAAAGCCCTGAGTACTAATTACACTACCATGAAGTGATACAGAAAATAAAAACAGGTAAAATGTGTATGAGAGCTAAGAAAATCATGTTTTTAGTTTCTACAAAAGATTTTTAACTTTAATATTGTAACCTCACAAAGCTAAGTGAATTTATCACTTAAGCCTTTATACTAATTAGTCTATAGACACTATATAAAGTTTTTTGTTTTTATTAGTTCATGAATAAGTACATAAATGTCACAAATTTGTCACAAAAACTTACCCCATGATTATAAAGTGCCTCTAAATAAAATATCATCATAAAATAATTTTATAACATATCAATTTATTATAACCAAAAAATTACTTGCACAGTAATTTCTCCATAAACTACTCCTTCAGTCTATAAAATTCTTGTCTTTCCTGTCATGTCCAAGATTCATCAACTCCAAGATGTGACTATATTTGAGACCTATCAATTGAGTGAATTCCTAGAAGTCATGTTTATTTCTCCATGTCTTCACATAATCTTGATATATTTCTGTTAATTATATGCATATCTGCTATAATTTATTTTATTTACATTCTATAACTCCAACAACATATTATAAAATACACTCAAATGCTGACTAATTTGGTAGATCTGTATTAACACTACATTCATGTGTTCATGTGTCTGTATGTAATAAATATTTAAAGTCAATGTTTTAAGTAACAGCTTTGGCTAAATCCTCAAGTATTTTGAAGCTGTAGTAGCTGTTTATATAAGACTAATTTTGCTTCAAATGAAAATTATTAGTACCAAAGAAAATAAAAATATAGTTGCTTCTCATGGAATATCATATAGTATGAAATATATCTGCTTTTAATAGTCTATCTGCTTCCTGAAGATTCAAAACAAATGGATGATAGAGATATATCAATCATGTTACTATTAATAAAAACGGCATTTGGGCATTGAGTTGGCAGAATGTAGGGAAGTGTAGTTTCAAAACAATTAAATAATACAATCAATATACTTCCTTCTGATGCATAGCTCTAGGTATCTCATAAAGACAATAAACATCCATGTTGCTTCCATGGCATTTTCTTAAGGAAGAGTTCACATTATCTACTTACTGATACATTCTGGTAAAGGTTTGTCCCATTGTCCATTTGGTTGACATATCAAAACTGAAGATCCAAATAAGAAATATCCAGGATTGCAGTCATAGAATACCACAGTGCCATAGGTAAAGTTCCCATGTTCTATTTTACTTTCTCTTTTGGAATTAGCTGGAATTCCAGGATCGGAACAGTTGACCACTAAACAAATGACAAATACTTAATATCATTTTCCACTGGAAATTTAATCAAACAAATAAAAGATTCACGGAATAAAATTAACATACAAACTACAAGTATAATGGACTGAAATTTGTATGGGTAAAAACATTAGAAAAAGGAAAACCTTTTTGAAAAGTTGTTTCAAACAAACAATAGCAACTCCATAAATATTATGCAGATTACCTATTTATAAAGAACGAAACCTTTTAAGTTAAACCATTTAAATTGCAGCAAATGATAATTTGATATTATTTTACCAGACAGTGTGAAATATACCCCTTTGCAAATGGAAAAAATACAAAACAATTCTCTTAATCTGTGTTTACAGAGAAAACAATAAATCAACCCTCAGGACAGGTATCGTGGTAATTCGGGTCTCAAATATTATTTATCCAAAACATATGAAAAAAAAATACATTGAAAAGATAAGCTCCAATAATTACGAAACAAATTACAAGTAAAAATGATCTCAAAGACTTTACATGCAGCCATAAAATAGGCACGAGATAACTCAATTAAGTAGCTGAAATCGTTTCCAATTTTAACTTTAAAAAATGTTAAAAATTAAGAAATTTTTGGTAAATTAGCTGAAAATTTTCTACTGTTCTGCCCAAGCTGTTTTAAAAGCTATCGTCTGTGTTTACACAGACACATTATTACCATGCGCTAAGTTGGAATATGGTTAGATTTTTACCTTTGCACACTGGTGGAGGATGGCTCCACTGTCTGTTGGCCTGACACTGTGCCTTTGTTGGCCCTTGCATGAGATATCCAATGTTGCAAGAGAATGTTACCACATCATTGAAGTTGAATCCATTTCCACTTGTTCTTCCATAAATTGGACTGCCAGGATGACCACAGCTCACAGCTAATAGCAATGGAGCAGAAAGGGGGAGAACAAAGAACAAAATATTTGGTTATTAATTATCACATGAAAATCATACTTAATCATTTCAAACAACATGGAAAGAAGGGCACTTTTATATGAAAATATACATAAAGTAATTTTATTAATACAAAGGAACAATTCCGAATGTCAAATAGTAGACGTATTATGTTAGTAAATAGACTATTATTTATAACTGTGATAATTTTATGCAAGTAGTGCATAAATGTTTAAAGTCTTATGGTACCTTTTTTGTTTGTTTGTTTCTTGAGGGCGGCACCGGCCGGCACCACAGCAATAGCAACAAGGGATCCAAGCCGCATGTGCAATTTAGACCGTAGTTTGTAGCAATGTCAGATCCTTAATCCAACTGAAGGAGTCCAGGGATGGATCCTTAACCCACTGAACAAGGCCAAGGATCAAACCCTAATCTTCATGGATACTAGTCAGGAGCCACAATGGGAACTCCTCCATAGTAGCTTTTCATTCTTTCTATTTTTTTTTTTTAGGGAAGAATACTAAAGTTCAAAGACATCTGGGAAAGACTGAAATTCATGTCACTAGTTAAAGCAAAAATAATGAAACTGAACTAAGTTTCCTTTTCTAGACATTCTGGTAGTAGTGCAGTGGAAACGAATCTGACTGGTATCCATAATGATGCCGGTTCGATCCTGGATCTGGTGTTGCTGTGAGCTGTCGTGGAGTTTGATAGTTGTAATTCTGATTCCACTCCCTAGCCCGGGAACATCCACATGCCACAGATGCGGCCCTAAAAAGGAAAAATAAATAAATGAATAAATAAAAATTTAAAAAGCCATTTATACTGTATATAAACAAAAAAAGAATTGAAGATAAATGAAGGCATTTTTTGTATTTTCTTTTGAAATAGTTTTATTTAATATTATTTATATACTTATTCTTACTAATAACGAATAAGCAAGTATGTTGAAGAATAATTTAATATGGCTACATAATGTGAACGATAAAAATAATGCCTAATGCTATATTAGAATTCTCTTTAATATTTTGAGATACCAAAATTAATATTCTCTAAACCAATCAGTCTTATTGGTATATAATCTTCGCTACTGATATTTGATAATTTAGCACAGTTTTGTTTGGAAATAATGGTATTGACTGGATGAATTATTTAAATCCTTTTAATGCCATAGTTCTTGTCTAGATTTTATGCCGTGCTGGCTTTTCCCAAACACTCTGTATTTCTATGAATTGTTTTATCTCATTATTTCACTTTATCAATCACAGCAACTCCAGTAATTCTGCTTCTTAATTGGGCACAGTGAAAGACCAAAGTCACTTTTAGTGGTTTCAATATTACACAAGAGCAATTAATTTTCAGTTGTATTGTTAATGTCAACCTACTCATTTGGAAATGTAACTGCATGTTATTCTTGTTTAAAATTATCAATAAAGAAAATAGTTTTACCCCAAGGGCCAATTTCCATTTACAGTCTCAATTATTCAGCAAGAAAAATAGTGGTAGTAGTTGGCTGTGCTTTTATATAAATGAAAGACAAAAAAACCTAGGGCAGACCCAAGCATGATATTGCTGTCTTTAACTCATCAGTCTAGGTGTGTGTGTGTTTGTACATGCACACACATACGCACAAATACCTTATAAAAGTAACTTGTTAACTATATATTCTGTTATCCTATTACATCTCAACACACTAATATATCTTACATGAAACTAGAACTCCAGTAAATTTCTGTTGATTGGATAAGAATTTAATAATGATGGAATTTATAAATATTGATGTAACTAGCCACAAATTAAATACTTCCTGTGAATCTGTAGTAAATGCCTCGGGCATTATATCTCTGAAGCCTCCCAAATCTCTATAGCCTCATTTGATCCTGTAATGTTACAATTACAACATATTTACAGTGTTTATTCTCATTTCCTAACACAGATTTTAACATAATTAGGGATTATGTCAGTTATCGGTAATGGAAATTATTAGGAAAAAACTAATAAATACATGGATAATTTATTTTCCAGTCCAATATAGGATTGTGATGTGAAATACTGTGTACCTCTGGGGATTCAGTGGAGTAAGAAAAAGTACTACAGTTATTATTCAATTACATTCTTATTTTATAGTGTAACTGTTACAATAAATGCATAATGAGCAAACCCATCCTGTATATATAAGAAGAGATCATTAAAACCACTAATGTGGGAGTTCCCATCATGGCTTAGCAAAAATGAATCTGACTGGCATCCATGAGGATGCAGGTTTGATCCCTGGCCTTGCTCAGTGGGTTAAGGATCCGGCACTGCCATGAGCTATGGTTTAGCTTGCAGACACAACTCAGATCCTTCATTGATATGGCTGTGGCATAGGCCAGCAGCTACAGCTCTGATTTGACCCCTAGCCTGGAAACCTCCATGTCACATGGGTGCTGCCCTAAAATAAAATTTTAAAATATAAAATAAAAAACACTGATATGCATAGGAGGTATATTTAAAGAATAATAATAAAAATATTATTTTAAAATTCATTTTTCCTTCATATGTGAATTCATATTTAAATTAACTTAAAAGATTAGATGACTATTTATTGACTAGAGAGATCCTTTATTAAAACAATTCCAAGATTCTTCCAGATTCAAGAAGTATGACAGTCTATTATTTTCTTTCATTTTCATTGTGGATGGTTTTATATGCTGCTGAACACACATTATAGAACAGCATATAGCTGTAAAGAAATGCATTTTGAGAACTTAGTTCTTAAATACATACATACATACACACAAATATACATATGTGTAAGCCTGTTTATATACTCATTTATCTTATCTAATAAAAACCACGTGTAATTGCATGAGAACTTAACAGAAGTCTCTAAGTATTTCTGCCATGCTTACTTACGCACACAGGACGGAAGTTGACCAGACCAATTGTGATCCTGTTGACATATTCTCACCGAAGAACCAATCAGTCGAAAACCAGGATTACACTGATAAACAACAGTGTCTCTGTATCCGTAATTTTCTCCAATGACTTGACCATTCACAATAAGCTCTGGGATTCCGCAGTGACCCGCTGAAATGGTCAACAAATAATATTTTTAATATTACGATCTAAGATTTATGTGTATATTTATACACATATATAACATTTACTAATCTTTTAATGTTTACTTAGAAGTATGCCACAATAAATGCAAACATAATTATAAAACATAAAGATAACTATAAGATACTTAGCAAAATGCCAAATATTTGGGGATTAAAAGAATAACATTTCTAGTAAAACATGGGCCTAGGAGAAATTAGAAAACATTTCATTCTTTATAAAAAAGGTAGCATATCAAAAAAAAAATTGAGGAATACATATAAAGTAGTGCTCAGTGAGGGACTTTACATTGTTAAATTCTTATATTAGAAAAAGAGAGATATAGAATTACATAGGCAAAATTCCCCTTATGAATATGAAAAAGAAGAGCAAAATAAGAAAGACAAAAAGCCAAAATAAGTAGACAGAAGAATATATTAAAGGCATTTACAGAAATAGAGGAAATAGAAAATAGAAAAATAATACAGAACATTATATAAGCTAAAAATTATTTATTTAAAAATAAGAGAGATAGTTCAAATGAATAAAATCAGAAATGAAAGAGGAGAAATTACAATTGATAGCACAGAAGTACACAGACTTATGAGGAACTACCAGGAACAATTATACACCAACAAACTGGACAAAGTAGAAGAAATGTGTAAATCTAGATATTTCCAATATTTCAAGACAATCTTGAAGAATTGGAAAATCTGAATAGAATTAATCACTAGTACACAGATTGAAATACTAATCTAAGACCTCTCAAAAAACAAAAGTTCAAGACCAGATGGTTTCACTGGTGAATTCTACCAAACATTCAATGAAAATTTAATAATTTCTTAAACTCTTCCAAAAAATTAAAGGACAGGGAAAGCTTCTAAAATTACTTTAGGAGGCAGTATTATCCTATACCAAAAAAGATAAGGACACCACAGAGTAAGAAAACTAAAGGCCAATATTCCTGATGAATATAGATGCAAAACTTATCAAGAAAATATTGGAAAACTAAATTCAACAATGTATTAAAAGGATCATATGATATGATCAAATGAGATTTATTCCAGGGATAAAAGTAAAAAACAATTGTGATACACCACATTAAAATAAAATAAAACAAAATAAAATAAAATAATTAAAATATACAAATAAATAAAATAAAAAATCAAAATATACAAATAAAATAAACAAGATAAAATAATAAAAGATAAAATCATATGATTATTTCAAAAAGTGCAAAAAAAATGCCAACATTCAACATCGGTTTGTGTTAAAAACTCTCAATAAAGCGGATATGGAGGAAATATCTTAGCATAATAAAGGCCATATATGACAAGAACTAGAGCCTATATCATTTCAAAGAGCAAAAAGCTAAAACTTTTTACTCTAAGATCAGGTACAAAACAAGTTCGCTCATTCTCCCCACTTTCATTCAACATAGTACTGAAAATCCTAGACGCAGCAAACAAACACAGAAAGAAACAAAATGCATCCAAATTGGAAGAGAAGTAAAACTGTCACTATTTGTAGAAATATACAGAAAATTATAAATATGCTACCAAGAAACTATTAGAATAAATGAATTCAGTGCAGTTGTAGTATAAAAAACTAATATACATAAATTCACTGTATTTCTTATACCAATAATAAAAAATCAGGAAGATAAATTAAAAAATAATCCATTTACAATTGCATCAAAAAACATCAAGAATATATCTAACCAAGGAAGTAAAAGACTTGTACTTGGAAAACAAACTATGAGACATTGATGAAAGAAATTAAAGATGAAACAAACACATAGAAAGATATCCTATGTTCATGGATTCAGAGAACTAATATTGTTAAAATGACCACACTACCCAAGGAAACATATAGATTCAGAGCAATCCCTATCAAAATACCCATGACACTTTTCAGATAATTAAAGCAAATAACTCTAAAGTTAGAATGGAAATACAAATAGCTAAAACAATCTTGAGAAAGAACAAAGCTAGAGGTATGATACTCCATGATTTCAAACTATACAACAAAGCTATAGTAATAAAAACAGTATGGTGCTGGCACAACAAACATAATAGGTTACTGTAACAGAATAGAGAGTCCAGAAATAAAACTCACACTTACATGTTCAATTAATTTATGATGAAGAAAGAAAAAATGTAAAATGAGGAAAAAGTCTCTTCGATAAATGGTGTTGAGGGATTTCCCACTGTGGCTCAGAGGTAATGAACCCAACCAGTATCCATGAGGATGTGGGTTCGATCCCTGGCCTTGCTCAGTGGGTTAAGGATCTGGTGTTGCCATGAGCTGTGCTATAGATCACAGACATGGTTCAGATTCTGCATGGTTGTGGATGCGGCTTAGGCTGGCAGCTGTAGCTCTGATTCAACCCCTAGCCTGGGAACTTCCATATGCCACACGTGTCACCCTAAAAAATTTAAAAAAATAATAAAATAAAATAAATGGTGTTGAAAAATTGCACAGCCACATGGAAAATAATGAAACTGGATAACTATTATACCATGTTTAAAAATAAACTACAAATGGATTAAAGACAAATATAAGATCTGAAACCATAAACTTCTGGAAGAAAACATATGCAGCATTTTGTTTGACATCAGTCTTAATAATTATGTTTCAGATCTGTCTCCTGGACAGGACAACCAATGCAAAAATAAGCAAATGGGCCTACATCAAACCAAAAAGCTTTTGCATAGTGAAGGAAGCTATCAACAAAATAAGAAGGCAATCTACTACATCAGAGAAAATATCTGAAGATCATTTAACTGATAAAGAATAAATATCCAAAATATTATTTAAAAAAACGCAGAAACAAACAATCCAATTAATAAATAGGCAGAGGATCTAAACAGGCATTTTTCCAAAAAAGACATACAAATTGCTAACAGGCACATGAAAAGATGTTTACTAGCACTAATCATCAGGGAAATTCAAATCAAAACTACAAAGAAATATCACCTTACACTTGTCAGAATGTTATCAGAAAGACAAAAAGAAATAACAAGTGTTGGTGAGAAGGTAGAGAAAGGGAACTCCCATGCACTTTTGGCGAGAATGTAAACTGGTCCAGCCACTATGGAAAACAGTATAGATTTTTCTCAAAAAAATTAAAAATAGAGCTAAAGTCACGGGTATATAATGTACAGCATGGGGAATATAGCCAATACTACTGTATTAACTTTTTAAGATGATTGATGATAACTACACTTATTGTGGTAACCATTTTGCTACGTATACAAATGTTGAATCACTTTGTTGTATACCCGAAACGTAATACAATACTGTGTATCAGTTACATCTCAATTTGTTTTTAGGGTTACACCAGGCATATGGAAGTTCCTAGGTCAGGGAACTGTGTTCCTACACAGCTGCAGTAATGCCGGATCCTTTAACCCACTGCATCCGGCCAGAGATCGAACCTGTGCTTCCACAGTGACTCAAGTGGCTAAAGTAGAATTCTTACCCACTGCACCACAGTGGGAACTTCTACACCTCAATTTAAAAAACAAAAGAAGATATGCTAGACTAAGCCAGGAGAACTATGTTATTGGAACACAGTCAAGGTAATAAAAGGGTTGTAGCTTTTAAAAAAAAAGAGTGTGGAGTTCCCGTCGTGGTTCAGTGGTTAACGAACCCGACTAGGAACCATGAAGTTGCCGGTTCGATCCCTGGCCTTGCTCGGTGGGTTAACGGTCCGGCGTTGCGGTGATCTGTAGTGTAGGTCGCAGATGCGGCTTGGATCCTGAGTTGCTGTGGCTGCGGCGTAGGCCAGTGGATACAGCTGCGATTAGACCCCCTAGCCTGGGAACCTCCAAATGCCGCGAGTGCGACCCTAAAATAAGAATAAATAAATAAATAAATAAGCAAAATAAAAAAAAGAGTGTTAAACTCCTAGCTAATCCTAACACCACACACACTCAAAAAAGGAGAACAAAATTATCAATACGGAAATGAAGTGATTTCACTATAAAGCCTATAGAAATTAAACAATTATTTTATGCTGATACATTTAAAAATTCAGAATAAAAGGACAAATTCTTTGAAAATGTTGTTGTCCCAAACTAACACAAGATACAACAGAAAATACGAATTGTCCTATTTCTATAAAGCCTTTGAATTCTTAAACAATAACCTTCCCTCCAAAAATCCATTAGGCTCATATTTTTCCACGAGCAAATTCCAACAAATATTTAAGTAAAAATGCAAGCAAACAACCAACACCAATCTTACAAAAACTCTTTTAGAAAATAAGAAAAAAGAATCACATCCTAACTTAGATGAGGTAATCATAACTGCCATATCAAACATTAAAAGACACATGCAAACAATTGTCCTTCATGACCATAGATGTAGAATTATTTTTTAAAAAATTAGAAAATACATATAGCTATATGTATGATACATCATGATTATTTGGGTTTATCCAGAAAAAAATCAGCTGGTTTAATATGAAAAAGTGACCATTATCATCTGCCATATTTATAGAATAAAAGAGAAAAACATATATAGCTATTTCGATAGATGAAGAAAAGGTATTTGGAAAAATTAAGTACCCAATAATGATAAAAATTAACATTGATGAGGAATATAAGGAAATTTTCTCTAAAAATAAGGTCATATTATATTTGCTGATGAAGTATTGCATTCTTTCCTCCTGATATAGGGAATAAGACAAGGATGACCACTGTCATCAATTCTATTAAACATTGTTTGGTGAGCCTTATCCAGTTCAATATATAATACAAAGGAAGAAAAAAAAGAAACAACGTGGGAAACAAAAAAGCAAACTACTCTATGCTCATATAACATATACATAGCCATATACATAAAAATTCAATTTTAAGAAAATCCAAAAACTGAACTCTCAAAGTTACAGCATCCTAGATATTTTTTGAATAACTATTTTTATACTATCAGCAAACAATAGGAAATGTAATTAAAATGAACATTTTCACTTACAGTAGTACAAAAGCACTAGAAATTCTATGGAATAAATAGATACATATGATCTCTATGGTAAATGTTTTTGAACTACTGCCATTACCAAAAAATGAAAGATCTTAATAAATGAATAAATACACAAAATTCACTGTGTTTAGGAATTGGAGGATTTAACATTATTAGATGCTGATTCTTCCCAAATGATCTATGGATTGAATGCAATCTTGATTATAATCCTACCAAGCATTTTAAAAATAAAAATAAGTTAATTCTAAAACATATATGAAAATACAAAGACTACAGACTATCAAAGACATCTTGAAAAATAAGAAAAAATTTGGAAGGTTTATATACAGAATTTCAAGACTTATTATAAAATCTACTCAACAAAAAGTGCCAGGAACCCTTTCAGAAAATAAACAAAAAACCCAATTTTACTTCATGATACATACAACAAATTAAAAATATAAATCAGAGATATAAAGTAAGACCTAAAACTATAAAACTTCTAGGAGAAAACATGAAAGAAAATCTTTGTGACTTATGTCTGAGCAAAGTATTATTAAACAAAAAGCAATAACCAGAAAAAAAAAAAGAGATACACTTTACAAAAATGGAAACTCCTCATTAATACACCATAAAGAACTGAATAGGTAACTCATAGGCTGAGAGAAAATATTAAAAGCCAGAATATATAAATAACTCCTATAACTCATTATAAAAGGAAATCCAATATAAAGATACTTCAGCGCTTCACAAAGGAATATGAATAAATGGCCAATATGCTTAAGAAACTACAGGAGATCAATAGTTATCAAGATGGTGAAAATTAAATCTTGTAAGCTACATCTATGAACCCAAGGAAATGAATACAGTTAAAAGATTGACTACACCACACGCTGGATAAAAAGTGAGACAAGTGGAACTCTTCCAGGGAGTTTATTCTAGAGTATTGAAGAGAAATCAGTGCACATGTATACAGGAAGACTTTTACACAAATGTTCACAGCAGTTTAATTAATAATAGCTCCAAACTGAACAGAGTCCTTGTGTCCATCAATAAGGAAATGGTTAAAGTCTGGTATATTCATACAATGGGATTTTAGAGATTAAAAAATTTGATATACACAACTTGGATGAAAGAAGACTTACACAAAGAGTATATAATTTAAGACTCCATCTATATGAATTTCTGCAACAGTGGGAACTACCATATGGTGGAAAAAATCAGAACAGTTAGCTTTGGGGTGCATGGGGAAGGAGCGCTGTGAATTGACCTATAAAAGGTAACAAGGAAACTTTCTGAGGTAATGGCAGTATTCTATACCTATAGAGTGGTTTGAGTTACACAAGTGAACACATTTGTCAAAACATATCAAACAGCGTATTTATGGTATGTTCATTTCACTGTATGTACAGTTGCCACCATAAAAAAAAAACAAGAACCATGAGCGAATATTGCACTCTAGCTGATATGTATATTGAAATGTTTAGCAAGAAGTGTACAAAATTCAGCAACTTCAAAGTGCATCAAAAAATACAATGAATTGGATTGATAGAGGCATGGAAGGATGAATAGAAATGTGGTAAGCAAATATGACAAATTGCTAATTGTGCAAACTAGGTGGTATTTTTTTTGGCAATAACAATATATTTTTTTAAATTTACCATAGAGATATGTGTATCTACTGTTAAATTTATTCAATAATAAATGCACTGTATTTAAAGAAACAATAAGTATATTCTAGTGGCCATTATAAGCCAAAAGGATCTACAGCTATGAGGGTGAGTTGTTTGCAATCATGAGAAGAATGACTGGACTACATGAATTCTTAAGGTCAATTCAAAGCATAGGACTCTAGGGTCTGCTTGTTTGGCAATCGCACTTTTCTCCTACATACTTTTGAATTTACATTAGATGTCAACATTATATCCTATACAGTGAATGTTGTTGTGTTCATAGAATGAGAGGCAATGTTTCCTTATTAATATTCCCCTTATGCCCTATCTTTCTAGAAAACAGAATCAGGATTCTAAATAGGTGAATAAAACTACTCTCTGTACACAATACTCAAGAAATAATATATACTAGACAATAGTAATTCTTCAGGGCAAAGAGTCATAAAACATAGTATTATAAATTTAATTTGATATATGTTTTCAAATGTATAAGTAAACTTAGAAATCTTTAACTAAAATCAGCATAACCAGAAAACCAAGTTAGAAACTTTTATTATTTAATCCTAATTAATTCATGATTTAATTTTTTGACCATTTAGTTTTTTATAAAAAAATCTTAAAGCATATTCAAATAAATATGTGTACTCATAAAGAAATTGTTGTTACGAGGTTTCCAAGTACATTTATTAACAAATATGTCTAAGAGGGTGAATAAAAGGAATTTTAACCAAAATCTATAGCTATATATCCTTCTAAGTTTCAAATAATGACTATATCACCATAAATATTTTCAAGCTTATTTCAAAAGTGTATGTATTTAAATTGCTAAAATATACTTTTCTTCCATGCATATTTTAAATAGTAAAATTTTAGAGATGAAACATTATACATATTTAGCAATACCTTGTTCATAATAATCAGCAATTTTTAAATTAGCACACAAAAAGTTTATGCCTTGTTCCCAAAGACAAGTAAATAATTATTCGAACAATTTTCTTCTTTTGTTTTGTTTTGTTTTATTTTCTGTTTTTGCTTTTTGGGATTGCATGTGCATGTGGAAGTTCCCAAGCTAGGGACTAAAACAGAGCTGCTGCTACTGGCTTATGACATAGCCACAGCAATGCCAACTCTAAACCATGCCTGCGAACTACACCATAGCTCACATCAAACTGGTTACTTAACCCACTGAACACGATCAGGGATTGAACCTGCATCCTCATGGATGACAGCTGGGTTCATTACTGCTGAGACACAATGGGACACCCCTAGAACAATTTTCGTTACCACTTAACTCAATATTTGCTGTCATATCAAAATAATTTTAGAAATAAAGCATAAATCATGTATTTCTCTTAATATTAAAGAAATTATTGAATTATTTGAGAAAAAGGATATAGCATAAATCATAATATACTTTTAATAATAAAAGAGAAGGGGTAAGAAGAACTAGCTATTCAGTTTCTTTTAATAAGGTGTTTTATATATATATATAATGAATTTTAAAAACCCTAAGGTAAAAAAATCCTATTTGGCTAAAATCAGGTTTGAAAAATAGATTTGCAAAGTTTTAATAGAAAGTACTACTACACATGTTGATATCTTAGGAAGTAAAAGGGAGAAAGACATTTAAATGTGGAAGTTATTTTTCTTCTTTAGTCATTACCTTAAGCAAATAGGTGAAAGGAGAATTGGCTATGATTCAGAATGAATTAACTGCTACAGGGATTAATCCAGCTGAGTATGCAGATATATAATTTTTAGCAATTAGTTTTTACCTTTTATTTATGCCATGCCTGGAAGAAAATGTGTCTCTCCTTAATGATGTAAGATTATCATCCTGGAATACTAGTTGATTACCTTTAAGAATTATCTGTTTAATAGCTTTTCTACCATAAGATATTTTAAAAGTTAAACACTTTATGGTTTTTAGCATCTTTACTGAGCGTATATAAGTCATCTGTTAATATGGAAAGAGTGCTGCCTCCTTTCCAGAGGATGGGGACAAGGGTGTTTGGTTAAAAATGCCATAAAATCTATACCTAGGCATCTGGTTTCAGATCCACTCCAAAGACCCGAAGAAAGGCATTCCCGAACAGCAGAACCCACAAGCATGAACCCAGAATCACAAGTAAAGATGGCTGTTGACCCATATGAAGTTTGAGTTCCAATCTTATTTCCATTTGGAGGTGTAGGTAGTTCTCCACAGGAGATAACTTGAAAACAATAAAAAAAAATGCTTTAAGACATAGTCAATATGAACTTGTAACAAAATCATGCTTCCAACGTTTTGAATTTCTATGATTCGTTGTATTTACAATTCCAATTGATATCTATAAAACATGTTTAAATGACTATGAGAGCATAGAGAAAATAGATAACTTAATTTAAAATGTATCTCCTTTGAGTTCCCATAAAACCTTATAAGTGACAGTGACATGTGATGAAGCTACTTTGTTTGCATTTTTTGCTTAGCCAACCTGGTCACTCAGCAGGTTGCAGGGGAAAAAAAATCCACAAGATTAAAGGAAGGACAATTCATTAGTCCAAAATCTTTCTCTGATTTATCATCAAGTGACACTGGGTAATCTCTTTGATTTACCAAGCCAAACTTTCCTCATCATCTAAGATCATAATTGCAATTAATTTTTATTGCGCTTTCTACAGTTTATAAAGCCCTTTACATCTGAAATATCATTTGTTTCTCACAAGAACCACTGGATATAATTATAGTCACATCTTGTTTTTAGGTTTTAAAAAACTGAAAAATACAGATTCACTAACTTGCTAGGTCATTCAGAACCCAATGATTTTATATTGCTCCTTTTACATTACTCCTATATATTTAAAGATCACAAATGAAACTAGAACAAAAACAATATTAGTGTTTTTTGAGTGCATGTCTTGTACCAGACACTATTATCAATGCTTTAACTTATGCAATTCTCAAAACAGGTCTATGAGGTAGATGCATTGAATTGTGTGCACTAAGATATAGGCATATAAAAGGTAAATAACTTTAATAAGATTCCAAAGCCTATAAATAGCTAAATAAAAATTTAAGCCTAGCTATCTAATTCCAGAATCAAATGCTCAACCACCAGCATTTACTCTGGCTTCAGCACTGGCTTCCATCTCAAGGAATTAGGGGGCTATTAGACTGACAAACAGAAAATTTGCAGACTTTTAAAAAGTTAATATAAAATTTTAAATGCAATGATTGTTTTGAACTTATCCCTCAAATAATCCTTAGAGGTAGCTATAACATTTATTAATATTAATAATTCTGATATTATATTATTTCAAAGATGAATAAATGGAGGCCCTGAAAAATACTATTCTTTCCATTTTTATCTATGGATTGCAAATTCATACATGCTTGTCTTCCTCCATTCTAATTCTTACCTGTAGGAAGGAACCTGATCTGTATAAAGTAAACTCTTCTAGTACTAAAAAACTGAACCCCATAAAACCAGACAAATATTTGTTCAATATCTGATTAAATTAATATGTATGTTGTAGATAATTTTTTCCTAGATCCTTGAAATATCCCTAACCCATGTGACTTTTAAAAGAAGCTACAATGGAAGAACAACAAAGCTAGAGGAAGAGAAATGTCCTGGGTGAAAAACTGAAAGAATAAGACAAAAGTTTACAAATACATATGTCATACTTTTAAAACACCTAATATAATATACTTACATATTTTGAGATTTTAATTCATCAATATGATTACCTTATAAAAATGGCAACCTCAACGTCCTCTGCTTACAACGAGATTTAAGAAGATAAATTGCAAAATAGAATATTTACATGTAAAGTATTACAGGTACTTGTGTACTTACTACATAGAGGGAGCTATCTCTTACGTTAAACATTTTTAGTCACCATAATCTTACTTAGACATATTTTTATTTATTTATAAATTATCTATCTATACAATAAATGCCATAGAATTGTATTGAACACAGAATAAAAGGATGCATTTTTAGCCTAGTACATTTCCTGGCATGAAGTAAACAGTCAATGAATTCAGTGAAGGAAACGCAAAAGAAATTCAAGATATTTCATCTGATTATCCTATGTTCAGTTAGCTTATATTCATTAGACACAGGCCATTTACATTATGAGAATACACGAAAATAGAATAACTAAAATACTCAATTTTATTCAATATATATTTATTGAGCTCCTGCTATGAATTAGATTCTAGCTGATATTTTCAATATGTCACATCATTAAATCTTTATAATAACTATGAGGTAAGTATTATTGTAAGATTTTAGTTTAAGAAATAGAATAAACATCATATACTATCAAAAAAAGAAGTTGTAATCAGACTCCTTGGGTTTGAAACCAAATTTCCCACCATTTATAGGCTCTATGACTTGCATAACATGATTAAATCTTGGGGTCAGTTTAATGTTTTATAAAATGAATATAATATCAACTGATTTACAGGATGGGAACTAAGGAATAAATGAACTAATACATGTAAAGGGCTAAAAGCAATGCCTACTTGTTTTAGTAAATGTAGACCTAGAATCCAAGCATAAAAATTTGAATTCAAAGCCCTTGGTTTCTTTTTTTATAACCATTTACAAATACCAAAAATAGCTACAAAATTTCAAGATGATTTGAGAATAAATGACCCTTTAAATAATATTTCCTATTTATTACTCTAGGGTGTGTGGAAAAAAGAAGTTATAAAGCAATTCAATCACCAAGAACTGCTTATGAACTAAGTTTAAGAGACTTTGAAAAACTTAGGGTTAGCAAAGGGAATAGGTGGGGGAGGGGAGGGATGGACCAGGGGTTTGGGCTTGACATGTGGACACTGAAGTATACGGAATGATTGGCCAATGGGGACCTGCTATAGAGCACAGAGAACTCTACCCAACATTCTGTGTGGGAAAAGAATGAGAAAGAGAATGGGTATGATCTGTGTAGGAAAAGAATCAGAAAGAGAATGGGTATATGAACATGTGTGGCTGAATCACTTTGTTGTACAGCAGAAAGTATCACAACATTGTAAGTCAACCATATATCAATAAAATTTTTAAAATGAAAAAAAAGTTTATGGGAGTGTACGCTTACTTTGGCAATATGGTCTTTCATTTCTCCAACTCCAGGTACCATTAGGAAGGCATTCAATTGAAGCAGGACCTAGTCCATGATAACCAGGGTCACAGCTGAAAACCACCTTGGTTTTGTATTCATAATGGGAGCCATTCACAATTCTCCATCTTCCGTGTTCCAAAGTAAAGGAGTTGATGCTTGGGCATGTGACAACTATACAAAAACCAAGACGATAAATGCTAAGTCTGTCATGTCTGCTCTACCTCTTAACTATAACTCATGTCTATCACATCCTTAGGTCACCACTTCCTTATTTCCTTCACTTTTGAACCATAAAAAAACCTTCAGTATTTTTTTTCTAGTTAATCTTTTCCATTTGCAATATGGTACTATTGGCAGTTCCTTGTGTATGTCATGTTATTTCATATATGAAAGAATTTGTACATATTATTCCATATACCTAGAAGCCCTATTACTGACTTACCTACTCTCTTATTTCCATTCTTTCTTTTTTTGGGGGGAAGGGGATTATCATGTCCAAGCTCACTCCTTATTATAGGAAGACATAAAGTATAATTTTAGTGATGAATCATTCCAATAATATTAGTTTGTTAATATTGTCTCATTTGCTTGAAGTTGATGTAAAAGTATCCTTTTCTCTTTTTTCCTTGCTTTATCCTTATAATTGGAAAGTGGAAAAAGGGGAATCTTTGTGCAAGTTATGAATGTAAACTGGTAGAGCCACTATGAAATTCACATATATACCAGTATGAAGGTTCCTCAAAAACTGAAACTAGAGCTATTACATTATACAGCAATCCCACTTTACATATATATCCAAGGGAAATGAAATCAGGATCTCAAAGAGAAATCTGCCCTCGCATGTTCCCTGCAGCATTAGTCACAATAGGCAATATTTGGAAACAACATACTCTCTTATTTCTTTAAATGTTTTGGAAAGACTATATATATATTAGGACTCCATCTGTGGCATATGGAAGTTCCCAAGCTAGGGATCAAATCAGAGCTATATCTGTTTGACCACGCCACAGCCATAAAAACATAGGATCTGAGCCACATCTGCAACCTGCAGCACAGCTCAGGGCAGTGCTGGATCCTTAACCCACTGAGCGAGGCCAGGGATCGAACCTGCAACCTCATGGTTACTAGTTGGATTCAATTCCACTATGCCACAACAGGAACTCCTGGAAAGACTATATTATGAGGAAATTTATTTTGTGATAATGGTCTTTTATATAAGACTTGTGGTATAAATTTCAGCTAATTCAAAATTTGCTCCATAGATGCATTCTTAGACACAGGTTAAGACTGTAAATAATTAAAATAAAATAACAGCTAAGATGAAATGTTACTACTAAATTATATAAATTATTGATTTACAGAGAAAAATAAAAGACCATATTTAAACACACATTTTATAATTTTTTTGCTTCTAAATATTTTATCAGGATTATTTTCTATAACTTATATAACATCCATTTATTGTCAAAGTATTAATAACAGTAATGAGAAATAGTCTAAATGTAAGTAACCTGGATAATTCTGGCAAAATTTGAATATAATGGATCACCTCAGCTCATTATTTATGCTTATAAATATCAGAGCTGAATATTTTAAATCATAATTTTATTAATGCAAATATTATAATTTTTTCAAAGGCATGTACATTGCAAACACATGTTGATTGATGGATGACTTTTTATAAAATAAATAAAACTTTGTTATGTAAAACACAATGCCACTTTATTTTTTTTGACATAAATAGTCCAGAATTTCTGAAAATGAGGAAAAAATCCTCATACTATATTCTAGTTCCTCATAATACAAGACAGCTTAATTTACTTTTATTTCTCTCCTAGATACTACACTTCATTTCAGGGTCTAGTTCTAACATTTGAATAACACATACATTTCAAATCATATAAATGCCAGTAGAAATAAAAGTGATGAAATTTCCTCAACATACATACCAACACAGCGAGGAGTCTTGTTATGGTTGCTCCAAGTTCCATCTGATTGACATACAGCAGTGGTAAGCTCCTTAGATGATAATCTATACCCATCATTACAAAAATAGGTAACTCGGGTTCCTACCAAGTAGTCTGTTGTGAGTATTCCTCCATTTGATGGAGCTTTAGGAATCCCACAGGAAATTGCTAAAATAAATACATATATACAAGACCAAAGAAACAGAAAAATAAGTCTCATAAACTGTAGAGCATGTGAAATTATTTGAAATTTTATTAAGTCCTCTGAAACAATTTCAGAATACCTCTTCAAAAAGCTTTTCTGAACTGTAACTTTTTGAATCATTTATTTCAAACTCTTATTGAATGTGTTTTTAAATTAGCGAAACCGTACATTATTAATGCTTTATTTCTTGGTCTCTTACTCAGTTTCTTGTCAGCATGTGCATAGTTATCCAGGACTATAACTTATACATTATCTAAGAAGGCAAGTTAGGTAAATATAGAATGTATCAGTGTTAACTCACATCTGGACCACTACCTAGCAAGTTAGGTCAATTCAATTTGATAGTTATTAAAGATTATAAAAGTGGTGCGATTTAGTACTCATTAGGACTTTGACCAGGAACAAAACAGGTTTATTTTATATGGAAGGTGAATATTTCTTTGTCTTAGGTCCAGTCAAACTCTTACGTGGTTGGGCACCATCCATGGATATTGTGTGTATGGATATGTTTAATAAATATAGGGTCTGGACTAACTGTCTTAAAACCCAGTTTGGATTTTCCTACATTTGATTGATATGTCTTAGATGTCTTGCATTTTGTCTATAACAAATCTGATTTACATAAAAGTTAGTTTTATCTTTTTTGTGTGATAATCAGAATAAAAATTTATATTTACACAATTTATTGTATATAAGATATTTTCACATACAGTAAATTGAAATGCAAATAGAGAAGTCCCCTAAGATCAATTGCACTTGCTCTACAAGTACACACTTTGCATCTCCAAAAAGAAAATAAAAGCACAAGCTTTCAAAGAATATATTTGTCAGGAAAACTCTAACTAAATAAGATTATTTGTATCTTTTATATTCATAGTCAGTACAAATACTCATATATATCTGAAGGAAAGATTAATGTATTTGAATATAGGTTTAGCTCCAGAACCAACTGGAGTTATTATGTAATAGCTAGTATATGTACCCTCTACATATGTACCTTTATAAAATCAGAATATTTCTAAACTCTGAAATATATAGTTTTATTGGTTTCAGGCAAGAGATTCTGGACTTGTAACTATATTTTTCTCATATCAAAAGATATAAGAGAAAGATGTGAATTTAGTTTGAATATTTACAAAAGCTGTATTCTGTTTACCTGTATCCCATTTCAACCTAAAATTGTTTCTACTTCTCTTATAAAATAGCATTTAGCTGTTTAATTTTAATTAATTCATCCAAATTGACTATAAAGTAAAAAAACGTGGAAACCGGTGTGAAATTCTCAAGAATGGCAGACTCCCTACTGGTGAACAGTTTGATCTTTTGTAATTTGAAAACCTGCAAGTTATAAACAGAAAAGCAGTAATATTGATTTAATAAATTATATAAGCAAGCTCATATAATTATGTTATTATCCCTACTATCTAATTATAGACCTCAAAGATAGCCTTGCAAATCTAAATGGTTCCCTGATGTCTGTTAAAGCAATGTTTGTATTTCTACTTAGGACCTGTGGGAATTTCAATTTGCAAAAAACCTAACAAAGATCATATATTTACTCATTTAAAAAAAATTAACTATATATACTTGGGGTAGTGTAGGTTAAACTTAAGGCAAAGTAAAAGTAAAATTCAGTTTATATAGTATAGGTTCCATATGGGAGGCTGGTATAAAATGACTATTGTAGAACTGAAAAAAAGGATAACACACTAAAATGATAGAACAATTGTACCTATAGAAAGCTTACAATTTAACTTCTCAGGTAAAAAAAAAAAAAAAAACTAAAACAGATGAATTTAGAAGAACCCTCATCACTGTGTGATTGTCAGAGGCTTCTCTGCAGAACTCTCAAAAAAGGACAAACTAAAAGTGAGGCAGGGAATACAAACTGGCTGTTTCTACATAACCCTATACAATTCACAGTTGTATAAAGGAATGATAATGGTTTAATTCCTGACAGGACAGGGGATCAATAAATGATTAGGTCATGTGTAAAGAAATTAAATACCTCACCAAACCCAGACAGAGATAACAAAGTTTTCTATCTTTGTGTTCACGTTGTGTAACTACAGCTCAAGTAACTAAATATATATGACGATGTATAAGGAGACTGAAGAGACAAGAAGGATAAAAATGACTGCAAAATACAAAACGAGTTAGGAATAAAACAAATACTGAATTGGTGAATGGCTCTCCCCAATGTCATTTAACAATATCATTTTAATTAGCTAAGTCCAAACATAGATAGGTCACATACAATCAACATTGTTATAAAATAATTAACCTTTTAAAATTACTTCAAGGAAAATAAAGGATCAATTTTGGAAACGGCTCTTTAAATTATAAATATTTTATTACTTTACTATGCCAAAAATATTTTTCAGCTATATTTTGATTTCCCTATTCTAATTATAGAAAAGTTTCAAATGAAGAACAATAAAAAAGACTCCATATGTAAATGTCTTACTCTAGATCAAAAAAAGTCAATGAAGTTATAGTGCTTACTCTACAAAGTAATATCAAAATTTCAGAAAGTTTAGGATAATTTTTTAAATTTTAACTGAGTTATTTTCACTAAAGGTTTCTTAAAGATCATATATATATATAGATTATGTAAACTTACATAAAACTTAATTGTTCAAAGCTCAGAGTATTTCAATATTTACCTAAAATAAACATGATTTAGAAGTTTTTAGATATATTTTAAATTATTGTGATTCTAAAATCATGAGATCATGATGATTTCTCAAGACAGTATTACGAAATTATTTACTACTAAAAATTTCTGAATACTCCTGCTATTCATTGGCCAAAGGAAAAGAGATGTTTTGATAGTTTATTAAAATATATCTATTCTGCTTGAACTCAGCACCCTCAAAGTTGGTAATCCCTAAGATTATTATGCTTCTCAGAATCTAAGTAATTAATGTTTCTGCATCAACAAAACAAGGAAAAGGTTATTTTATTTCTCATTTATTTATACATACCTATGAGAACTATCTTTTTGTAAATTAGAAATCATAATTTAACAGGTAAAATAAACTATTTTGGGTATCTGGCAATAACTACTCTCTGCTCTTTTAATGTACTGTTGTTTAATTTTAAATTTTAATTGATATATTTTGCATTTTATTAGTTTGATATAAATTGCCTCCAGTAAGTAGATTATAGGGAACATGATTTATTAACTGCAAGTGTCCTGCATTGTTTAATATGAGGGTTGATATTGTTATATATACTACCATGTGTTGGATAAAATAAATCAAATATAAAATTAACTTTCATACTACAAAATAATGTGATATGTTAAATTTATCAAAATCCTATGACATTACATTTTCTTGTGTAACTTATGCCGAACTTATCTTTGTGCTAAGATACTCAACTATTTTTAAAAAACAAGACCAAGTCCAAAGCTTTAAAACGTGCCATTTGTTGATGTCATTCTTTTGCTATAGCAGGATACAGTGCTCAGATGGTACCTTGATTTTTAACAAAATAAAATGAAAATGAAAGACCTCTCTGTTGAGTTAGCTAAATAGTGAAGAAAATAACATGGTAATTGGCTACATTTTCCTCTTTTAAGTTTGTTTCTCTGGGAACACATTTTTGCATATTGGAGTGATAGTCTTCAGTGAACCTTCTCACTCTTCTGCTCTCTTTTCTCTCTGCAGACACCACATTAACACAAACTCTAGCTCTGGGTCATTCATCTTCTGACAACAAAGTGACGGGAATAGTAGATATATGAGTAAAGTATGAATATAAGTGGATAGCATACAGGCATAAATCGCATGACAACAAATGAAGAAATATAAGAAAATGTGTCTTATGCTCCACAAACGTATCATTCTGTGTTTTTAAGCCTTATTTTCCTTAGAGGTTTCTATAACATACTTGTGCATATTTATATTTTTAGAAGTTTCAGTGATCCACATGAAAAAGTTAAATGGGGTTAATCTTTTATTAATGAGCTTATCCATTTTTGGTTAAAATACTTCACCTTGGAGTTCGCGTCACGGCTCAGCAGTTAATGAATGTGACTAGCATCCATGAGGACGCAGGTTTGTTCCCTGGCTTTGCTCAGTGAATTAAGGATCCCGCGTTGCTGTGAGCTGTGGTGTAGGTCACAGACACGGCTTGGTTCCTGCGTTGCTGTGGCTATGGTGTAGGCTGGCAGCTAACAACTCTGATTCTACCCCTAGCCTGGGAATCTCTATATACCGTGGGTGTGGCCCTAAAAAGCAAAAAATAAAAATAAAAATAAAACAAAACAAAACACAATAAAATAAAATACTTCACCTTGACAAGCAGGGACCGGTGCATCCCATGCGTGATAACCATAGGAAGATTTTCTGCACACAGCGCTGCTCTTCCCAACAAGTCGGAATCCTCGATCACAGGCCCAGCGGACCACACTATTAAGCTGTCCTCCTGTCTGACTGATAATATATCCATGAGGTGGTGATTCTGGTGTACTACAGTAGAAAGCTTTTTAAAAGAAAAAAAAAACAAAAAAGCACCATGGAACTAATGAATCAAAAACTCTTTACAATCCAGAATTATAAATATTTGAAAACAAATACTAGTAGCTAAAAGTAGGTCAACTGCTATCATCATATTATTTTCCATCTACTTGACATTATGTTCAGACAACTTTTAGGGGACACAACTGTTTTGGAGCTTTATTCTAATTCTTATTGTCACCGAAGATGTCTGCTGATTTGAAATACATCATACTTTCGTAACACCCTGGAGGTTCAAAAGCCCTACAAATAGTCCACTGAATTTTGGAAGTGGTATTTCCTGTCATTTGAAGGGTCTAAATGCCACAGCCTGGTAGCAGCATTTTAGACCATGTTGTTTACATGTCACTTTGAAATTATCTCCAGACACCTATGTCATGTTGGGTTATGCATTTCATTTTGGTGGGTGTTTAAAACAGACTCACCATATTCTATAATCCTCTCTTTCAGTTTATTAAAGAGTTTCCATGCTGTCAAGAGTGCTTACATATGGTGATAAAAAATGTCAATAAAATAAAACTTTTTTCATCTCCTGAAGTCTGAAATGTCAAAAGATAATGTCAAATGGTTTTTTCATATTTATGTACTTTTGAGAATATTTAGCCTGGCAGGATCCATTTACCCTTTGAAACTTCACTGTATTCATCTGAGAAAAATGAGACCTTAGGGGTAAATAGTAAAAAAAACAGATTGGACTTAGAATATATATGTCATAAGCTGTCATTTTCTAAAGGAAAAATATATATTCAATATGTCAAACTGTTCTTGGGGCTAAAACTGTTGTTTTCATTATATTTATATCCAGCTTTGTCATGAATATCAACATAAATAAGGACTAGTCTTTAGTATAGTAAATCTAAGTAGTTGTTGAATTTAAATGGTTTCCCTTTAAGTTATAATCATTAAAAATAAATTTAGTGTATTGACTTTTAGAAAGAGTCTCGGCACAACTTTAATAAAGAGACATTTACATGGTTCAAGTGATATAAATATAGATTCAAATATGAAAAATCTTAAGAATGATGGGTGTATATTTCAATTTTTAAACATTTCTTATTTGCATGCCTAATTTTTTTTTAATTTTTATTTTCTTAAAATTTAATAGATACCTAGCATAGGATAAAATTTGTATACATGTTAAAATATAATGTCTTAGACAAGTTATTTCTAATATGTTAAAGACAAATTGTTGATAAAGTCCAAACATCATCTTATAGTTTTAAAATCAAAGTAGACAAAAATTGTTATATCTGTATGTTATAATACATGTATATGGAAATTTATATAAATGAGTAAAATTTGAGAATTTACTTCTACAAATAGAATTAAAAAATATTTATGTCTATAGTTGTTGTATGATAATAATTTACAAAATATTTAAGAAAGTAATTTTCAGTAGAAGTGATTAGCAATAACCCATGGCTTGGGGAAACATGGCCTAAATACTGTACAGAAAGAGATGGCTGATTGGTTGTAAAGTAGTCTGTTACTGAGCACATACCCATGGTCTCTGACATGGTTTAAGATGGTAATTTAAAAAAATTTGGAGTTCCCTTTGTGGCTCAGTGGTTAACGAATCCGACTAAGAACCATGAGATTGCGGGTTCGATCCCTGGCCTTGCTCAGTGGGTTAAGGATCCAGCGTTGCCGTGAAGGTTGCAGAGGCAGCTCGGAACCCGTGTTGCTGTGGCTGTGGCGAAGGCCGGCAGCTACAGCTCCTGTTAGACCCCTAGCCTGGGAACCTCCATATGCCGCGGGTGTGGCTCTACATAAAGGCAAAAAGACCAAAAAAAAAATAATAATAATAAAAATAAATAAATTAATTACATTTTAAAGATTAAAATTAAATTTAATTAAAAAGATTAACCATAAGATTAAGTTAATTTTAAAGATTAAAATAAAATTAAATTTAAAAGATCAAATTTTTAATCTTTGCACAGTATAAAACTATATATACTTACTCAACAAGACAATCATTGGTTCAGTATCATCAGACCTTATAAACATGAAGGCATATACAAAAAGCTATTTTATCTTGATTTTAAAAAACGATTTTCATCCTGTCTTTTTAAATATTACTCAGTGAAAACCAATGTTGATAAATCAATTATTTTCAAAACTAAAGATTTTTAAATGACATGTTTATCATTTTCTCTTTCAATATTTAATACATTTTAGCAAGTATCACAAATAGGTGGGCAATAATGAAAACAAAAAATTTTACCACTCTATGTTTATCTTTTGTTTCAACATTTAAAGGAGTCACTATATTAAGTAGATCAGATATACACTACTGAGTAACACTATTAACATTTGTGAAACTTCTAGGAGTTATCGATTGGGAAAAAAACATTAAAAATATCAGAGTTTTATTTATAATTAACTTATATGTCATAAATATCAAGTGTTTTTAATCATTTAAAAATTATATGAAATATATAGTATTGTTATCATTACAGTGAGGAACCTGAGCCATAGAGATATTACATAACTTGCTCAAGAAACATCAACGGAGGAACTATGATTTAAATTCATGTTTAATGGAATAGTGTCAATGTGCTCTTTAAATGCAACCACACTGAGAATGCAGGTAAGACAAGTACTGAAGTTGTAAGTATCACATACCTATATATCTTATCCGGAAGCCTTTTTTGTTATTACCGTGATCTGCTGACCATTGAAGAAATACTTCATGACCATTGCTTGTTATATTAAAAGCAGATGAATAATCTCCACTGAGGGAAACAAGTACTGGACTTTGAATATTTGGTCCTTCCGAAAGAAAATAATACGGTTTAGAGACAACTGAATCATTTATTTTTAGTATTTTATATATTTAGAATATATTAAATATAATGAAATTGATCCAGAGCCAATCTACTTCACCAACAATAATTTAAAACATAATATGAAATGTTTGTTTCAAACATTTTAATTCCATAGCTGAAGTAGCTACAATTTATAACATAATAATCAAGCTAACTGCAATTTTCTTAAGGTGTGTACGTAAATATGATATTGATACTTCTAAAATATCCATAAGATTAGGTAAAGTCATAAAAGCAGTCGTTTATACTGAACATCTGAATGTATAATTAGAGCATTTGAATGGAATTTATAAATAGCCAGTAAATATAACCCATGGTTACCATCATACACCTGAAGAACATCAAATTCCTTTTCTGTCTGGAAGAATTCTACAAACATGCTGATGTTATATCCTTTTTCCACGGATATGCTCCAGGCACACATCTGAAGATTTGGGTAACTGTCAGGATATCCAGGGCTCAATATAACTCCTGTAGAATCCAGGCGTAATTCATTGGCAGGACAGAGCACTGACAAAACAAAAATACGTCATTAGATAATGCTAGTGTTTTAGACCTAAGAGAAAATTGCATTTTAAATATACTGAGTATTCTGCTTTCACACCAAATAACAATATAGGAGACAATACCTTGAGCTATAAATATAAAAAGGCAACTTGTATAAGAAGCTTGCAGTTCAAAAAATGGAGGGAAGACTAAAATTTTATGGTATGAATTTCCTTTTATTATTACATGGAAGACATTACTTTTCTGGACAACAAATATATACATAATTAAAAGAAAGGCATTTATTTCCTTCTATTTCTTCATCTTATTTCTGTACCTTTCTTCATCTTAGGCCTTCTCCCCTGTGCTTCTCTTGTCTGTCTCTGCTCTGTTCTTTTTCTTCCTTACTTTGTCTTCTGTCCTCAAACTTTAACTCACTCAGGTATGAGAGGACAGACAGGAAACTGTCTGTCTCATGGTATTGATTCTGGGCAAAGCCACTTCTGAGCTCAGGAATATGCTAAAGCCATAAAGATTTAACATGATTTTGAGTCACCAGTTACATTTCAGTTCTCACTAGCTCTGGACCATAAATGTAAAACAAAGCCCAAGCTCTTCTTATTTCATGACAATATCTCTGCTACACATGCTGAGAATGTGTGTGTGTATGTTGTCTCCAAAGTATAATAAACAAGTTGTGGGCCTCAAGTGCATTACACATTGGACTAAATAATACAAACACTGACTTAAATTTGCATTTATAACAAGAGAAAGAGCACTATGATCAAACCTTTATCACTCATATTACACCATTTCAACCTTTTCTTTCTTTATTTAAGCATGTGAGCTTCTAAGGTGTAGGAAAAGTACTGGAACTATTTGGTATACTCTACATAGTATAGAAGTGAAACAATATATACCAAAGAAGATTTAGTTCAATACAATAAAGAACTTTTTACTTGTCAAAACAGTAGAAGCTTCTGCAGCCACTCCAGTCAAATGTCCTGTGTACATCATTACGAAACAGTTTTAAAACATAGCATGGACTGATTTTTGAGTATTATTTCTGGAAACATTCAAGCAACTGGAGTGAAGGGTAAACTAGATAACTTTGGAGGGTTTGGCAAACTGGAAATTCATCTCATGCAATTTCCTAATCCAATTACTCTATAGCAACTTCCACCTTGGAGTTAGAATGTTGTATCTCAAAATAATTAGATCACTATCTTAAATAGAATCTTCTTTTACTTGAGTAAGTTAGGCTTGGAAACACCAAATGTAGTTCCTGGAATACAGATGAAGAGATGCAGGATTTTTATCTTTTTTCATTTTCTGGGTGCAAGGAAATGGGATATTTTGAATTACAAAATCTTCAAGAAGTGTAGGTATGGAAAATAATAAAACAGTGAATTATGGCAAAATATAATAGTTCTTTAATCAAATTAATAACTTGAAATAACAAAATCTGTCATAACATATAGATAGTTGAATTTTGATTATAGAATATAGTATAGCTAATCTAAGAGCTGGTTTTTTTTTTTTTGGCTTTTACTTCTCTCCTTTTTCAAACTGAAATGTTTGCTTCATTGTGTGTGATTTCACAATTTAAAAAAATATAAACTGAGTAAAGGATCTTAGGTCATTCTTAGTCCAGAAAAAGGAAACCTGATATTTACTTTTCACAAAATAAAAATAAAACAAACAAACAAATTTGAAGGTTAGAAATGGAATGGAAAACTTGAATCAAAGATGAATAACAGTGAAATATGTAGTTATGGAATATTGCGCTCACATGACAAATTGAAGTAAATTTTAAGAAAGGGTTTATTTAGTGTTTGCCTAGCTACTTCATACTTCTCAGAAATTTAGTTAAGTAAGTAACTGGGTTACTGAGCATGTTAATCCCTCAGTAAAAACCATTTCACACTTCCATAACTTGACACAAAACCCTCCAAGCTCAGTCCTTGCCTACTTCTCCAGCATTGTTTTCTGCAGCTCCTCCTCTGACATAGAATGCTTCTAACATACTGGATGAGCTGTAACGTTTTGAATTTAGCACCTCTGTTAGTGTTTCTGTTTCAAATGTCTTTCTCTCATCTGCTGCATTTGAAATGTTAGTGCCTTTCAAGGCCCAGATCAAGTGAAACACTTCCTGAAACTCTCCTTCACCAACTTAAGCAAAATTGTTGGTGTCCTTCTTGGTTCCTCTATAACATATGCTTCCATTACTGCAGGTAGCAATTTTATGACTATGATTTCCTTGTTTTTTCATCTTTCTTTTTAGGCTATTGTTATTGACAAGCAAGTGCTGTGTCTTATTGGACTCAATGTGTTTAACTGAAAAAAATATTCCATATTACTTTTGAAAAACTGATATGATTTAATACAATTTGCTGCAAACACACAAATTAACACATTATCATACCAGCCAGCATATAGCCAAAACAAGATAATCATCAAGAATAACAGTAAATTTCGCCACTCTAAATTAGATACTGTTGAGTACTTTTTGTGAATTACATCACCTACTTGTCACAACGACTTTAAGAAGTATGTACAATTTTTATTCCTATTATACATATGAGGAAAATGATACTCAAAAAATTTCAAGTGCACAAAGTCTCATGGATTCAGCTGGATGGACCCCATGTTTTTAACCATCAAATGAAATCACATTTTATTTAATTTATATCAAACCCTTTGTAGAGCACCATATTTAGACCTGCTCTCAATTTTTTTGTGTGATATAAACAACCAAAAAGTATTCATGAAGGAATAATAAAAATTACATAGTCCATTTTAGGAAAAGTGAAACAAATCAAATAATTTACAATAGACTAAAAACAGTACAGATGAGTTCCATTTATTTACTTACGGCTATTTTTTTAGCAAGCTTGTACATTAACTCAAACAAAAGTTTAAAGTCAGCTTTTCAGCTTAAGTGCCTGGGTCAATTAATTAATATAGTAACTCTGCATAGACTCATTTTAAGGAATTATTTATTAACTTTTAGTTAGCACTTGGAGTGTTTATTATGACACCACAATTTATTATATTTTTTTAGTATTCTTCACAACAGATAGAATAAGAAGAAATGTTTATTCATCTATCGAAATTCTGATTTTAGAAATAAGATATGGAAAATTGAGATGAAAGACTATGAAATAACTAGATTAAGAAGATTTTTTTTAATTAAAAATAATCTTAAATTGGGATCCAGATATGAAAAAGTAATGTTGCCCTCCAAGACCTCATAGGTGATAGACTTGAGAATATACAACCAACTTTAAGATGGCCTCTAAAATCGCTAAGAGTAAGGGAAATTCTCATATTGGCACTGGTTTATACCTACAAACACATCTTTCTTTTTGAACTGTAAAAGCCCCTTATGAAAATCCTTCTATCTTCTTGTGAGGACTCCATCGAAGTAAAAACAAACAAACAAACAAAATCAGATATTAATTCCTACTTATAGCATGCTCGTAATTACAAACAGAATTTTTGTTTTAAACTTAATGTAACAGTGAAGATACTTTACAGAAAACAGTTTATATTTCTCAAGAATAAACCCCAATGAAGGAAGTAATCCAAGAAAATCAAGGGGGGGGATATCAAGTTCAATTCAATTTTAATCAGATTAACCAATATTTATAATTTGTTTCTTTGTGCTGGGCGTTGCTACGGGCCCTAATAGCTACACAAAATAATAATACATGATTCCTAAACATCAACATTCCAGCACATCATTCAAGGTCCATCCTGGCCTTGTCCTTGTAACATAGCAAATTCTTTGAAATCCATACCTCACTGTCTTGCATGTGTGTCTTCGCATGTACATCTGTAACTTAGACCACACTTTCCCTATCTCAGTTCTACCAAATTAAGTCTCATTTTTCATTTGAAACTCATGACTCGGGCAGCAACACCTCCATCAAGCTTTTCCTATCCCTTAAATAGGTTGAATTTATATGATTCTATAGCCCCTCAGCCTGTTTCTATACACTATATCGCTACAATCTGTATGGCTGTCATATCACCAAGACCATGCTGCCTTCAAAGCAGCAACCATTACAGTTTTTTTGTCTGGTTGGTTGTTTCCTCAGATCCTCATTCTTAATAGGTGCTCATTAAAGTTCAATGATCTAGTGATTAGAATGGAAACTATTTACAGTCAACATTGGAACTTTTATTTAAAGTGATTTCTCTTGTTTTCCACCTCCATTTATGTTTCTCACAACAAAAATAATTTAAAAAGACTTTGGGATAAATTAGAAAAAATTCACTTTCAATGAATAAAAAATGTTTAAAGTGAAATCTGAGAGATAATGGAAAATACCACCTCTGAGTTGTATAATTTTTAATATATTGACAATTAAATCTAGAATTATTATATAAAAATGGATTTTCCCAATTTTGCTAGTATTTAATTAAATGTAAAACAAAAATTAGAAATAAATACTCTTAAGAATTGTTACCTTGACAGACTGGAGGTGCTCCATCCATCTGGAGTCTTTCTCCTAATCTGCATGTCAGAATCGCATTACCAACCAAAGTAAATCCTGGATGACACTGATACCTAATAATATCACCTAGTTTAAAAAAAAGGAGGTAAAGGGGGCTTCAGATTAGCAACAAAGTAGTGTTTAAAATGAACATATGTCTCAATTATAAAGTCAGAATACATTAGCATTCATTTTCAATAGTATAAAAATTCTATTAGTTATAAGTAGAGATTATATTCAAAATATTAAAATACTAGTATGTCATAAGCACTAAACAATCAGAACTCAAGCTAAGAATAAAATACAAGTAAGACTGTACTGAGGCAATCTGGTTAGATACATGTAAGAGTAGTAAGTAAATAATCCAGTTGGTAGAGGTAAGATATTCATTACAAATATATCAAGCAGTTAAAAAGATTCCTAGTTATTGCTATTAAGATTAGATTTACATTGGTCATTGATATTTTCTTACACGTCTTAACCAAAATTAATAGAATAATGACAAAAGTTTCTTATGGAAACATTAAGATGTTTTCTTACATAATTTTTTAAATTATGACATTATTGGGATTAAATTTCCAAATAATTTTTTTTAAGGGCTGCACCTGCAGCATAAGGAAGTTTACAGGAGAGGGGTCGAATTGGAGCTGCAGCTGCCTGCCTATGCCACAGCCACAGCATCGCAGGATCCAAGCCATGTATGTGACCTACACTGCAGTTCACAGAAATGCCAGATCCTTAACCCACTGAGCAGGGCCAAGAATAGAACCCACATCCTCATAGATACTACTTGGGTTCATTACTGCTAAGCCACAATGGGAACTGCTCCAACTCAGTTTTAAAAGGACTTTATTTATGATCAAATTGAACATGATCAACTAACTGTTTTCAAGGATATGGAATTACATCGTCTTCTAATACACCCTACATATAACTTCATTGTACATATCAGGCTTATTCTTGAATGCAAAGAACAGTAATTAAGACTATAGTTAAGGAAGTTAAGACTTCCTACAGGAAGGCAGCAAAAGAATATGAAAGGAACTACCAGAATAGTTACATGATTCAAATTCCTGCACTGTTCTCTAACTGTACCTCCTGGAAACACAGAATTCTGTCTTCTTGTTTAATCTTCCTTTCCTCTTTTCACTGCTACCCATTCTTAAAAATTCTAAACAATCCCCATCAAAACAGGGAAAGAAGGTCTAAGACAGGCTGCTACTATTCTTTATTTCTTTTAAAGTGAAAACCTCTGTTAATGTCATGTTTTCTTTCAAAGTAATTTAACAGACTTTACCTATTTCAAATTCATCATCTTCTGTCAAAATTTCAGCATTGGCTATGGGTGGTGGAGGTTGACACACTCTTAGTTGATAGGCTGTAAAAATAGACAATGTGTTTATTCCTTCTCTGAGCAGCTACATATACCCATATTTGTGAAAAAAAGGAAATTACATAAAGTTTATTCATAAGAATAAAAATAAATGATAGAATATATCAAGTTTCAATTACTTATTTTTAGAAATTGCTACAACATTGATGGAATATTGACAGAATCCCCTGCACTGACAAAGTGCCTAGCATACTGTCATAATTACAAACAAGTACTCAATGCTTATTCTATTCCAGATATATTATAAAGAATTTTATTAACGTTAATAGTCCTCACAAAAATTTTACTTATTTTATTACACAATTTATATAAAAAGTTCTATAATTATCCCCATTTTATAAAAGAAAAACTGTTAAGAAGGTTAAAGAATTTGTCTAATTCACACATTTATAATATGGCTGATCTGGGATTTGAACATAGACTGTCTGTTTCAGAGCCTTCTTTTATAAAGTATCTATTCATTAAATTTCATGTTTCTAATTATCTATATCACTTGAACAGGTCATCCCATTAGATCAGATAGATTCCTATTTGGCATAAGTTGAAGGTCACTGAAAATAAAAAGGATTTCTATGAATTTAAGCATTATGACCAGTGGCGCCATTTGATTAAAGATTTATTTTCACTAGTTATCTTCAAAAGATGTGATATACTCTTATTCATTCAAGAGACACACTTTACACTATTATAACATTTGAAGAAAATGTATTTTATGCACTTAATTTTATTACTTAAAATTAGGAGTTAAGGTCTTTACACACCTCAATACAGAAGTAAATAGAATGAGGCTTAAAAAACATAGTAATTTGCCAGAGATCTCACAACTAGTACAGGGCTTATCTAGGACTCCAACCTATGTTCTGCAACTTCAAAGCCTGTACTTCAATACTGGATGTATTCTGAGTATTATTAGAATCTCAAGGAATATTAACTAGACCAGTTGAGGAAAACGCTGATATAAAGAGATGAATGAGATAAATTTTAAAGGATGGATAAGATCTCTCCAATTATAAAGAGTAATAAATCATGGACATAAGAGCATTTCAGATGGAGGAGGAGACGTTAGCAAAAATGACAACTATCAAAGTTAAAGATGTTCTAAGAAATGCCAAAGAGGTAAGAGGAGAGAGGAAGATACAGAGAGCTTTACACAGAAAAGTCCTTATATGATATTATGCTTTAGAGGAGAGCATTTTATCTGATCTTAATGAGAACAGAAGCAAGTCACAAGTTAGAGAAGTATAAAAAAAAAAAAGGAAGTACAGAGATGCTCGTATGTGTATTCTTTTATTATCATTTTCCTGTAAAGTTCTTTAATCTTTATGCTGATCAGAAATTACTTTATTATTTTAAAGAAAAAGCATGTTTTTATTAGTGAGGAAGCTATGACTCCTGTCATCTGTAGAACATGCTTAGAAGGACCTAGATAACTCAGCTGGGGAGATTAACAGACTAGAGGCTGCATTTGTGCCATGTGGAAGTTCCCAGGCTAGAGGTCGAATTGGAGCTATAGCTGCTGGCCTACACCCTAGCCACAGCAATGGCAGAGCCAAGCTGTGTCTGCAACCTACACTGCAGCTCATGGCAATGCCACATCCTTAACCCACAGAGCTAGGCCAGGGATTGAACCCACATCCTCATGAGTGCTAGTTGGGTTCGTTACTGCTAAGCCATGATGGGAACTCCCTGGGGATAATTATTAATGAGGAAGATGATGCTTAGAGATACTATGTTACTTCCCCAAGAGCACATGTGTGCTATGAGCTAAATTCTTATTCCCTGGTCTTTACTAGCACCAGCAGTTTTACAAACTGTCCCTTCAGCCAAGTGAATCATGGAGGGTATAAGGAGGTATAATATTCTTGCCTTCTGTGACTCTAGAGCAATCCTATTTTCACCAGTTTTGTAGATTTGAGTTCTGAATAAACTTCCCTTTGAACCAATTTTCTACAATCTCCACCTAAATGATTTCACTGATTCTTTTGACTTAAAGTCTGACTTTGTGTCTCAGTTCCCTATTTTATATCAACAGGATAAACACCTTTTCTGAGCTCTTCACTCTCTACTTCTCCTTCCCCTTTACTGTTATTTTCTAATCACAGAACTCTTTTGTGGCACATGTAATCATTACCTGTTTCAAAATTTATTATTTTCCATTTATTAATTTACCTTTTCCTTATGACTCCATCTAGGCTTACTTAAATAACATGAGGGTGTACACTATCTTTTTCACAATTAGCTGCTATCACTTTGCTTATAATTTGACAAATATTTGCTAAAAATACACAAAACAGGTTTCCTCAAAAGCGAAAAAGAATCTAAATAAATAATCTTCCCTAAGATGACTCTAAGTTTAAAATTGCAAATAGAATGAAACAGAAACAACTGTGCTTCAGAGTGCTACAGAACGGTATCTAAACAGGTCTTGAGATGCTTTTCAGGATTGACTACGTAATTTTGATTACATTATAAAGGAGAAGGGAAAAATCAAAGGAATCTCCTTGCTTTTGATTTTTTTTGACCCTTGAAAATAAAGTACTACAAAAAGTTAAATCATACAGCTGCCAACAATTCTGTTTTCAGTCTTCACCAATTTCTACTAGTTACTTTGTTAAAATAAATTTAAAGTGCATGCAGTGTCTTTCAATTCTTGAGGCCCATAGCTTGTGCAGAGCCCTGTCATTCCATCATACCTCTTGTATTTGATTGAATAGTGTCCCCCCATATTTATGTATTTCCTAGAACCTTAGAATATTATTTGGAAATAGGATTGTTGTAGATGTAGAGTTAAACTGAGGTACTGAATTGGGGGCGGGGGGCTTAAACCGCTATGACTCCTGTCACTGTAACAATTAAAGAGACAAACAGATGAACACACAGGAAAAACATGTGGTGACAAGGACAGAGATTGAAGTAAATTACCTATAAGTGAAGGAATGTCAGAGATTTCTGGTTACCACTAGAAGCCAGGATGAACCAAGGAAGGATCCTCACCAAGAGCCTTCAGAGACAGTATGGTTTTACTATATGTTGATTTCATAAGTCCACCCTCCACAACTATGAGAGAAAAAAATTCTGCCCAGTAAGGCCACCCAGTTTGTGGGACTTAGGTAGATAGTACTTACGTAGAATCCACTCTACGCCAAGGACTCTGTAAGGTGCTTTACGTGAGTTATTTCATTTCATTACCAAATTACTATATCAAGATACATGTAAATATACCCATGCTGCAAAAAGGGATTCTAAATTTAAAAATGGGTGAATTATCTGTCCAGTTCATTGAGCCAGAATTTGAGATACATTCTGCTTGAAAACTCCCACATTTTCTCCCACAATTACAGATAAATCGAACAGGATTGGAAGGTTATTTTGATGCTCTCATTTCCCTATTATCAATTTAGAGTGGCTTTTCATAGCCTACAGATTACACATATAATTTTATATTATCTTAATTCTCACCAGTACCTCCTATGAGATGTCTGTTGTATTTCATCCCAATTTTCTCAGGCCCCTTGTATTTGTCATGTTAATTTCTTACTCCACATCATCATCTTTACAATCTTGCCAATCTGGAAACTGGCACCATAAAATTAACATTTAGTTTTCTCCTGTGTCTTGAGTTGTTCCAATCTTATTAACTGATCTATTATTCTTTTTCCATGTTGAGCTTGTGGGGGACCATTGGGCATATATTTTCATTTCCTATCATGCCCAGCTCCTTCTGTTATTTATTAAATGCATATTATTGAAGGCTACTATGTGTCAGGCACTATATCATATGTTCTGGGAATACAATAGTGAATGAAGCAGACATATTCTTGCCCTTATAGGCACTAATTTCTGTGAGATATTAATCAAATATCATAATTAATGAGTAGAATTTAACTTATTAAAACTAGATGTGTACGTGTGTGTGAGTGTTGAGGAGAAAGACCTCACAGAGAAGAATAAATCAAGTGAACGAATCAGCAAATATAAAGGCAGCAAAGAGGGAGGCTAGGGAGGCTGGGGTGAGAGGACCCTACAGAGAATGAGAAGAGATGAGAAAGAGAGGTAAACCTGGGCTGTATCTGACAGGAATCTACAAGCCATGCTCAGGATTTATTTTAATCTGATGCCAACAGGAAATCTATGAAGAGTTTTATATCTGGGAATAATCAGATTTCTCCTTTAAAAAATAATTCTGGGTACAGTAAAAATCAACACAATTGTCAGGGGACAAACAGGGATACCCAGAGACTAGTAATGAGTCTATATCGCAGTGGGTATTAAACAAACAATTGTTAATTGATCTAAAAATTTTACAAGTGTCCCCAAATGACTTTAAAAGTCTTGATTATGATCTGCAAGACTCTTTAACTTTGTTTAATTAACTTCAGGCCACCTACTAAGCAGTTTATATTTTCAGCTACAAATAAGCAAAGGTAGTTCCTCTCTTCCACTTAAAACTCGAGTACCATTGATTTGTTGTACCACCCACCTAACAATTCCATTCCCACCTCATAAATACATTAAACCACATTTCTTCACTTCTTCATAACAAACTTTGAAAAATCAAATCAGACCCAGCCCTTACTTTAGTCTTTACTATTCCCTACATCAACATAGCCCTTAAATGGTTGACACTGTAACATTTGATAACATGTCTAAACATGTTATTTCATTTTACTTTTATTTAGCTTGCTTTCTTGAAACCTATCTTCCTATCTCTTTTATAAGTCTGTCCTTAGATGACCAGAACTGAGACATCTTCACTGATCATGCAGTTACTCTGTTTCATATCCATTTTCCCTCTGGTGATTTTCAGTCCATAAGAATTATTTGTTAACTATCCTTTTTTGTGGTTTTTTTTTTGCATTCTTACATTCTAGAATGGAAGCAGAGACTGCTGTTTATATTATTAACTGCTAATCCCTCAGGGCATAATACAGTACCTGACAGAGCACTGTTTGATAAATATTTTCTGAATGAATGAATGCTAGACAGATAAAAGAAGGAAGGCGAATAAGTTAAAAATACATATGAAATACATTTTTAGGATATTGAATATGGGCTTGATCCACACTTTCTAAGTTTAAATTCTGCTTCTGATACTGACAAATCAGGAAATCTTGGGCAAGTTAATCACCTGCTAACTCACATTTCTTCACTTGTAAAATAGTAATGATAATGGCACTAATTTGATACCACCTCAACAGGCCATTGTAAGGATCAAAATGTCTATACATACAAAGATAGTAAGAGGTAAGCTCTTGTTATATCAGTTTGGATTTCCAGATGATTGGTGTTCAAAAATAAATAAGGACATATGGTAATTTTTTTTTTTTGTCTTTTTAGGGCCACACCCATGGAATATGGAAGTTCCCAGGCTAGGGGGTCAAATCGGAGCTGCAGCTGCTGGCCTATGCCACAGCCACGGCGATACCAGATCAAAACCATGTCTGCGACCTACACCACAATTCACAGTAACACCATATCTTTAACCCACTGAGCAAGGCCAAGGATTTAACCCATGTCCTCAACTCATACTAGCTGAGTTCATTACCACTGAGTCACAACAGGAACTCCATGATAAAATATCAATACTTTCTAGGAGTTCCCTTTGTGGCTCAGTGGGTTAAGAATCCAACACAGTATTTGTAAGGATGTGGGTTGATCACTGGCCATGCTCAGTGGGTAAGGATGCAGCATTGCTGCAAGATGTGGTGTAGTTCGCAGACGTGGCTCAGACCCCACATTGCTGAGGCTATGATGTAGGCCAGCAGCTGTATCTCTGATTTGACCCCTAGCCTGGGAACTTCCATTTTCCACAGGTATGTCCATAAAAAGGGGGAAAAAAAAAAGAGAGAGAGAGAGAGAGAAAAGAAAAATATTAATACTTCCTGTTTTTCTCATTTCACTTTTATTTACAGAAGACATTTTGGTTTGGCAATTACTGAAATAATTATGATCTAAGTTTAGGCATATAATCTTGGATGGTAGGAGTAGGATATAAGTCAAAGGTCTGAGAAGTGATACATCAGATGTGTGGTAATTAAAGGCAATAATGGAGAAATCAATACTGCAGCTCTGCTTCTCTTTCTGAAGAGGTTTCTGTCACACCAATCAACATCACAGAAAAACATATATCCTTCGATTTGTGTCTCTGAGTAATTTTTTGTGCACAAAACATCATGATCTACTATCTATTCTGGAAGCAGATCGACTCTGTTCCATCTTGGCTCTGCTACTTGCTCATTCTACGAACTTAGGTAAATTGCTAAGGCTCTGTACTTCAGTTTCCACATCTGCAAAATAAACATAAATCTAAGAGACTGAGTTACTATACGGTAAAATGCTTAGAATAGCACCTGACACACGCTATCATTTCAAAGGGAGAATGCATCCCCTGTTGGACAAAGATTAAGATGGGCATGGCCCCTGTGATGGCAGATGTGCCCCAAACACCTAAAATCTCAATCTGATATGGCTTTATTCACGACCCTGATGTCATTCAAAGGGCGAGAACTCATGGGACTTCCCAGAATATAAACCTATTCACTTTTTACCTAACTTAAATTGAATACATTTTGAAAATTCTGAAATTCTTTGTTTACATTGATATACATTACACTGTAATATAAAGTCCTTGAGCTCAATGTCTCATTTTATAGCCATATATAGTATATGCTGTCCATGTCTGTGGTCTCAAAACTGCTGGCACAGTACTCTGGAAATCATATTCAATAAATGCTAACTCATAACTAATTAAGACAAGATATGATCCTCTATCATATATATTCTTTGGTTACTTTGGAAAAAAATAAACAACTCTAAGATGAATACACCCAATATTGTATGAGTAAGAATCACAGATTACATGAGCTAGAAATTACCTTATAAATCAACTATTCTAATCTCTTTATTTTGGGAGTGAGGGAAGGAAGAGAAGACCTAGAGGAGTGTGGGGAGGTAGACTAGACCACACACCCAGTTTCGGACAGAAATGAAAATTGTTTTTTAAGTCTTTTATTATTTTGCTTTTAGGGCCACACCTACGGAACATGGACATTCCCAGGCTAGGGGTCAAATCATAGCTGCAGATGCTGACCATAGCTACAGCCATAGCCACAGGGGACCCGGGCCGCATCTGCAGCCTACACCACAGCTCATGGCAACGCTATACCCTTAACGCACTGAGCAAGGCCAGGAATTGAACCCACATCCTCATGGATACTAGCCATGTTTGTTACCTCTGAGCCACAATGGGAACTCCCAGAAATAAAATGTTTAAATTGCATCATCAAAATTTTAAATAGTATGAGCGTATATATTAGTCCATGCTTTCCATGGATGGATTGTTCTGCTTAGAAACAGGTTCCCAGTGATGCTCATTCATAAAAAAAGTGCAAATCATGGGTATTCACACATTAAAAATACACATTTGAGGTAAATTTTTGTTCTCTTTAGATGAATCATTTTTTTCTACATGCCATTCACCTTTGAGACACCATGACTATTTAGTAACTATGCAAGTGGAAGGCATCATATCCTACTTGTCAGTATCTTTTGAGGAAGATTACTGTTTGAATAGTGCTCTGTTTTCATTCAAATGTATATAGACATCTAGTGCTTGGCCTAAGAAATGTATTTTTTAAAAACTTCAGGGTTTGTCTCTAGCAATAATTTTGGTTATTTTCAATTTCCTATTTTCTTTGTAATGAAACATCCGACCCAGTTCCAGAAAAGTATGCTAAATTTATCTACTTCAGTTCAACTGAGTCAAAGACTTCTTAAAAAAAAAAAAAAGACAAAACAGGACACCGGCAAATTTCCATTCGTTCTCTAAATCAAAAAAGGACAAGTGCACAACCTTTCTGTCAAATAAGGACGCAGAAGTTTCTCACAGTGGAAAAAAAAATGTTCTTTGTTCCTTTATAAACTCGAAGTTCTCTGTAACCATTGGTGTACTTTAGTGGTGACCCAGGTTAGTTCAAGTATGAGAATTTCGTGATTTGGGAAGAATTTGGAGGGGAAAAGCACTGGTAATTGCATATTCAGTTACGTAATTTTGTCAACGTTCTTTCTTTCTCTCCTTCTCTCTCTCTCCTTTCTCTCTTTCTTCCTTTCTTTCTTCCTTCTTTCCTTTCTTGCTTTCTTTCCTTCTTGCTTTCTTTTTGTCTTTTTAGGGCCACACCTACAGTATATGGAAGTTCCCAGGCTGGGGATCGAATTGGTACTGTAGCTCCTGGCCTACGCCACAGCCACAGCAATGCCAGATCCAAGCTGCATCTATGACCTATACCAGAGCGCAGAGAAACACTGGATCTTTAACCAATTGAGTGAGGCCAGGGATCAAACCCACCTGAACCTGCTTCTTCATGAATTCTAGTCAGGTTCATTACCTCTGAGCCACGATGGGAACTCCTGTTTCAAAAGTTACATAAAAAATCTTAGGCAGCTCTACTTGAAAGCAGAGTTAGGAGGGATTAGATAAATACTCTCTGAGTTCTAATTAAGAGGGAAAAATGATTTTTTTTCCCATTTTGGAGAAAATCTCCTAGTGAGTTGACATGAACAATGCAGGTAAGTTTTAGTGGTGCCTAAATTACAAATACATTTTTTATCTATTGCTATTTTATAATAAGTCTGTTTCTCTCCCTATATAAGGGAGAATTTTAGAAATTAAGAGAAAATTTTATCCCCAGTTCTAGAGATGAGACAGAGAAAGTCTCTATTATCAGGAATGGATCAATAAGAAGTTATTTGGTATCTTCCTAGAGATGGAAAAACAGAAGTATAGTAAACAAACCTATTGGGAAATCTCCTGAATTATCCATAAGAAAATGCCAATTAAGTAATTTTTTCATATTCCAGTAGCTAACTGAAAGTATCCTTAGCAGTGAGCCCATTAGAGTCTAAACAGTAATGTGCCAAAAGTCTCTTTTTTACATGGATGTGTTGCCTGGTAGATTAGTAGATTAGAGTACACATAAGGGGTGACAACTTGTTCTTTATCAGACTCTATTTTCCTTTCTCTGTACACTAGCATAGTTTGGTTTGTGTTTTGGCTATAAAAGAACGTGTTTTAGCTTTTTACACTTCACTTAAAACTATTTTGCATATTGGAAAGAAAACAGAAAAAGAAAAAAAAAGCAAAAGACAACCAAAAAAAAACAAAATGTAATCTCTGTATACGGTCAGCTTGGAGCTGGCCTGGCTCCAACTGACAGGCCATGGTTCTACTGCTCAATATAAACAATAAAACCAATAACCAAGTTCACATATGATAACTATTCGGCCTTGTTGGGAAAAGACAGAACAATAATTTCCATAATCACTTATGAGCACAAAGAAAACAAAACAAAACAAAACAGAAAAACAAAAGCAAGGACACTATCCAAACCCCTGACCAAAATTCAAAATTCTTCTATCTCAGAACCTGAAACTTGAACCTCCTAGAACCATCTTGCACAGTCCAAATCCTCTGGCAAGCCTCTCATAACATCCTGTCACTGAGATGCCACAAGGTTCCTCATGGTATGTTATCCAACTGATTACAGTGAGCCTACAAATCCAACTTTGTTTAATTAAATGGGCATTCCTGGAGTTTCCATTGTAGCTCGTTGGTAATGAACCTGACTAGTACTCATGAGGACATAGGTTCGATCCCTGGCCTCACTCAGTGGGTTAAGTAACCACTGTTGCCATAAGCTGTCGTGTAGGTCATAGACAAGGCTTGGATCCTGCACTGCTGTGGCTGAGGCATAGGCCGGCAGCTGCAGTTCTGATTCAACCCTAGCCTGGGAACTTCCACGTGCTACACATCTGGCCCTAAAAAGAAAAATAAAATAAAGAGGCATTCCTGATGGACTTTAACTGGAAGGGATTGAGAGTAAAATACCAAGGAATTTAGAAGACATCTTATCAATGAGTGTGCACAAGTTATCAAAATATAGTAAGCAATTTTGACATGACCTTTAATCATTTAAGTAATCACTAAGTAGTCATTTAAGTAAAAGTAAACAGCATTGTCTTTTCCCCATAAAAGTTTCAACAGTTTGTTTTTTAGCATATATATATATATATATAATTGTATGATATCTGTGTGTGTGTGTGTGTGTGTGTGTGTATATATATATATACATATATATATGTAGATGTTCATACCCCCTATACTCTATAAACATCAAACAGTGAAACACTTTATGAGCTCACTGCTCTATCTACTGAAATATGAAAGGAGGTCAGGTCTTTAGGTTGAATGAGGCAATGGTGTCAAACCCTTCAAAGCAATTGTGATTTCTGTTTTATATAAAATGTATCCTTATATCTACAGTAGTCTCTTTTAGAATGAGACTTCATGGAGTTAAATATACTTGTCCCCAAATACAGCCTCATTGTAAAGGCAATAGCTTTAAAAGATGACCTAAAAGATGTTATAGGCCTTTTAAAAACTATTTCTTAAAAATAATTTGAATTCAATATAATAATCAACCCATTCTTTCACAGATGTGACAGTAACAGAAAAAAAATTGGATAATATACATTATTGAATCATATTATTCTCATCAAGAAAATCTTCTTGGAGTTCCCGTAGTGGTGCAGCAGAAACGAATCCGATTTGGAAACACGAGGTTATGGGTTCGCCCCTGGCCTCCCTCAGTGGGTTAAGGATCCAGTGTTGCTATGAGCTGTGGTGAAGGTCGCAGACAAGGCTCAGATTTGGCATTGCTGTGACTCTGGCATAGGCCGGCGGCAACAGCTCCGATTTGACCCCTAGCCTGGGAACCTCCATATGCCATGGGTGATGCCCTAAAAAACAAAAAAAAGGAAAATCTTCTCTAATAATTAAGTTTCACTAATATCTTATATTAGAAAAAGAAGTGCCCTGGATAACAGATTTAAACATTAAAATGATGCGTTTGTTTTAAATTAATAAAAATATATTCTGGCTATACTACAGTGGTTGGCATTAAGTCAGAATACCAATAATATTTATTTTTTCTTAAAGGGAACCCTCCTACACTGTTGGCAGGGATGTAAATTCATGCATCCATTATGGGGAACAGTATGGATTTTCCTTAAAAAACTAAATATAGAATTACCATATGATCCAGTAATCTCATTCATGAACACCTAGCCAGAGAAAACCATAATTTGAAAAAATGCATGCACCACAATATTCATTGCAGCACTATTTACTATAGCCAAGATATTGAAGCAACGTAAATGTCCATCAAGAGAGGACTGGATAAAGAAGTGGTACATATATATATACAATGGAATATTAGTCATAAAAAGAACAAAATAATACCATTTACAGTAGCATGGATGGACCTAGAAATTATCACACTAAGTGAAGTAAGTCAGACAAAGAAAGACAAATACCATATGAGATCACTAATATGTGGAACCTAATAAAAAGATACAAAATAATTTATTTACAACCCAGAAACAGACTCAAAGATTTCAAAACTCAACTTATTACTACCAAAGGGGAAATGGTGGGGAGAGGGATAAACTGAGAGGATGGGATTAACATATGCACACTACTATGTATAAAAAAGATGGGCCACTCTCTAGCCCCATACACAAAAATAAACTCAAAATGGATTAAAGACCTAAATATAAGACTGGATACTATAAAACTCTTAGAGGAAAACATACACAGAACACACTTTAACATAAAGTGCAGCAATATCGGTTTTGACCTACTTCCTAGAGTAATGAAAATTAAAACAAAAATAAACAATTGAGCTTAAAAGCTTTTGCAGAGCAAAAGAAACCACAACAAAGAAAAGACAACCACAGAAAGGGAGAAAAATCTTTGCAAAGCCACCAACAAGGGATTAATCTCTAAAATATACAAATATACAGCTTTATACCTAAAAACTCAATTAAAAAATGGTCAGAAGATCTAAATAGACATTTCTCCAAAGACGAGAGACAGATGACCAAAAAGCACATGAAAAATTCTTAGCACTAATTATTAGAAAAATGTAAATCAAAACTGCAACGAGGTATCAACTCACACCAGTCAGGTGAGAATGGCTATCACCTTTTTGATGATGGAGAGGATGTGGAGAAAAAAGGAACACTCCTACACTGTTGGTGGGATGTAAGCTGGTATGGAGCTTCACTATGGAGAATATGGAGGTTGCTTAAAATCTAAATATATGACCCAGCAATCCCACTCGGGCATCTATCCAGAGATAACCATACTTCAAAAATGTATATGCACCTCATTGTTCATTTTAGCACTATTTACAATAGCCGATACATGGATGCAACATAAATGTCCACTGAGAGAGGACTGGATAAAGAAGTCACACATATATACATCGGAATATTAGCCATAAAAAGAATGAAATAATGCCATTTGTAGCAACATGGATGTTCCTAGAGGTTATCATACTAAGCAAGTCAGGCAAAAGAAGACATAGCATATGATATCACAAACATGTGGAATCCAATAAAAAGGGATACAAAAGAATTTACAAAACAGAAACGGATTCAAAAATTCTGAAACCAATATATGGTTACCAAAGGAGAAACCTGGGGAGGGGAAGGATAAATTAGGGTATTGAGATAGATATATACGTACTACTATATATAACATAGGTAACAAGGACCTACTATATATACAATACTGTGTAATAACCTATATGGGTGAAGAATCTAGAAAGGAATGGATATATGTTTATTTATAATCTATTTACTTTGCTTTACACCTGAAACTAACACAACTTTTGTTAAGTCAACGATACTCCATTAAAATTTATTTTAAAAAATTATTAGTGCTTTATCTTCATAGATTCGTATCACCATAAGATTACACTTTGAAATAAAGTCTTTTTTGGAAATTGAAAATACTATAAAGTAAATCTATATAATTAATTCAAAAAAGTTTTCTTGTTATTTAAGAGATTAAGCTCTGATCTGTTCTTGCTTATAATAATTTACTGACTATTTACACTTATGGAACTGTATCCTCATTAAGTTTGCAGCAATAACTTTTTCAAAATGCTATGGATTTATTTTATGAGTAACAAAATTTCTTGAATAAAAAAAGAGAGATGGGTAACAAGGTTCTACTATAAATAGCACAGGGAAATTTACTTAATATTTTATAATAAACTACATTGGGAAGGAACCTGAAAAAATATGGATATAGGTATATGGACAAAACTGATTCACTTTGCTGTACACTTGAAACTAACACAAGACTGTAAGTTAACTATACTCCAATAAAATTAAAAAAAAATTTCTGTTCACACATGGGCAATAACACATTTTGGAATTTATTAAGAAAAACATGTTAAATTGTGATAAACCTACCAATATATTGCTGTTAGCCTGTAGGTCCTGGCGAAGAGAAGAATTTCGAAGTTCCAAGTTGTAATTAGAAATGGTATTTTCTGGAAAATCAAATGACTTACTATCTTGCTAAAAGTGAAAATCTCTTCTGCTGAATTTTTAAAGAATTACATTTATATACTATTAAATATCATCCATGCATGAGATAATACCAGCTTAGGACACTGCCTGGCACTTAGTAAGAACTCAATATATTTTAGCTATCATTATTACTGCCATTATTGTTGTTATTATTTAAAAAGAAGTCATTCCTTAAACAGAACTATATTGAATTCCTGGAGCCCCTTCTCCTTATTAGTTCTCTGCCTTAATATACATTACACATTTCTTTGAGTTCTTTAATTATTAAAATAGGAATAATAATACTTATCTTACAGAGTTATTACAAAATTTAGCATGGAAAGCACCTAGCATAGTGCCAGCCTTATTAAATTTTCAGTAAATGTTATCTATAGCTATTAGAATAACTATATACACAAAGTCAGTAACTGCAAAATCACTCAGTTCAACAGGTTTTGTGTAATTTACTTTTGGGAAATCATTGATTAGGACTGAATATTGTTATTATTTATTATAAGGCAAACTTATCTTGACTATGTGGCAGATACGAAGAAAATTTGACTCTTACATTAGGGAATTATAATTATGGCAACACAAAGAAAGACAATTCATTCCCTCAGACAAACAAGAAATACGATACCTGAGATAAAATGCCTCAACATTTACACCTGCCCTATTTTTTTACTGCACAGAAACCACATTTTCCAAAGTGTTTTATAAATGTTATTTTTGATCGTGAAAGGCTTTATGAAGTTTACGTTTTATAAAAGACAGATGACTAGCTAGTTCTCATAAAGGAAATCTGGTTAGAGAGGGAAAAAAAACATACTTTTCCTCCTTTTAGACATGTTAAAATATATTAATAAACAAACCTAAATAATGAATGTGACCATAAGAAAACATATGAAAATACTGATCTGTTAAATTCATAACATACATTCACAAGTCCTAAGATAACCACTTCTGACTTTTGGGTAAGGCATAACAGAAGGAAGCTGTTAAATCAATAATAGAGTATTAGGGGAACTGAGTGGAGTATTAGGTGAACTGAGACCCATTCTAAGCTTAGGTCTATTAAATAATCTTATACTAAGTGTGAAATAGTAAATTATCTCCCTAGTTAACTTATCATAAAGTACCAGATGAACTGACCAGTCTTTTTAGCATTATGAGAGCTTATTTTGGCACTAAGCTATAGTTGTTGAATATGAGTCCTGGATATGAATATTATATTTTAAGTTGTATTAAATTGCATTACTTATATTAATACTATTTTGAAAACAGAAGTATTTTTTTTGTTGCTGTGAAGGGGATGAGCATACATCTACATAACTGTAAAATAAAAAGCTGTCACTAATACAACTCAAAAAAACTCAACATTTTTAAAGAATCAGAATATACACCACTGTAATTCTAAAATATAATTAGTTGGTTAATAATGAAAATAGAAAAGGATTAAGAAGCATAAGTGTGATCTGTGTCCTCAAAAAAGAATTCATTATTTTGAAATTCACAAGGCATGTAAAATAATACAGCATACTGTTAAGTTCTGAAAAATTTGGTTAAAATAAAAGAATAAGTACAATCAAAGACAAGATGGTAGTGATCCCTATCAGTTCGAATTATCAAGAAAAGGAAAAATGAGACTTAAGATGTGGGAGAATAAAGAACTGAAGATGGGTAAGAAACCATATAAGAACAGAAGTTTAGGAGGCAGTGAAAGAAAGAATCTAACGGGAGCTGGAGTAGGCACTGGGGAGTCAGAGTCAATGAACAAAATTATACGGTAGCTTTAAATTTGATTTAATGTACGCAACATGCATTCTTGAAAAGCTGAGTCAGGAGGAAAGCAGTGCTTTAGGAAACTTTGCCTGTTAGGGATAGTAGAATGTAAGACATCTGTCAGTTTTTAAAATGAGCCTTGGCTTTCTCTCAAATTTCAAGGTTATTTTAGCGTTCAGGTAAAATTCCCAGAGATGTTGATGCAAATTTAGACTTCTCTAAGATCTAGCAATCATGCCTTCTTATAAAATTTACAGTGTAAATGTAAATAAAAATAAGTACTCTAATAGAAAATCTAAAATGTGAAATAATACATGGTAAGGAAAGGAATATTTACTGAACAAATACTCTGCTGGGCATTATGCTAACTGTACATTATCCATTGTCTTCAGTTATTTCATCTTTGCAATACAATGCTGATGATACTAATAACACAACATTTATGTGGTTAGAGCAATACAAAATTGACAATGTTCAGCATTTTTGACAAACAATTTCATAAGGTTCAGATTAATATGCCAGTAATTGGAGTAATTTCTATAGAGAGAGTATCTTGTTAATCTTTTCAGGAATTATACCAAATTGTGTTATAGGAAGAAAGTGGAGACAAAAGTGTAACCTGACCAAAGTCAGCTGAAAAACAGTGCTCAACAATATCTCATCTTCCTCATTTCTAAAATAATTCTATGTCCAATATACATGACTCAGAACCTAATTACAAAATTCAGGGGAAACACGTTTTGGAATGAGAATATGTATATATAAATTTACCTAAGTGTCTATGTATATCTGCATTCATATTTTATATGTGTTTACATACATTCTGCCATCTTCACGTTTTCTATATAAGGATTTTCACATTTTCACACATATACATATACACACACGCACACTGACATCCTTTTCTCTGACAATATTTTCCCTTTGAAGTGTTTCCAAAGTTTCAAAAGAATTCTACACTCCCATAGGGAGTTTAGAGTTTAGAGATTATTTTATGAATATGAATTTATTTTATGAGTGTTTATAATCCATCAATGAACAGTTCCTCTTTTATCATTCACTCAGGCAAGACTAATAATAAAAATTTATACTGGGATTCATGAAGAGAGAAAATGTACAAAATTCAGGTTAGCATTGGATTCATTTTTATAACTCAAATATCATTTAGCTCAGTGGTTCTTGAGTTATGATTGTCTTTCAAAATAACAAAGCTATTATTGCAGCTTTAGAGTATCTACACACTGCCAGCACCAATGATCGATTCAGTAAAAAAGGCAAATGAGTTATTAAAAAAAACCTGAATAAAAATTATATCACTGAATTCCCTGCTTTCCCACTGGCTATGCTGGAGTCTAAGTGTAGAGGTAGTAGTAGGGGGGCCCCTATAGAAGCATAAAGCAGGTATCAGTGAGTATCAACGATTTTCTTACATTGTGTTAAAAAAAGAAGAAAAAGAAGAAAACATTAGATAGGTCCTTGCAATGAGTAAGGTACATGTTTATGTTGGAAATTTTAATATAAGCTTTGCAAATTTAATTTAGCGGCTTACTGATCCTATGAAATACTCATGGAAATGGTCTTACAGAGTCATATGAAGAAGAACATGTTTATGAAACTATGGTCAGAGTAGATAAAAGGATATAATTGTTAGAAATAAATATTTTCTTCTTTATAATGAAATAGAATTGATTTAACACAAAGGAAAATTTTTTAAAAAACTTCTGAAATCATCTGAATATTCTTTTAAAAAGTTAATGTTATAAAGAAAGGACCCAGAATAATTCTATACAAATAACTGCAACTGAAACTCTTTATAAATTATTTCACAGGAGTAAAAGCTATGAACTTAATGATCTGGAAGAGTCAGTTAAAACTGTAAGTTCTAGAATAGATACAGTTGTAAAAGAAGAGTTTAAATAAATGAGTAATATGATCCAAAGCATAAAAACCGGGTGCTAATTTTAGAAAGACTCAGAGCAGGTTGAATAGATTAAGCATTTTGCATTGTAAAATCTACTGATGTTTTAAAATCACATGAAATAAAATATGAACAGCTGGTTGTCTTTTACAAGTTCCCAAGTAAAAATGATTATTTTCTACTGGGGTAATCACTGACTGATTTATTTCCTCCTTCCATGTGCTCACATTTTAATGTTCCTAAATGCTAAGAAGAGGTCAATCTTTGCAAATAAATGTATTTGAAATGACAAAAAAAAGTGTTAAATTTTAATATACTTTCAATCATTGGCCAAATATATATTATACTCAATATTTCCAGGACAATTTCAGTGTCAAAGATTTAGAAACTCTTAGATAATACCAACCATGATAACTGAGCACGAAAAAGCCACTTGTTGTGAAATCACTGTGAAATTTGATTAGAATCTGATTTGAAGTGCTGTACACTGATTCCAAAGCAGTATTGCCACTGAACTGTCCAATCTGTGGTGAGTTTTGGTCTGGTCCATCCCTATTAGAGAGACAAAGAGCAGAGAGGGGAGAGAGACCGAGATTGATTTTTTGGAAAATTTTACACAAGGTTTAATGAAATTATTAAATATGAGATGATCAAGATGCAGTAGATAAAACAATCAATGAGTGCCAAACATATTGGAATACTTTGTTTATTTAGGTGATAGCATATTTAAAAATGTAAAATATAAAAACAAATTGCATCAGTATGTAAAGGCAAGTCACCCATATTAGCTGTAATCAATTGCACTGTCTTTGGTTTCCAAACCACAACCCAGATCCTCCTAAATGCATGGGGTGTACCCTCTTTTTACATTCTTCAAAACAATCTTGACATACACAGACTTAAATTTAGGAAGAATTTTAGAACTCATATGATAGTTCAATTAAACAGTTGTCAAAAATTAATTCAGGTATTTTCTTTATATTTTTAAACAGAGATGTGTCAGTAATAATACAGATATATCTTATGATGAATTATTATGACAGAAATTCAGTAGTTTTATTAAATAACTGTTATTGGAACACAAGTACTTAAATTTCACTAGTTCTGTAAATGGAGACCTTCTTACCTTAAACTGTAATTCCCTGTTTCTGCACATTATCCTGATAATAAATTTAAATCTTTTTTCACCCATAAAGTTTTTGTTCTACATGTGTAGCTACTTCGTGGGCAAATAAGCTAAAAGTTATTTCTCTTGTTTATTGTATTCTGCAAAACACACTTTCACCCTCAGTTACTAACACCAATTCAAACATCTGGTGGCAGTTTGTACACAGGATTGTGATATATTTTCATTCCTACCTTGTTTGGCTGTTATATATAGTTCAATCAGTCAATAACAATGGTCTTGGCTTACCATACAGTAATGAAATCATAGATTGGTTCTGTTTGAAGGACAGTAAAATTGATGTAGATTCCATTTCCAGGGGGCACTCTTACAAGCCAAAAACAGTCTTGAAAATTCGGATATTCATCGGGATACCCAGGAGAGTAAATGGTGCCATTCATTGCTGTTATATTTCCTCCACAAAGAGCTACAAAAAGATACAAAACAAAATGTTTAAAGAGAATCAAAACAAACTAATTATAGAGAAAAAGGCAAATGTTCCATAGCTCTTAAATACTATAGAAGACATCCGTGTTTTTTTTTATTAAAATATAGTTGATTTATGATGTTTCTTCAATTTCTGTTGTACAATAAAGTGATGCAATCGCACACAGTTCCCTGTGCTGTAGAGTTGTGCCCCACTGCCCATCCATTCCGAATATAACAGTTTGCTTCCAAAAAAAATCTTCAAATGCCTTTCCATTCCACTCCATCCCCTCTCCCCCCTGGAAAACACAATTCTGTTCTCCTTGCTCACGATCTGTTTCTTGTTTTGTAGATAGGATCACCCGTCCCTGTATTTTAGATTCCACAAATAAGTGATATCATATGGTATTTGTCTTTTTCCTTCTGGCTTACTTCACTTAGTAGGAGAATCTCTATGTGTCGTTTTTACCACTGTTAAGTTATGTAAAACAAAGCTGGCAACCATGAACAAAACATAGTGAGCCTTTATTTATTTTTCAACATGTACACTACATAGTTATTCACTCTCACTAAATTAGTAAATGATACCACTTTCTCTTTTTTCAAATACTTAGTGTTCAATTTTTGTCTATCATGCATACATATAAGACCTTATAAGTAGTTGAAGGCGTATTGATTTTAAAGGTTTTTATTTTAAAAGAAAAATGTCTAAGTTCAGTAGTAGTATCTGGGTTACTTGTTATACATGAATGATTATTAAACACATACACATGCACCCACACAGACACTACACAGGAGAAGCTCTAAAGTGTAAAGCAAATTTACGGTCATGTTCAGTGGAGAAGGTTAGGACTCCTGCCAACAAAACCAGTTGTTTATTATGGAGCCTCAAGGGTTTTGATCTGTGTACTAAATATAATTTTTTCAACTGAAATAAAGATTGTATATTTAGCATGCTATTTGAAGAGGAAGACAAAAAAAAAAGAGTACCAAAACAGGAATTATTCAACATAGATGTTATCGCCTAAAAGACAGCTTCAAGTTAGAAGCATACCTTCACACCTTGGAAGTGGATGATTCCAGTTACGACTCACTCCATGAAGGCAAGTGAGAGCTGAATTTCCAATCAGTGTGTATCCAGGAAAACATTCAAATGAAATAGTTTGACCCACAGTAAAATCATTGCCGATGACAAAACCATTACGAAATGGGCGTGGATCAGGACAGCTCTGCAACTGATAGGCTGGAAAAGGTAAAAAGAAAGATGTTTTCCCTGAGTTTTGAAAGACCACCAATGGCACAATTTGCAACTTGAAAGACAGATGAATAAATGTAATGCCACTTGCAGTTGGTTATAAATAATAATTTAGGTTTATGACAAATTATGTCAATGATGTATATGATTTTTGTTTATAATTTTCATATTTAAAATTTTAGTAGAATTCAATAACATGCACTCAGTTATTTTACCCACCTATGAAATTTATCTAAATTATAAGTTTTAATGAAAATGTAAATTACCCTTATATCCACAATTTTAATCAAACATATTCTGATTCCTTTAACTAGAATGCAGTTGCTTCCTGGTTATATTGCATGTATCAATAAAATGGCTATAAGTGTTAACCTAATTCTGACCCATTTTGATTTTTTTAACTAACTTCTCCTCTAAAAGAAACAAACCACACCATCCCTCTAAAGAGTTTCTCCAAATAAGTTATTTAATAATATAATGTAATAGGAAAAAAAATCCTTCTAATATAAATTCTGTACCTCAGTTATAATGATATTTTTGGCACTGCAATAAGACTTACAATTTGTTCATATCACTTTTGTTCTACATTCTATGAGGTCAAAATTGCTTTTTTTTTTTTTTTGGTTTTTGTTGTTTATCACTGTTCCCTAAAAGACTTGCTTACTGTCTTTCACATAGTAGGTGCTTAATAAACACTGCTGAATAAATTTTGAGCCTATAAACAGTATATATAGTCATATAGCATTAATATTTAGGACTTTTAAGAACTTTGAAATTATATTATATTTAATAAAATTATAACTACAATCAGAGACTCTTTTATACTGATGATCAAATTCTTTTTTTTTAAACTTCTTTACTATTTAGTAATTCCAAAGTTACACAAAGGTTGTAAGAATAGTAAGAACTTCAGCATGGCTTCATCCATGTTTCATAGTGGTGAACTTTGACACATTTTCTTCATCATTCTCTCTTCTTCCCCTTACCCTGCCCTGTGTCTACATACAAGGATGTGTGTGAGTATGTGTGTGTATGTATGCATGTGAACATACTTTTTACTTTCCAAAATAATTGAAAGTTGCAAGCATGATGAGACATCACTGCTACTTCCTAAAGAAAAGGACACGTCTACATAGCCACAATATTGAGAAAATTAACACTGAGAACCTAAATTCTAAATTATACCAATCAAAAACTTACATTTAAAGTTAAATAGGAATTCCCATCATGGCTCAGTGGAAAGAAATCTGACTAGCATCCATGAGGACGCAGGTTCAATCCCTGGCTTTGACCAGTGGGTTAAGGATCTGCTGTTGCTGTGAGCTGTGGTGCAGGTCACAGATGCGGCTCAGATCTGACATTGCTATGGCTGTGGCATAGGCCAGCGGCTACAGCTTCAATTTGACCCCTAACCTGAGAACCTCCATATGTGTGGGTGTCCCCCTCAAAAACAAATACAAAGAAAAAGTTAAACTCTCCAAAGTCATTTATAAAAACAATTACTCCAATTTTTAAATGTTTCAGAATTAATAAACAATCTTTTTAAGATATCAAGTGCTTATATTCTCAGTCTGTTTCTTTATTCAAATTAGTATTCCACAAACACCAGAAAAATATCAAAACCAAAAGACTCATTTCAATTTAAGACAAATGTATATCATTTGACAGCTAGGAGCTGGGATATATTACTCTCTTAAACAAGCCCTTTCTATTTTCACTCACATGTGAAAGATACTTCTTCCAATTTTATTGAAATGTAGTTAACATATAGCACTGCATGAATTTAAGGTTATAATATAATCATTTGATGGATATATTGTGAAATGTGGGCCACAGTGAGTTTAGTTAGAACAGGTTAAGACTCATAGACAATTCCTGTGATGATTTATACATTTCTCTCCTTTTACTTTTTAGTTTAATAAAGAAGTATGGGAGGAGTTCCTTGTGGCTCAGTGGTTAATGAATCCAACTAGGAACCATGAGGTTGTGGGTTTGATCCCTGGCCTTGATCAGTGGGTTAAGGATCTGGCATTGCCATGAGCTGTGGTATAGGTTGCAGACACTGCTTGGATCCTGCATTGCTGTGGCTGTGGCAGAGGCCGGCAGCTACAGCGCCTGTTAAACCCCTAGCCTGGGAACCTCCATATGTCACAGGTGAGGCCCTAGATAAGGCTAAAAAAAAAAAAAAAAAAAGTATGGGAAATAGATTTTAAATGTTCCAGAGGAAACTTCCCATTGCAATATCGTATAGAAGACAGGGGTTAATGTGCCACTAACAACATTAACTTTGGAACCAACTCCTTAGGAGAAGAGTAAACTTCACTTCTACTATGTATTTTTCCATAATGCAAAATGTTTTGTAAAGTCTAACTATAAAATTATCTAAAACTAACATTGATTCTGTGAATTTGTATCAACCTATTTCTCAAAAAAAGTCATTAGCTTTATGATATATGTTCAGTAAAAAAAGATAGTTTTAAAATTCAAAGTAATTCATAAATCTAGTGATCACTGTAATAATTATGGCTCATGTCAATGATATTAATATTATATCAATAGTTAACAAACGCTATATTTTTATGATTACGGAACTAATGAACTTTTTCAAGGATACATTAACTGAAAACTTCAGCTAATAAAGTTCAAATTCTAGTTTCACTTCATTCAAATAAAAACGTTGTTTTGGGAGGCCAAGGAAAACGAGAACAGGCAAAAGAAGATAAAGTCAGGTTTAAGGGAAATAGCAAAATTCTTGGCAAAAGGCCCTGTGTACTTGCTGCAGAAGGACCACAAATGTACCTCTGAGTATTTAATTTAATTTAATTTAACTTAATTTTTTTCTTTTTAGGGCTGCACCTGTGACATATGGAAGTTCCCAGGGTCAAATGGGAGCTACAACTGCAACAATGCCGGATCAGAGCTGCATCTGCAACCCATGCTGCAGCTTGCAGCAATGCTAGATCATTAACCCACTGAACGAGGTCAGGGATGGAAACCACAACCTCATTGATACTAGTCAGGATCTTAACCCACTGAGCTATAATGGGAACTCCTCTCTGAGATTTCTAGCAGCAAAGAAGGAACTCAATCAGTTACCCAAGTGCTTTTAAAATAATTACTTTCCTCAGGAACATGGTTAATTTTGTACTCAGGGGCTACAGAAATGACTTCTATTTATGAAAGGACTATGTGTGATTTAGCGCTCTTAAATTATATACGAAAGCATAATACAAATATAGTCATTTAGACCCACATATTTGGATGATACAATATCTATGTTTTAACTATTCTTAAATTTCCTTAAATGTATACATTATGGTATATATTTTACATTCATTTTATCAAATAAACTTCAAAACAGCTTATCTCAGATGTACCATTACTAACTCCACCATGAAAATGAAGAAATGGACTTGTGCCCTAGGTAATTTAAGATTGAACAGAGAGAATTAGCACTTAAGCACAGGTCTGCCTGAGTCTAAGCTTTATATTCCAAAGTGATAAAAATCTTGCTCAAGGTCATGCAGTAGTTTTACACTGAAATACTTTTAACTGTCAAAGTATTTATTTCATATTCTCATTGAATCAAGGAATGTCATGTTAGTCTTTCATCGTTAAGTAAAAGAAAATAACTTTACATATAATAGATGAGTACCACAAAATATCTTTTCAATACATACACTCTGATGTAAAAGCAAAGACAAATCTTGGATATCCACCATGCCTTGCTTGACTGCCTTGCCTTGATTTAATTTGATTGTGTATTAATATTTATACAATCCTTTTTCATGGTTAGATCTCATAAGGCCTCAGAAAGACATCATTTCCCCCTACGCAGTTGCCTGAAAATTGAATTATTAAAAACTCTTCCTAATTTAAGCTTGCCTTGGTTTACGTTCCTTTCTCTCTTTAAAATATAATACAGAAAATATTTAGAGCGAGTTAGATTGCTAATAGCTGTTTGGAGGCTAAATAAGATTTCATTCTTTATGATTCCTCTCACCTTGGTATACAATGTGGAACCCTTGTTTGTTTTGTGAATAGTCACTGTGAAAATACAAGCTGGTTTCATGGGTTGTGCTAAATAGGGAAGACGGTATTTGAGGACCACTAAGTCGGCCAATAACAGTACTAGTTTCTGAGGATCCACTTCTTACTTCCAAATAATCATGTATGGTTTCTGTAGAAAAATTTACAAACTGCAGATGTACACCTAAGGAAGGAAAACAAACATAATACAACTTTTATTTTTTTTACCATATCTCATGTACACACGTACACAAACACACATGTTCGCATTAATGTACTTATGATACGATTCTATTTAGGATGAGAGGCACACTCTCAAGGTCTAGGCCATAGGTTTCCTGTCTGTCCAGGATAATTAGCTTTCCTATAATTCAAAGTAACAGAATACTGTGCCCAAATGTGAACTATTTGTCATTTGGGAAAATCTCTTTCATTTCACTTCATTGTCACCAGAGCAAAACTAATCAATAGTTTTCTTGCTATTTAATACCATTTAAAATTGCGTCAACCAGTTTTTGAAATAAAAGGCCACTTGATAATTTGCGCTTTGTAAAAGGCCAATTTGAGGCCAAAACATGAGAGTTAAGTTTTATATATTAACATAATAAAACTTCACAGCTGTGTTAGAAATCAGTCATTCGTATACAGGGGATAAATTAATTTGTGCAAAATATCATTTTCAGACATGTAATTTTCAGTGTGCTCTTTTAGTATTTTGCTTACCAAATTTTACATAAAATTTGCCATAAAATCTAGGAATCATTGTTATATGATACCATATTACAAAATAGTCTCAATATCTTTATACAAATATAACTAAAGTATGATAGTTAAATGTCTCTCGGATAGAAAAAAATAAAGTTAAACCCCACGAGATATGTTTCCTAATTCAATTAATATTTGATTTCATTGAATTTGATGTTTTTTTTTTACAAGTACCAGTATCTAAATTGTTAATAATAAAACCTAACATTTATTGTATTTTCTTTTTGCTAGGTACTATTTTAAGTTTCTATATATGCTGACATTTCATGCTCATAGTTACTCATGAGAATGAGGAAACTGAGGCACAAAAAAGCTAAACAATATGTTTAGACAACATCTTAAAAGAGCTGAAATTCAAACTCAGACATTCTGGATCTTGAGTGCTTGCCCTTAATAATTACTAGGGTTCTCAAGTAAAGGCATATTTTGTGATTGGAAAAAGAGTTACATGGAGACTCTGTTACACAGAAAGAGTTCAGTGAAAAAAGAAATTTGGTACATATTGAAAATATGTTTCAAAATATTAAATATGTTTCTGGACAATCAGAAAAACTTCTAAGAACTTTGAAAATGTCATCTAATATGTAAGCCTACAAGAAGTGCATATTTTTCTAAAATCTTCCACTGAATCCCCTTTTCATGAATTATCTTGCCAATAATTCTTTCACAGTCACAGAAATTACTTTAAGTGTTGATGTGGATTCAATTTTCTTTTGAACATTTATAAATTAGTTGTTAAAATACATTAGAACCAATATTTGATTTAACCAAAACTCAAAGAAAGCAGTGGGATTATTTAAATGCAGCCAAATCACAAACAATCTCTTATGTTTTCATTTCCAAAATAGAGATGCATATTCTTTTGAATTTTTAATCAACTTGACTTTTAAAAGAAAGCATTAGCAAGAGGTAAGCTGAGGATGATATAACCCTTTTGCAAAGATGTTTAATAATTTATTTTAAAATAATTAATTTAGCTCCATCAGCAATTTGGGATGAATCCTAAGTGGCTACTACAAGACACAAGAATAACCATATTGTTTCAAAACTATTTTTCATTTACATTAGCATTTTCTTTCAATCAAAGGACACAGAATTTGAATACAACTTCAAATTAAGGGTGCTTCCATGCTATAACCAGAATAGTTCTCATTAGAAAGCCCCCGAGAATTTTTCTCTCTGTGGTCCTCCACTCTTCCAAAACCTCAGGCCAGTCACACAGTGTTGAAACTTGTTGAATTTCTTTAGCTTTCTTATCTGTATTTTTTTTTCATGTGTAACTGTTTACCTAGAATTTTTTTCCTATTCCCCACATTTTTTCCTATTACCCTCTTTTTTGGGCTTTTACTTATCTCTAAAGTCATAGTTCAGGCATCACTTCCTCTGGCGCACCTTTTCTGCATTTCCTGGTCTAGACTGGATGTCTGTACTAAGGACAGTCCTACAGTCTTTATGATACTTCACTGGAATAGCATATGTTATTATCTGTCTCCTGATTGTGACTGTGACAATGAGGAGGCTGTGACTCTTCACTGTAGCTTAAGTGGAAAAAGGTACAAAGTCCATTTTACTATGCATTTTATCCCTAGCACTTAGCATGGTACCTGGAGTAAAATATGCACATACTCAGTTCAGAATTATCAAAACTATGGGTTTCTGTGAATTTACGTAAAACACTTCAATACAAATTTTTATTTTGAGGCTGTAGATGCTGTGGAGTAAATAAGGAACCTAAATTTAGTCCTCAATATGTGAGATAGTATAGAATATCTTTAACTGTTTTAAATCTACTAAGTTCGTACTTCAAGGAGTATCTACTCATCCTAGTCTTCTGTAATTCAATGAATAAGTCTGTCCTCAATCTAACACTTAAAATTATGCATTTATAGACTAATGGGATGTAAAGAAGCTACAAAAGCATATATTAGTGATACAAAAGAGAAAGTAATTTATTAAATGCAATATATATAAGGCAACATATCCAAACACTGGGGATTCTCTTTTTAGAATTATAAAGGTATTATATCTGCATTGGTATTAACTAATAGAAAAAATGTACTTCTTTTCAAATATAAAATCTTATTTATTTATAGTGAATATTGAGTGAATAAAATAAATTACCAGAAAATAATTTTTCTAAGTACTACTTGGTTACAACAAGAAAATAGATGCAAAAACAATTATAATAGAAAATCATGTTGAATTTATCATTGCCACAAACATCTAACTGGGGCTATATCCATGCACATCAACTGGAAAACAGTATAAAGTTTATTTATTTATCATCTACCTATGAAATTAAAAAATCCCCATATCCTTTCAATTATCCAAGTATTCCAAGTGAAATATATATAATGCCAAAGTAAATTACATTTTGTGAATATTTCATAAGTTATTATTAGACCTTGTGATTTATTTTTAAGACTACAGTAAGGATATTGAAAAATATTTCTTATATTTTTCATGTACATACCAAAACCCACAGGCAGCTTTATTGTCCAAGTGCAATCTAAACTGCTGGGGTAGTTTCCAGGAAACCCAGGGCTGAGGATCACACCACTGAAATCTGACATAGCACCACCACACTGAGCTGCAAGAGAACAGAAGTCCCACCTAAGCCAAAGCAGTAGAATGCTTTACTCTGTTAAAAACAGATAGAATCATTTCAAGTTGTAATCAAGTCTCTGACTTAAAACTGCTTGAGATAAATCTGAAGACTGTCAATTCTCATTCACCACATGATAGTAATAAAATATAATGAAGTGACAATGCATTTTGTGAAATAGCAATAAAGAGATAACTTACGTCCTTCCTCAGAAATAAATACAAGCTAACTCAATTATTGCACAGTAAGAAGAAGCTCTTGTGCAGTGAGTATGATCACACAAGGAGCACATGAGGTTTTCCACAGTGAGCAGTGCACATCTTATCCTAAAATACTTCCAGAAATGTTTTGATTCATTGCACACATGATGTAATTTAGAATAAAATCAAGCCAGCAATATCCATTCTAAGTATTGTATTGAGAGATTCATTTTCCTGACCTTCCCCCCTTTTCCTCTTTTTGTGAGGAGGCTAAAGATTTTTAAGAAACATATCGGTTTCCATTGGTAATACGTGATGGGTTTACACATATATATCCTATAATATGGACTCATTTTATCCTTAAATAATCTAGAAAAAAATTAGGAAGTATACAGGTTAAAAGTACTCACATTCGAGAACTCAGGCATGAATGTATGCTTGCTTTAGAATTCCTGTCACACTGATTTACTATCGATAACTTAAGCATAAATTTTAGGAACAGATAATTATCCAAATTTTAATTTTACATAATTATATGGAACTCTTTAACATGTATTAATATAACAAATACATTTTAGAAGCTAATTCTTTCCTCTATATGTGCATCTTTATCATTTCATCACAGAAGAAATAAAATACACATTTGTTTAATTATGGGTTGAAGGATCAAATTTCATAACTGCAAGTTCATGAGTTACCTGTACACTCATCTGTAATTTCACATATTTATTTACTGTTATGAATAGCAGCAGATAGATACTCAAATTCCAGGTTATATATCATAAGGGAAAATTCAGTAGAACAATTTACCAATATTCTGTATGATATCAATAACCAGTTTAACATCTATATTTAACTATGTGAAATAAATAAATTATGTATCAAGCAGATTTAACTAGGAGGATATATATAAACTTGCAGTCAGTATGCATATAAATCTTTCTTTTGAGTTTGTAATTATTATTGAGAGCTAAAGACACACCTGTGTATTTTTCCATCCTTCTAAAATCTCAGTTGATCCATCCTTAAACCAGAGCGATTGTCAACGTTAGTATAATATTCAAGTTCATCAATTAATTTTCCTAAAATTTGATTAATCACACAATCTGACAGTTAAGGAGTTGCAGGTAAAATATTTTGGCCAATTAAAATAACTTTTAAGGTTTCGTGCAAGAGTGCAATTGTACGTTTGTTTTGCTTTATTCTGAATTTTGAGTGAAAGAACACAAAGACTCTCTTTTGCTTTCTTTCCTTCAAAATCTCAAGTGTTTGATTTCTCACTATCCCTCTAACTCTGCTACTTTATGACTCTTTAGATATGATCTGCAAATCCTGAGAAAAGATTATATAAACATGTAGGGTGAAGACAGTCATCTACAAGCCAAGGAAAGAGGCTCTTGGAAGAAAACAACCGTACCAGTACCTTGATTTTGAACTTTTAGCTTCTAAAACTACAACAAAATTAATTCTTGTTGTTTAAGCCATCCAGTCTGTTGTATTCTGTTATGGCAGCCTAAGCAAACTCGTATAATACAGGTTGAGTTATTTACACTGGTAGGTGATAAAAGTCACACCAATCCTTCTTTTTTTCCCTTTTTCCTACTCAGAAAGGGTCGTCTTCTTCATCGATTTATCCTAATTACACATTATCATCCAAAACTCTTTGTAAATTTTACTAACTATGTTTACCAGTTACTTCAGTCAACACCATTCTATCTTTCTGGAATTCCATCATGTAGTCAGTGGTATATTTACCATTCCTCTAAATTTCTCTCATTTCATTTCTTTTATTTCTACCATTCTAAATGGTAAACAAATGTTTTAAGGATAGAGATCAAATCTCATACTTCTTTTTCATCCTCTACAGAGCCCTGTATGTTAATGGTTGCATACAGACACCAGAATGAAAAAGAGAAGAAAAGCAAAAATGGTTAGAAATAATTGGAAGCTGCATTAAGTTAGGGCAAAAATCAGGGCCCATACTTTCAAAGTCCCAAGTATTCTTTTGATACATCTCTTATCTCAATGACTTATTACCAATGAAGGCATCTCATGGGCTATGCTGCTCCCCTGGTAGACTCCAGCTTCCTTGTGTATTCTGACTCAATAGGAAGCAATAGGATATTTACTTATATTCATGGTCTTTGGTTACTTCTACCAGATCATACTGAGAAAACTCTCTGGAAACCCAAAAACCTAATTCCTTTTATCAGTTTCTATAATTAACTAATCCATTCATACTGAGTTTGGGGCAAAAAAAGAAAGTAATTAAAAATGTTTTTTAAAAAGTAAAGTACTTATCTCAAAATATTACTTCCATAAAACTTGACAAAAGGCAAATTATTTCATATACAAGGTGTATATTTAAGATTTGATATAGCTTATAAGTGATTTATAGTTAACTTACCCAAACAAATTGGGATTGGGTAATTCCATCTTCTTACAGGCCCTGGCATACATGTAATATGAGAATGACCCTATATAAACAAAACAATGTGGTTCAGTACACATTTTAAAAGCCTTAATTAAATATAGGATAGTAATTATTATCATGAAAACAAACTTAACAAAATATTGTATTTTAATATTTTTAAATACTGGAAATCTTAGTGTGACTTAAAACAGGAAGGTGGTTATATAAATTCGTTGATGAAATATTAAAAAGTAAGAAATTTTTGGTAGAAAAATTAAGAAATTTAAATTAAGAATTAAATTAATTCAAGAAAAAGTAATTTATTTTATCATATTAGAATTGTGGTTTTAATACTGTTTTATCAAAACACGTTCTCTTAAGGTACTGCAGTAATTATATAAGGGAAATGGCCATATACATAGTGGCTTATAATAAACTGCTGCAATTGTCAAGGTGAGATAGATAAAAAATTATTATAAAATTCTTTCATAAAATATGAAAAGTCAAGGTATATTAAATTTTAAACAGAAATATAAGTCCAGAAAAATTTAATTGTACTTCTGAGATTAATAATTAGGGATATAAGTATAAGACCATAAATTATTCATTTTTAATTTTGCTTCCTCTAAAGAATTTATTTACTTAACACGTGAAGTAGTTTCTGCCTCAATTTTTTGCCAATTTTTTGTTCTTAATTTCATTATAGGTCTATGCTTTAGGGAGATTTTTATTGAGACCATAAATTGTGAACTTCTAAAAAAAGACTTATAAAAGAGGAATAATATAAATACATAAAGTCATAATGTACACTGCAAATCCACCCTTTTTTTTAGCCAAACTTATTTGTAATTGATTTTTGCTAATTTGAAGAATTTATTATCATGAAAGTTTCATTTCATACTTTAAACAACATTTTAATTTTTATTTTCAAATTCTATAAATCCAGGAGCTCAGTTTTCATACCCAATGTGAACAAAGAGAAAAGCAATGCAAAGGTTAATTTTGATTCAAAAATCACTTTTAAATAGGCTTACCTGAAGAGAATAGCCTTGATCACACTGAAAGGATACTACATCACCAACCATGTATCTGTCTCCAATTTTAATTCCACTGCTAGGAGTTTGTGGTTCAGGACAGGAATCCAAACCAATTGCTAAGAATATTTATGGTAATAATATAAGTAACTTTCAAATCATGAATGCTTAAAACATGCATATTAAATTACGAAAATTGAATATTGGTGTTACTAAAACTAGACTTTACATTGAAACATTAAGAATGTTCTGCA
>PVHT020000230.1:10391465-10559300 GCA_004024745.2 Catagonus wagneri
AAGAATGTTCTGCAAATAAGATTTAAGTATATACTTAGAGCAATGTGCTCTGGAACACCAGCATAAAACTATTTCTTTGAATTTTCATGGCACCGACCATCAATCAGCTGTGTGATTATACCTAATTTCTTTTTTAATTCTCAATCTCAACATCATATATGCAATAAAAATAAACATTCTTTAAAAAAATTCCTAAATAAAAATAAGAATAATAATTTACTGTGACAGTAAAATGAAACTATATTTATAAAAATTCTTAGTAAAATGACTAAAATTTTATTTGCTATTTTTTCCATATCACCTGGTTCCTTCTTCTGAAGGGGTGATAATGTTATAATTTAAAACACTTCCATTATTTTTACATTAACAATGTATTTTTCAACTTAAAAGGAATAAAAGCATACTAAAAGTAAAAGGCTTTTCTAAAATGATTTATTTAAGAACTTATAAATTGATGTTTTTCCCAAAACATTTTTTAAAATGTGAATGGTTATTGTTAAAAATTTTTATCTTCAATAAAAGCCAATGTTTATTATCCATTTGCCTATAGTTCACATTTTAAACTAATCCAGTGCATATCCAAATGGATGGGAGGAAGGAGGCACCACTCCAAAATCATTATATATATTATTAAATAATACATAATGTATACATTCAATACAAAACATTAAAAACTTAGTCCTAAAGTATCATATCTTATATATATAAGATATATACATATATTTTATATATATATATAAAATATATATATTCCTTCGCTCTTTGACCATGCTATTTCCCTCTGATAGATACTCTCATACATGACACCACCCTCTATATCTGACTTTGTTACATTTACCAAAAATTTAACAATTATGTGATTAGTTGTTCAATATTTATCCCCCTCTGAGAATATCAGTTCCATAAGTGCAGTTTTAAGCAGAGTCTTAAGGAAACACTCAATAAACACTGGTTGTATACATGAACAAATATAAAAAAGAAAGTGCATCCTAATTTGATTATTTCTTATTAAATGCAAATATCTATCTCTGCAAATGGAAGATATTTTATGTAATAACATAATGGTCAGAATAGCTAAAAATGATGCCAAATTAAAGGACAGAAAAAGACATAAAAGCAGTGACATGACAGAGTTATGATTAGATCAGAAAGTAGGGTGGTAAAGAGGAAGAGTAAACTGGGCATTTCAGAATGCATTCGATGTACTCCTGCAAGAGACTGAGTCATGTGAACTGGAATGCCAATGCCTGGTGCCTCAATTAGCTAGGTCTCTAAACATATCTCATGTTCCATAATTTTTCCATGCTTTTTTTCTGGCCGTGCCTGCAGCATGTGGAAACTCCTGGGCCAGGGATCAAACCCATGCCACAGCAGCAACCCAAGCTACCACAGTGACAACACCAGTGTGACCCTTAACCTGCTGTGCCTTAGGAGAACTCTTCAAATTTCATGTTTCTTATTTTTTTGTAATCTTGACTTTATAGAACCAGGAAAGATAAGTTATCATTAAATTATGACCTACTTTAAAATATTTAAGGGTTAATGTCTCACTTCTCCAACCAGATTTTGATATCTAAAGTGTAAATGTCTTACACTTATTTTCACCTCATTCAGTACCAGTAATGGGCCTTACACATTAAATTCATCTGATTTCACAGAGTCCTTTCCAGAAACTACTTTCTGTAAATATATATGTCTTGTCAATATGATTTCACTTTCCTTTGGTACAGTCTTAGTTTCCTGGGAGTCCTGAATAGCACATTTATTACCCTTCACCATTAAGGACATTTATGTAGTTATTTCCACTGAGAAGGTCAAATTTAGTACATATACATTTTTCTTTTTTTCTATCAGGTGCTCAATTTAAGGTCATATACACAAAAATTTTTAATATCCAGGAGTGATGATTTCCTCCTCTTAGAGGAGGATAAATAAAACTATAGCACAGTGATACCACTGAATATTGAGAGATTCATTTTAAAGTTAGATTTTTTCCATAATATATACAGACACAGCCAAATATTTATGAAATAATTTTAACTTTAAAATGTGGTATAAAACTCTGTAAATTATATAATAACAATTTTGTAGGTTAAAAGTTATTATGTGTAAACAATCATGGAGAAAAATGACAAGGAAATATGTGAAATATTAGCAATGGTTATGATTTTTGTTACTGAGATTACTATTGATTTTTATGCCTTTTATTGTATTCTCCTGAACTTTCAAATATTTTAAAATGGAACATGAATTATTTTTGCAAATAATAAAATCATTTATTATTGAAATTAATTATTATTGGCAGAGAACTTGGTAAATAAGAATATACTCCCTCTTTTTTTCCAGGAGAGAGTGAATTGAACCAGCTAATCTGTTGCCCATGATTGTCACAGGGAAGAAAGTAAGTTAATGAAGTAGTTAAGAAGGAGAAGTCATATGTTGATGACCTCTCTCATTTTTTTTCAGTCAGTTATTTTATGTGCACTAAAAGAAAATAAAACAGAAATAATCTGAAAATGCTGCAGTTCATACTTTCTGAACTGTCATTTTTAAAAGTTAAATAAAACAGAATAGTTAAATAATTTAAAAGCATCATTTTTAAGAATTACATTTCACTTCTTTATAAATAACAAAACCAATGGTTATTTGGTGGAATCAACAAAGAAAAAGTAAATATTGTAAAAATGTTGCAAAGGATTCTCTCCTACTTAACCAAGTCAATCAAAATAGTGAGTCATTTCCATCATTTTCATCTTCACAAAGGTATTCATCTTCATGAAGGATTGTCCTTGGCAATCAAAGATGCTCTTTGAGTGAACTTTTTTTTAAAGGGATTTGGATCAATTAATTAAATGTTATAGCCAGAAACAAAGAGAAATGATCACAGGGAAAAATCCACATCAAAAATTGCACAGTTAATTATATCTTCTGTCAAATTACTGTGTGCAGTCAACCCTGGCTGAAAACATGAAAACCTAGTTCTTCACATTTCCAGTATTTATTTATAAACAAATTTTTTTACTTCCAGTTCATAGGAGAAAATGTTATTAATCATATCATTTATATATGGCCATTTTGAACATATATATTTGCATGTGTGTTTATGTGCATACTAGCAAGTTATATATACATACACACACATACATATGTTTTATATATATATATGTTAGTTTTATGTGTATATACACACACACACATACACACACACACACAAGTCCTTAATACTCCATAATGATTTTAATGTCTTTAATATAATCAAAGAGGGACACTTAGGGAGGAGAAGAAAGCTTAAGTACAGCAAAGATTCTAAGTAACACTGCTTTGCAAAAAGAAAGATCTTGTTATGAATTTGATATGACAACCCATGTAGAAAAGTTATTGAAAATGAAGACCAAAAAAATTGGGTTTAGATTCATGTGAAAAAAGGACAGGAACTGAGCCACATGTCTTTGAATAAGAGGTTGTATTCAGTGATACTGAAGATGTTATTTTAAACATATTTCATGTTTTCAATTCCAATTTTTTATCTAAATAATAGATATAAAATAACTATTATTTATATGTTTATGTCACATTTATTTAATATGCCAGAATTATCATTTGATATTCTATGTTTATCACTATAACATTTTGATAGGAATATAGAATTTGGTGATAATCAAAGACTAAGTTTAATGTGAGCTGGGCTACTAGTTTCAGGACTAGTAGAAATCAGAATAAGAAGAAGGGATATATTTTTCAGTATAATGTACCTTGGATTAATTAATGAATCTACTAAATACAATTTGTCAAATACAGTTATATAACAGGTAACTTGAATATTTGTCAATAAATTTTTTTAGAAGGAACAATTTTGACTTTTAGTAGTCACTGACGAACAGCAATGTAAGTTTAGGAACATGTTATGTTACAGGCTTCACTCATATTTACCTTGACCCTTAGCTTTTACTTACTTTCCTCACATTTACCTTATTTAATGTTTAACTTAGCATTACTCTGAGAAACTGATTATTTAGTAAATTGATACTACTTACAAAATAATTAGCCAACAGAATAAAGCTAAGTTAAATGATAAACAGAATCTGGCATGTAAGTACTATTCATTCATTACCTAAGATTACTGAGCACCTATTGTGTATCCTTATTGTGTTACATGTTGGGAATGCAAAGATCAATTAGCAACATAAGTAACCATCCTCTGAAGAAATTCTTGGTGGAACAAGAGGTTGTTTAAAAGATGATTTCAATGTAGTAGGAGAATCACAATATATGAAAGTTGCCCTCTGTTTACATAATTATTTCACAGGAACTAACCTATGTGAGTACTAAAAAATAATATTTTTACCAATCCATAATAATAAAGCAGAAGATGAGTATGCTATCCTAGCAGACAAAGTGGCATGTTAAATAAATAAGTAAAGTTATTTTTCCTTCTTTTAGGGAAGAGAAGGGATTGATATTTTTTTCCCAAAAACATATTGTAGTGTTTTGGGAAAGGCAGCAAGAAATGAAGCAGAAAAGGGAGTTATGATATAGATTATAAACAGTATTAAATCCCAATCAATGAAGAAGGTTGTATTTTCCTTCTGTGTGTAGCAGAGAGAAAATTCAGTTATTAAAAACACAATCTCTGTGTATCCTTGTTCCACTAGTATCCACTAATTTCTTGTTTTGTGTGTGTGTATGTGTGTGTAAAGTGTGAGATGATTTTTATGTCTCAGTTCCCATACCTATAAAAAGCAAAAATAACAACCAACTTCATAAGAATATTGGGATGCCTAACAAAAACAATACACACATACTTATGATAGTTCCAGAAACACAGGAAGCTCTCAACAAACATTAACTAGCTTTACTGAATGGTTTTAAACATAAAAGTGAGGTTGTCAATTTACATCCTAGATAAGGGATATTTTTTCTGCTGTCATGAAAGTATGTCTCCATGTACTTAATACCAACAGATCTCACATAAGTACTCTAGGAATAAAGACATATAAAGGGCCAAAAACTTAAGTACCTTTAGCTTTGTGACTGATTCACAATGAAAAACTCCTATATAGAGCAAAAGGTATTGGCAAAAGGTATTGGCTTTTCTGCCAAGAAAGCCCAGGAGACTTGGAGAGATGTTATTAGCTCAAGATAGAATGGGAGAAATTTTAGGAATGCAAAAACACATTTTCGAAATTTAAAAATTTAGGCTGAAACTGTATCTAAGTCAACATCTCAAAACATGAAAAGTCAATGCAATGATCATGAAATAAGTTTGGTTAAAAGACAAGAGCAGACTATGATAAAATTATAATGGTCTTATAGGGTTAAGGAATGAAATGTATTTATAAGGATCAATTACATTTATTTGCACGTAACATATTCTGAGTTAATGGCAATTTAAATTAGAAATGACAAACACTAATAATTTAATTTGGGCAGAAGGTGTTTTTACAATTAATATTTTACCAGATGATGTGTATAAGCTGGTTATAACAAGAAAATTCGTTTAAATAAAAATGTGATTAATCTTAAAACCACTAGTTTTAACAAATAATCAGTTACCTAATTAGCCCAAGGGAGGAAACCATTTTTAGTGACTATAAAAATAAACTCATTAAGCCCTAATGCATTATGTCTTAAGCATATTGTTCGAAGAAGGAAAGTAGTAAAATAACTTTTGTGTTGATTTGAAATCTTTTCTTATTTATAAGCTAAAGTTAAATGAATGTATTTTTGGATCTTTATTATTTTATGACTATTTTTATGCTACTGCATATTCAGACTAGCCCTCCAATTATTACACAGGATGGAAAGATGTTTTCAGACCACCTGAGTTTTCATAAGATTCGCAGCAAAATTTTAATTGGCAGATATCAAGAGTGCTCTTAGGTGTGGGAGAAGAGAAAAATCTATTCGTTTGGTAAGATTACTTTTGTCTTCTTCAGAAACTATATCCTGAGATTTTGAGCATGCCTAAATTTGCAAAAAACTATTATTACATGTAGTGCATAATACTTTTAAAATATGTACGTTTTATAAGTTCAGATCCATAAACTGTGCATTGATTTATAGATGTTCACTCTCCCTCTAGGATTTTCCTTTACTTAGATTTAAATGTGTGCCTCCACAAATATAAGGAAATGTGAGGTAATTTACATATGCATATTATAAGCAAATAGTCATTCCAAAACTAGTAATGATGAGGGTCTACCAGAATCCAAGTAGCAGAGAAACTATAAATTACAAGTTTTATTTGTGAAAGCCTAATAACTGATATAATTAATGGCATTTCATGCACTAGGGACACAGCAACATGCTAGCAATGAGAGCATTTATGCAAGACATACAATTATAACCAAAATCAAACATGTTGAAATCACATACACAGACACAAATTGTCCATTTAAGAATAGATTCCCACATCCCAGTACTGCTGTGGATCAGGAGAGAGAAAAAAAATGTGATCCTTAATACAAGAAAAATGTTGGAAAAAGATTATAAACTCAGAGCACCTACATGTATTCATTTGACTACTAAAACAATATTCCCAACACAACTCAAAGAATGATGTAGCTTCATGTCAAGTTATAATAGCTCATATCAGAAAAGAGAAAAATTTAAATGAGACTCTCTTAAGAATGTTGCAGCTTCTTTTTATTAAGCAGAGCAAACCATATATTCCAAACTCTGGAACTCTGTTATATTTGCATTAGTTGTAGTTGTGTCTCCTAAGGTTGCTAGGTAAATATGTCTTCTTCCATTCTGCCTGCCTTCTTTATCTACAGCATTCAATCTCTTCTGTTATTAACAGAAAGCAAAATTTACTTTTTTCTTAATCATTCATTAATATTGGATAACCTCTTAATATATTAGGTAATTTATTAGAATTTGTTAGCATAAAGTTAATAGAAGATATCAAAATTTCATTAAAAAATTGGAGTAAATTTACAAATTTATATGTATTTGCCTCACTGTGTATGTCCGTGATTTAGAAAAACTGCCCCAATTCAATGTATTTGTGGAATACTTACAACCTCTAAGAGAGCATAGTTTGAGCAGCATGTCAATCAGTATTAAAAAATATATGCATGACAATGGTCAAAATGTACAATAAGGTATAAGGTAAATAAGTACTAGCGGTGCAATATACAACGTCATGGCTACAGCTAATACTGTCACATGACATGTAGAAAAGTTAAAGTAGATCCTAAGAGTTCTCATTACAAGGGCATTTTTTTCCTTTTCCTTTTATTATATCTATGAGATGATACATATTAACTAAATCCATTGCAGTAATCATTTCACAGTCTAAATCAAGCCACAATTTTGTACATCTTAAAGAGTGATCTATGTCAATTTTTTCTCAATAAAACTAAAAGAATAAAAATATTTGGAAGACAAAAAGACAGAAATATTGATCTCTGTTTTCCAGAATTAATATTACTCAATTTCAAATGTTCTAACTATAGAAGTTAAAGATTAAAACAGATATATTTAAGTCTTTAAAATATTTTGAGTTAATTTTTATGCATGGTGTGAGGGTGTTCTAGTTTCATGATTAACATGCAGCTGTCCAGTTTTCCTAGCACCACCTGCTGAAGAGACTGTCTTTTCCCATTTTATATTCTTGCCTCCTTGGTTGAAGATTAATTGACCATAAGCGTCTAGGTGTAATTCTGGGCTCTCTATTCTATTCCATTGATCTGTATTCAGTTTTTGTATCAGCACTACACTGTTTTAATTACTGCAGCTTTGTAATATTTCTGAAGTCTGAGAGAGTTATGCCTCCTGCCCCCTCTTCCATCGTAGGATTGCTTAGTTTATTTTTGTGCATGGTATGAGGACATTCTAACCATTTACAATAAACCAACAGCCAATATAATACTCACTGGAGAAAAGCTGAAAGCCTTGCCACTAAAATCTGTATATGTATATTATACGTATACATATAATATTATACGTATGTATCTATAATGAATGTGGTATCCACTTACCATTTTTTCCTGCATTGCAAGTAGCACCAAATGTACCTTCCATATGTTTCATTATTGAAAGATTATTCCTATGACAGCATTGTCATAAGCTAAATTAGTAAGTACTCTTGATGCTTAGTCACATTGCAAGGTGTGAGTTCTAATTATTACATACAAATAAAAATGCTTATGTTGATCTTAATTTATTTAATTAAATATCTAAGACCTAAAAATTAAAGAAAAATCTAAAAAAAATAAAGCCAGGTCTCCAATGGAATAAAGCAAGTCTGTGATTCTGTACAAAGTGATATGATCTAAAGTAAAAACCAGAAAAAAGGACCAGAAACCTAAAAACCATCCTTTACCCCTCTCTCTCATCTTAAACATATAACTGACCATAAGTTTTTTATTTTAACTTGTTATCTCCTGTACATTTTATATTTCATTTCTGCAACCACAATAACCACCTTCGGAGTTTCCCATTTGAACAGTCACTACTCCTTTCCTTGGACCTATTCTCTCTTCCTGTAATGCACTTGCAACTTTCCAAACTAGAAGGGATTTTGAAAATTCAAAACTGATCATCTTTCTACTCAAACTGAAATCCTTCAATAAATTTCCTCTTTCTGTAAATTAATAGTATCCATAATCTCTTTAATCTTTCAGCACTTAAAATACCATTTGACAACTCCAGTCATATGGGTTCATCTCACTATCAGGAAAATATACTTACTGAGGTTTACTATGTATCTAGCACTATGATAAACACTTTACATGGATGATCTCATTTATCTCTGACACAATCTTTCATGTTAGGTGCTAGTATTATCCTATAGCACAGCTGAGGAAACTGGGCTCTTAGGAACCTTATGAATTGCTTAGTGTCACATGGCTATCAAATGGCAGTTCCAAGACAGAAACCCAAGACTAATTCTTATGTGTTCCTACATTCTAGGAGGTCCTTTCATAGTACCAAGCTATTTCCATAACTACACTTTAATTCTTATTGGCTAAAAGGACTTCTGTTTGTCCTTTGGTGAAGTCTTTCCTTACTCCACCAGCAGTAACCCCTAGTTCTGATCACTACCTTCTCTGTGTCATCACCTACATTATACAAGATGTCCCTGTACTTTGGCTATTGGGAGAGTAATCTTGGAAGGTCGGTGAAATTGAAAATACTTGGCTGAATCTCAGAAACACTGACTTGATCTACTGGGGTGGAGTATCACCTGGATTTTTATCAAGATTTCAAAATAACTATAGCACAGATATCTAAGAAGTATCACTTACATAAGCTATACTTAGAGTGTTAACTCTATAATTTTGCAATTATTGCTGTTTTCATGTTCTTACTCAAGTCTGAAGCTTTTTTAGGGCTAGATCTTATGCAACTATGCAGCACTTACATGTAGAAAATATACTTAACAATTAGTAGGTATTCAACAAAATTGTGATAAACAAGTAGGTTTGTTCTTATATTTGAGAAGCGATGTCAAGATGAAAAATTATGGAAAGAATTGAATTGCCTTTCTTCACTAGGTAATAGGAAAACAATGATATGAAGTTATCAAAATGGGCCTTTTGAAATATTAGTGAGACTAAGGCATGAGAAAGATAAACTGGGCAGAATAAACATCAGATTTCTATAGTCATCATCATCATCATCAGGCACGTCAAAATTAAAATGTTAGAATTTCAAGTTAAAGAAAAATATCAGTATATGATAAAAATCAGCCATTTGTCAGTAATTCCCTTTAGAGTAAACACACAGCAAGGCATACCTGTCTAGTAACTGTGTCATCAGATAATCATGTTTTTTCTGTCTTTTTTTTCTCAAAACCTCATGAGTAGGAAAAATCAGACAGAGAAAAAAAGTACTCACTTGCTAGAAGATCTCAGCCAATTTTCCATTTCCCAAGACAGAAAAACACATACCATGTTTCCTGAAACATTTACTGTTTAAAATATTCCTTTAGGAATTGAGAAAGAGTCTACTTTCTTGTTTAAAGGGAAAAAAACATGAAATCTATCCTTTTTATAGCAAACCTTAATGCCTTTTGCATCTGTGGCTGGTATTCATAGTGTGATTATGAGACTGTTATTTCCCCAGTGTGATTACTTCCTTATGTTACCTTCTGGGCAGTACTTTTATTTCAAAGATTGTCAGAAATTAAATGCCAAAGATGTACAGTGAAATAGGTATCTTCTCAATGAATAAAAATTAATAAAATGCTTTTTCTAAATATTGAAATTTTTAGATTTTTTTCTTACAGTCCTTATTTATACTCATTTCAAAATACAGTTTTCTCCTACAAAGGTGATTTTGTTCTTACATCTCAGTGAGTAATTCTGGGGGCTTCTGACTACATAAGGAAGTTCTTTAAGATTTTCATATACAGTTAATACAATCTGCCTCCACAAGTGGACAGACTCTTGCATTACCATAAAATAGATGTTTCTCCACTAACCACAGACTGCCATTTTGAAATAGAAATTAAGGTGCCCTTTGCTTAAACAAATCAGATTATTTGCAAGAAAGCCATTGTGCTTGGGTATATTCTCTCGAGTTTCTGGAAATAATACAATCAAGTCACAAAGAGTGATTGGACAGACTTTGAGATTGTCCTACTGGACACTGTACCAAAACTACAGCTGCTCTAACCAGCATTTAATACACTAAATCCATTGTAACTGCTTTTCAATATGTTATTGACAAAGCAGTCAAAAATGAAGACATACCTAGTTCTATAAATTTGCTTTTAAAGACTAGAACAGAAATTACTGTTTTTTAAGTCTATAAAGTTGTTCTCAAATTTCCTTATTCAACCTTTTCCCATTCTCTTGCATTTACTCAATATTTTACATATACTATGTTAATACCCATATTGATTAGACAATAGATTTCAAAGCATTCAGAATATTCCAAAACCTTATAAATTAATTAAAGGAACAGTAGGCATCCTTTGGCACTAATTTCTCTACTGTCCATTGAATGTATCTTGTTTTCTTCTCCTCTCTTTATTTGCCCTTCCATCATATTTGTGCTCTCTTTTTCCATACTTTTTAACTTTCATCATATAATCCTTAATCCAGAAATAATTTAGAATTTTTATTATCAATATCCAAGAGAGTATTACTTGGATTAGAAGAATTAGCATTGTTAAAACGGCCCTACTACCCAAAGCAGTCTACAGACTCAATGTGATTGCTATTTAACTACTGATGATATATTTTCACAGAACCAGAACAAATAATCCTAAAGTTTACATGGAACCACAAAAACACCCAGAATTACCAAAGCAGTCCTGAGGAAAGAGAACAAAGCTGTAAGCATAACCCTCCCAGATTTCAGACAATACTGCAAAGCTACAGTAATCAAAACAGTATGATACTGGCACAAAAAAAAGACATATACATCAATGGAATAGAATGGAGAGCCCAGAAATAAACTTGCCCACTTATGGTCAATTAACCTTTGACAAAGGAGAGGGTGCACGATGGAGAAAAGACAGTCTCTTGAGAAAGTTGTGTTCAGGAAGCTAGACAGCTACATGTAAATCAATGAAGTTAGAATACTCCTTTACAGCACATACAAAAATAAACTTAAAAATTTTTAAAGGTCTAAATATAAAACTTCTAGAAGAGAACATAAGCAACACATTTTCTGGCATAAACCATAGCAATATTTTCTTAGATCAGTATCCCAAAGCAAAATAAATAAAAGGAAAGCCAAACAAATAGGACCTAATCAAACCCTCCCTTATAAGTTTTTTCAGCACAAAGGAAACCATAAATAAAATGAAAAGGCAATCTATAGAATGGAAGAAAATTCAAGTGATACTACCAACAAGAGTTTAATTTCCAAAATACACAAATAGCTCATACAACTCAATATATATACATAAAAGAAAATAGCAAACAACCCAGTCAAAAAATTGGCAGAAGATCAAAATAGTCATTTCGCCAAAGAAGACATACAGATTGTCAACAATCACATGAAAAGATGCTCAAAATCACTAAGTATTAGAGAAATGAAAATCAAAACCTCAATGACTTTATCACCTCACATCAGTCAAAATGGCCATCATCAAAGAGTCAGCAAATAATAAGTGCTAGTGAGTGTGTGGAGAGAAGACAACCCTCCTATACTGCTGGTGGGAATGTAAGCTGGTGCAGCCACTATGGAAAACAGTATAGATAGTCCTTAAAAAACTAAAAATAACATTACCATATGATCTAGCAGTCTCACTCCTGGGCATATAACCAGAACAGACTAAAACTCTCATTCAAAAAGATCCATGAATGCCAATGTTCAAAGCAGCACTACTTATAATAGCCAAGATATGGTAGCAACCTAAATGTCCTTTACAGATGAATGGATAAAGAAGATGCAGTATATACATATACATATACATATACATGCAGTATATACATATACATATACATATACATACACACACACACACACAGGAATACTACTCAGTCATAAAAAAGAATGAAATATTGCTATTATATGCAACCACATGGATGGACCTAGGGATTATCATGCTGAGTGAAGTAAGTCAGACAGAGAAAGACAAATATCATATGATATCACTTATATGTAGACTCTAAAAATGATACAAATAAATTTATTTACAAAACAAGAGCAGACTCACAGATATAGAAAACAAACATGATTACCAGATAAAATGGGTTATGTGAGGGATAAATTAGAAGAATGTAATTAACAGATACACACTAGTTTATAAAATACAACAAGGATTTACTACATAACACAGGGAATTGTATTCAAAATCCTGTAATATGCTATTATGGAAAAGAATCTGAAAAAAATATGTATAAATAACTTTTCTTTATACCTGAAATTAACACAATATTACAAATCAACTATACTTCAATTTTAAAAAAAAGAACATTCAGCATATGTTTTCATGGCTTAAATTAAAGCCTTTCGGAGTTCCCGTCATAGCTCAGTGGTTTACGAATCCGACTAGGAACCATGAGGTTGCAGGTTCGATCCCTGGCCTTGCTCAGTGGGTTAAGGATCCGGCGTTGCCATGAGCTGTGGTGTAGGTTGCAGATGCGGCTCAGATCCCATGTTGCTGTGGCTGTGGCGAATGAAGGCTGGCAGCTACAACTCCTGTTAGACCCCTGGCCTGGGAACCTCCATATGCCGCAGGTGCAGCCCTAGATAAGGCAAAAAGACAAAAAAAAAAAAGTTAAAGCCTTTCAACACAATGTTTAAAAAGGGTGATGATCACCTTATCATCTTCTAACAGGATTCCACTTTGTGATTTTTGAAAAATAGTACTATTAGCGTTCTTAGTCTAAATACAATGACTAGTTGACTAGTTTTTTTGTTTTTCTTTTGAGTAGAGAATACAGATACCTAGTAATTCTTGAGAAGTATCTGGGGAACAATTTGAACCCAAAGTATCATTTGTGAACATTTACTTTGGATTATGTGAATTCGGTGCTAACAAATTAAATGCCAGTCCCTATGAGTAGCCTCTAGATCATCAGAAGGGTTGGTATTCTTAATTATTTAAAGAAGTTACTCAAACAGGTTGATACCCCATTTGCTCTTATGCTTATTTATTGCCAATGGCAAGTTATTTCCAGCATTCTTGAGTATGATTTAGATAACCAATTTAGAAAGTATTAGCATTCCTTGATTGCTTATTTTACAGAAATATCTACTTGTAGCATAGTTGAACATTAATTATGAATATGGGGGGAAAACACATCTCATGTAATAAAGTTTATACTTGATGAGGACTGAGATTTATCTCATTTATCTTCTAATTCCTCAACAGCTCTAATAAGACTTTCCTTGACATAGTCAGGTACTCTACTTCTAAAATTAAATATCATAATTAAAGATGCTTGAATTGCATATTTCTAGTACACCTATTCTGTCAAAGATATTTTCTAAGACTTAAAATCGAGAGACATAAATCCACTAGTCATTGTTTTTCCTTAAGAGAATCAAACTCTCAATCCTTTGTAATAAGAGGCAAGATACTATATATTATTGACATCCATTATTTGTTAAGATGTGGCTTAATCTCCTCTATTTATTGCTGTAAATCAGAGATTCTAACCAAAATAATGGTTTGAAAAAAAGTATAGAAAATTGGAAAAATAATTCAATTAAATGATAATGTTCTTATATCATTTATCATATACAAATAAAGGATCTTTTTGGTATTCAAAAATATTTTATTTTTATAATTCAAAAATTGTTTAAAGTAGACCTTAAAAAGTTTATTCAATTTTTTGTCATAGTGATAATTAATGGTCAGAATACCTATCAAAGCATACGATGCTTTTGAAGTGCCTCATCTATAATGAAGCCAATTTCAGATTATGACATTCAAAACTTTCAGGAATAACTCTGCCTATATAAGCAGCCTTAGTTTCTGGTGCTGCAGCTAACCTTATGTGCAACCCCTACTGAACCGATTGCCATACTTAAAACATGTGATGTATCATCCTTTTATCTAAACACGAAGTTTGCATGCTAAAAATATCCAGTCTTTCTTGCCTAACTTTAAAACATCTAGTTATTTGTTAAGATTCAGCCACAGTGTTACCTCTTGCTTGAAGTACCTCTTGAACTCCAAAATGAAGCTGACTACTTATTGCTTTTGTGTGCTCTACCATAAATATCTCTATTCCTATATTCACAGCACTATATTAGTGCTTATTTCTCTGCCTTCAGCTGGGCTGTGATCTCCTCAAAGAAAGACACTGTGACATATTTATCTTTGCATTTCCCATACTGAGCATAGTGCCTGACATAGAGTAGGTGTTCAAAGTATTAACTGGTGGAATGAAGAATGAATAAGTGAAATATCTGGTACTTATCACCTATTTACATTACAATTATACGTTTACTGATACTGAGGTGAGTAAGAGCTGAAAAGTGAACTTCAACATAAAATTTTAAAAATGGTTAAAAATTATTACATGTGACAAATCCATATATGTACATGTAATCGGGTCACCACATGGTGCAGTTGGAAAATCTGACAGAAATCTGTAAACCAGCAATAATGCAAAAATAAAAAAAAATTAATCAGTGTTTATTTAGTATACTCCTATAATTGTAGCCTCTGTTCTTTTTCACGGGGTATTTATTTTTTATCAGATCTTCCTATGCAGGTATGGTGTTACAGTGATGGACTAAGTGAGATAGACAATTGATATTGAGGAGATAACACAGATGCCTTCAGGAAGAAAAAGCTAACAGAATTATAGTATGTATAAAGGCTAAGGTTCTAAATGCTTTTATAAACACTAGCATCAGTATAGGTATACTGATGTCAATGATATATACCAATATATATATTTGTTATCTTTTATTTCTAGGTATTGTGTCACTCATTCTTTATTCAGCCAACAAATTCATTGTGAATCTACTATAAAATGCAAGGACTGGTCTCAGTACAAGAAACAAAAGGATATCCTAAATGGTCATGGTCCTGTCCTAATGGCCAATTCTGTCTTCTTGGACTTTACATTCTGGGGAGATAGCAAATAACCCCGAAATTTCCCAAATAATCACCCACTTGTGATCACTTTATGTAGCAATAAGTATGCTGTCTCATATGTGCATTTAATTAGATTAAATAAGCCTTTTTTTGGGTTTAGAAGTTTTCTAGGTAGTTGAGAGGTAAATATATAATTTCTATGCCAACAAGAAAAGCCACTTACTACAATTTCAGTTTTAAAATTTCTGCAAGATCCAGTTCCTTTTTTCACAATTTGAAAATACTTGTAATGAAAAAGCAGACATTGCAACTGATACCACTGAAATTCAAATAATCATCAGACAACTATGAACAATTAGATATCAACAAATTGGATAACCTAGAAAAGACAGATACATTTGTAAAAAAATACAACCTACAACTCATGAAGAAATAGAAAGTCTGAATAGACCAATAATGAAAAAGGAGATTGAATCAGGAATTAGAAGCCCCCTAACAAAGAAAAACTCAGGACCAGATGTCTTTGTGGGTGAATTCTACCAAACATTTAAAGAATTAACAGATTGTTCTCAAAGTCTCTCAGATTTTCAAGAAGAGGGAACAGTTCCAAATTCATTTTGAGTTCAGCATTAACCTGATACCACAGTTAATGACACTACAATAAAAGAAACTATAGGACAATATTCTATAGTTGATGAATATAGATGTAAAAATCCAAAACAGAATGTTAGGAAACCAAATTAAATGACAAATTAAAAGGATCATACACATGACCCTGTGGAATTTATCTCTGGGATACAAGGATTCAACATACAAAACCAATAAATAAAATACACCAATCAGAATGAAGGATAATAATATATAATCATCTCAATAGATACATGAAAAAAGAATTTAGAAAATGCATCTTTCATAATAAAAACTGGAAAAATATTAGATATAGAAGAAAGAATGTACCTCAAAATCATACAGGCCATGTATGAAAAGTCCACAGCTATCATCATACTGCAGTTAAAAAAAAACTGAAAGCTTTTCATCTAAGATTAGGAGCAAGTTAAGGATGACAGCTCTTGCCACTTCTACTAACATAATACTGGAATCTTATCCAAAGTAATTAGGCAAGAAAAAGAAATAAAAGGCACTTAAATAAGAAAGTAAAAATTAAAGGTAAATGTTTGAAGATGACATAATCTTGTAGGTAGAAAACCTTAACTTCACAGAAACACTGTCAGAAATAATGAATGAATTATGTTACATTTCTGGGTAGACAATCAACACACAGAGATCAGCTGTAATTAACACACTGCCACTAACTTCAAAGTATTCTAAAAGGAATTTTTTTAAATGTTCTCATGTATAATAGCAACAAAAAGAATGAATTATGTTGGAAAACACTTAGCCAAGGAAGTGAAAGGCTTTTACACTGAAAACTACGAATTATTCATGAAAGAACTTAAAAAAAAACAAATAAATGGAAAGATATACTGTGTTCATCAATCAGAAGACTTTATATCATTAAAATGTGAAATATAGATTCCAGGCAATTACTCTCAAGGCCCCAATGGTGTTTTTTACTGAATTAGATAAACTTAAAATCCATAAGGAACTTCAAAAGATTCAAAATAGCCAAAACAACTTTAAAAATAGAAACAAAGAAATATCACACTTCATGAATTCAAAATACATTACAAATCTACAACAATTAAAACAGTATGGCACTGCCATAAAAATAAACATACGGATGAATGGAACATAGTAGAGAGTCCAGAAATAAACCCATATATAAACACTCAACTTATCTTTGACAAGGGTGCCAAAATATGCAATAGGAAAAGGATACTCTCTTTAAAAAATGATTTTGCTAAAACTAGATATCCGTAAGCAAAATCATGAAATTAGAAACTTATATCATATAAACCTTAACTCAAAATTAAAAAACCTAAACATAAGACTTGAAAAATGAAAAATTCCTAGAAGAAAACAGGGAAAAGGCATCATGACATTGGTCATGGTTTCTTGGCTATGACATTAAAGTACAGGGCAACAAAAGTAAAGTTTAAAAAGTGGACCACATCAAATCAAAATGCTTCTACACATCAAAGGAAACAGTCAGAAGAGCTAAAAGGCAACATAAAGAATGAGAGAAAATATTTTCAAACTGTGTAGCTAATACAGTGTTAATGCCCCAGATACATGAGGAGCCCCTATAACTTGATAAACAAAAAATAATCCAGGCAAATAATGGTAAAAAATTGGCAAATGATTTGGAAAGAGACATTTCTCCAAAGATGACATGATTTGGAAAGAGACATTTCTCCAAAGATGACAATGTCTAACAGGGATATGAACAGATCCTCAGCATCTCTTATCAATGGGCAAAGGCAAGTCAAAGCTACAATGAAATATCAACTCACACCTAATTAGGATAGCTGCTGTCAAAAAAAAAAAAAAAAAAAAAAAAAAAAGAGGAGTCATGTCAGCAAGATGGCCTTATTCACACTGTTTCCTCAATAACAAAAATTTGACAATCATCCATGGACAAAAGTGCCTGTGGGAGATGTGGGATCCAGGTAGGGAATTAGGAAACCCTGGTGCAGTCCAAGAACAATGAGAGCTATTTTGAAAAAAGCCATATGAGTCAGACCCAAGTGCCTGACTCAGAAATAATTCCATAGCCCTGATAACTTGACAATAGCCCCATTTGCTTTGAGTTCTCTCACCAGGACCATATGCCAAGAGATCCAGGAGGAGTTCCACCTACCCATTTATCAAGTTATAGGCATATAGACCTCGGTCCTGGTCTCCTTGAAATAGCTCCACTCCCTCTCAAGCCAAGGTCCAGGAGCCTCTGGAGAATACTGAATTACACAATCACCCATGAATAAAAGACCTTTGTGGAAGTCCAGGAGTCTAGTTGAGAAGTTCCAGAACATCATTAGAGCAAAAATTAGAGACAGGGAACATTGTATAGGGTAAGAGGCCTTTACCTGTGCTATCCTTTCCCCAAGACAGCAGAGCTCACTGCCAAGGGATCCTTTCTTTGACCTGACTTTTGCAGGGAAGGTAAGAATGTGTGAGTGAGTACCTGACTTTGCCAGATGTGTAGGATGCTGCACAAAAGGAAAGAGGCTCATTTTTCTCTCACCTCAACCAGAGTATTAAGTTGTGACAGGCACAACTAAGGAAGCCATGAGTAACTGAAGGAGAAGCCAGAGCTCAGAAAGGGAGATATTAAGGAATATGGATCTTACTAAACAATTCAGGGACTCCATCTGGAGGTCCACCCGTGTGCTAGTGTGGATACTTTGCATATGGATCCCTCTAGCTGGCCAATGGCTAGTGAGCATTCGCAGAAAACTGGCTTACTTCTGTGGATCTGGAAAAGATGACAAACTAGAGCATAGAGCATCACCTCTGGAGAAGAAAAATGGAGGTTATCAGCACATGGCCTGGCACTATAGGATTTAGAGAAGTCATACAAGCTTAAGAATTTTGTCACAAGAGGAAGCAAGAAATGTGGAACATGCATATCCATAGAAGACATGGAAAAGCCTCAGAATCCTCAGAATCCCTATAGGTCTGAGGGATGGTACTTCTCTCCTGAAGTTGGTAAGTAAAGACTAGAGGGGGTAATTACTATTGTAAATGCAAAGAGAGAAACAGAACACTTCAAGGAATATGAAAAAAAAAAAAAAAAACAGAAACATGACACCACCAAAACAACACAACAATTTTCCAGTAACCAATCCCAAAGACATGGAGATGTGCAATTTACACAATAAGGATCCCTAGCTATTTTAAGGAAGCCTAAGGAGCTACAAGAAAATACAAAAGACAATTCAACAAAACCAGGAAAACAATACATGATCCTCATAAGAAGTTTAACAAAGAGATAGAAACCACAAAAAAGTATCAAAATGGCCCCAATCATGTATACATATACATTTTTGTATGACTGGGTCCATTTGATCGTTTTTATGATTTCTATATCTTTATTAAACATTTCATGATGATCCTGTGCTACAGCAGAAATTGACATAACACTTTAAATCAACTATACTCTAATAAAAAAAATAAATGTTGTACAACAGATTTTAGAACATGGATTAAATATTTAAACATGAGACCTGAAACCTTAAAAATCCTAGAAGAAAAAGTAGGAGAAATGCTCCTTGGCCTTGGTCTTGGCATTGATTTTTATAATATGACACCAAAAGCACAGGTAACAGAAGCAAAATAAGTGTGGGACTACCTCAAATTAAAAAGTTTCTGTAGAACAAGAGAAGTAATCAACAGAATGAAAAGGCAACTTATAGAATGAGAAAGAGTATTTGCAAACTCTCTGATAAAGGGTTAATATCCAAAATATATGAGAAACTCATATAATTCAATAACAAAAACAAAAATACAGAACAAAAACAATCTGATTAAAAAATGGGCTGACTTTCTCTAAGATATTTTTTTTTCCAAAGAAGATATACAAATGCCTAAAAAGTACATGGAAGGGTGCTCAACATCATCAATTATCAGAGAAATGCAAATCAAAAGCACAATGAAATGTGACCTCACACCTGTTAGAAAGGTACTCATTAAAAAAAAAAAAATAGGAGATAACAAATGTCAGTGTGGATGTGGCAAAAAGGAAACTCTTATGCACTATTAGAGGAGATGTAAACTGGTATAGCCACTATAGATAACAGCACAGAAGTTCCTCAAAAAATTAAAAGTAGATCTACCATATGATTTAGCAAGCAAAATTCTGGGTATATTTCCAAAATAATTGAAGTTAGAATCTCAAAGAGATATCTGCACCCCATGTTCACAGTAGCATTATTCATAACAGCTAAGATATGGAAACAACCTAAATGTCCATCAAGGGATGGATGGTAAAGAAAACACCATCGTATATGCACAATGGAATACTATTTAGTCTCAAAAAAAGAGAAGAAAATCCTGTCACATGTGACAACATAGATGAATGTTAACGTTGTAGACATTATGTTAAGTTAAATAAGTCAGATACAGAAGTACAAATACTACATGAGACCACTTAATATGATCTACTTAGAATAGTCAAACTTATAGAAACAGAAAACAGAATGTTGGTTTCCAGGTGCTTAGAGAAGGGAAAAAATGGGAAATTGCTGTTTAATGGGTACAGAGTTTCAGTTATTTCTAGAATAAGTTCTAGAAATCTGTTGTACAATGTTGCACCTACAGTTAACACTACCGTATTGTGCATTTAAAAAAATCTCAAGGAGGTAAATATCATGTTATGTTGTTACAATAAAAAATAAAATACTTACAGATTCTGATGAAACACATCAGAACTTTACACATATAATTTTATAGTTGAAGATACATTTCAAAATCTTAAAGTAACATTGAATGTTCTCTTTTAACAGTCAATTTACTTTCTGTATTCAAAAATAGTAATATTTAAAAACTAATATAAATTTGTTCCTAATTTTCATGAAGAGCATACAATATTATATTTACCTGTGTATTCAAGGTGAAATCCTGCAGCAGAAACACTGATGTCTGATTGGAAATTTAGATATAGATTATTAGATGTACTATTCAAAAGATGGGGTATTGTTGTTCCTGAAATGATAATTGAAAAGATAGCTCAGTGATCACACAATAAGTACTACAGTAAAACTACATAAGTTAACTATTTATCAGCCAATTGGTTATCATTGAAATTATATATTAGTCAAATGTTTTACTTTTAAAGAAAAAATGTTTCTCACGTATTTCTCTTTTATATTATTGCTTTTGACTACCTCCAAAGAGATAGACCTTTGAAAGCACATGAGATTGCTCTCTAAAAATAGGTAGAAAGAAAGAAACCTGGTACAAGTCAGCAAATTATATTAGTCACTTCAAATCAATGTTTTGAATTTCATGTGGATTTCAACATTTTATTCACAAGCTTATAAGAAACAGTTTTAAAGTTTACATGTGATTTTATGGTGTAATAACATATTGTATAGGTTTAAATATGTATTAATTTACTGTCTTTTATTGTGATATATGTATGTATGTATATACACATATGCATACATGTATATGCATGTATGTGTATACACACACACACACCCACACCCATACATGTATCCACATATTCCATACAAGGTCAAGTACCTTGAATTTTCTTACATCCCAACAGCAAAGCTGGTAGTTAGCATTCAAAAAATGTCAGTTATGAATTAGTGTTAGCCTTTTTTCTCAGCAAATGCTTTATAATCATATTCTTCTGAACTTCTAAAGGAAATCAACTTTAATTTATTCAGTTACTGAGTGGAAATTATAAAATATCTCCTTGATCCAATTACTTCTTGACTTGACTATTTGACATTGAATAATAGTTCAAAATCCTTAAGATTACAACTCAAGCAGTTTCAAATGACAAACATAAAGGTAACAGTCAATTCTGTCTCAAAATGAAGTTCAACAAGTATATTTGTTGATAATGTTGCACGCAGTTTTTTTTTTAATATTCTGGTTACTTTACACTTATTTTGAACGACTCTGTGAACCTTAACCATTGAGCTTTCTAAAAGAGGAATCAGGATAAATTCATTACAGAACACACAATTTTTTTCTTCCTGAACTTGTTCTCTGTCTAGAATGTCCTAACTGAATCATTTTAGACAGAGGTAAACAGAAACTCAAAGGTCACCTAAAATGCCTTGGGCCTCTGAGAGGATCTTAGTGATAAAGAGCTTTCTTTGACTCTGGAGTCACATCAGATGGGTCCCAGTCTCATTCTAACATTAGCTGTACAACCTCAGGCAAGTTAATTTAAGTGTCAGTCACCACCAGGACTGCTAGAAATATCAAATGAGGAAATGTATGACCAGCTAGCACCAGGTAACCAATAGTTGTTATTATTTATCACTTTTATTATCTTCATTACTGTAACTATTATTCAGAAAGTTTTACACCAGTCTATTACAGACAAATGTATACTAAACATGTTATACGATTTTTTCCATGAAAAATTTCTATCTAAATCTATATCTAAAATAGTTTTAATTCCTAACCAAATTACCCCTACTCTAGATATTTCTTCTTTCCTTTCCTCAATGGTGATGATGAAAACTAGGTTCATGTGCTCAATTTTAAGACTATATTAAAATCTTAATATCATTCAAACTTCTTTAAGTATATCTTAAATATGTAAGTTTATAGTTTACCTATGTTTAATGCTTCTCAAGTTAACAGTGTGATCCAATTTAAAGAGTACAGTTAAAATTAAAGTAAAATTTCATTTTGTCCCTTATATGCTGTAAGAAACTTCACGATTTATGCCATAAACTATCTTCAAAAGCCATAACAAATTTTAAAATCTTCTGGTCTTGGTTCATATGTGTATAGTTTGAATTTTATATAATTTAATTCATTTCATAGAATTAATTTTGTATTTTCTTTATTCTCACTCAACTGGTACCTTGCAGCATGTGCCATGTTCTTACATAGTCACTATAATTATTTTAATGGCTTTATAACTTTCTATTAAGTGAATATACCATAATTACCAAACACTTTAATATTTAACTATTATTAATCATCCTTTTTTTTAAGGGAGAGGGGCACATACTATTCCTGAACCATAGCTCAGCTGAAAATATGACCATTAACACAAAAGCATCTATAAATAAATATACAACTACAGTAAGAATATAGTAAGATTTTTAAACAGCAATTTCAATGTCATTACCTTTAAAGCCATTCAAACTTCTAATCTTGTAATTTAGTTCTTTGCATGTTGTTTATAGAAAGCAAAATTAAAACCACCAAGTCAGAATTCTAGGGAGCTCTTTAAAAAGAGAGAATTTAATTACTAATTATAATGTATTTTAATTAAGTTCAGCTCTCTTATTTACCTGAATAACTTCCAAGTCTTGGAGCATTGTTGTCACCCCCATCATAAAAGTCCAGAGAATCCCAATTATGTTCTGTTGCAAAGCTGACAACCTGTACCTGTGAAATAATAAGTACAGGTAAGAAGAGATATTTCTAATGAAATTCATATACCATAGTCACTTATCTCCTCTGGAAAAGAGAGCTTAAAGCCTGGACTATATTATCACGGACCATCATAGAAGGATCTTAACAGAACTGATCTCTACGGCAGTGGCCTTCATCTGCTGACTTTTATAATAAAAACCTATGAGGCAGATAGCAGGGTTTGCTATGAGTACAACATTGAGAATGTCTATCACCATCTCAGCTTCGGGTTAATTTAATATCTTGGTGCCTGGAATGCGAATAAAGCCATGTTCCTAACAATCAGTTAATTTTTATGTTTTTGAGTAATAGATTTTTGTCAGTGACTTAGTTTTCTCATCTGCTTTACCTATTAGAAAATAACAAGATTAGTGGTCCACCAACAGAGCCAAGTAAACATATAGGATTCCATTAAACACAGTTTTGAACAATTTTTATTATGGATACATTTTATTATTTATTTTGTGTTTCATAACCTTTGCTAAATTTCCTATCTTTATTTCATTTTTAAAATTTAACATTATAATCCCCTATGCACATTTTTAATAGATTTCAATGTGGATAACAGAAAACAGTACTTTGTAACTGATTTGGGTACACCTTTTAAAGATTGTTTTTATAACTGGAATTGTAATAACTTTATCACTGTGATGGTCCATAAGTTTGGTAAGGGAAATGCTGGAATATAATTCTCTTATGTCTATTAAATTTTATTTAAAGAAAGAGACATGTGTTACTTTGCTGTACTTCACTTGGCACAGCTTGAGTTTTTGAAAGAACCCACAGGACCCTCACCATGGTGGATGTTACCTATTTTTCTCTTTTTTAATTACATATATTATAATTTATAAGGAGATAAAGGAATAGCCTTATTAAAATAAATTTATTTTTATTTAGCTAAAGTCTTTTATAAACGTAAGTGCTATGCTCATTTACCAAATGCTTATAACAACTGTATTCATTAAAATTTTCTTATCCACAAAATAGGCCATCATCATTCTTCCATTCAAGTGAATGCTGGTGCCTCTTTTCCAGGGGTGAGTACCACATGGCAACAGATACCCTGCCTGTGTGACGGGCATTAGGCCCAATGGCAATGTTCCAGGGCAGGAAGACCAGAATGAAGGCTGCATGACTGTAACATAACTACCAATTCCTTAAACAATGGTCAGTTCTCTCTTTACATCTGAGTTTTCCTTCCCTTTAATTCAGGAAGAGAAAAAAAAAATCACATTCAGTTAAAAACAAAATTTAGAAAGTAAGGATTTTTGCAAAAGTTGACACTTGAAAGGAGCAAAATATATTGCAAGGATTTTCACCAAAAGAAATAACTGAGCTAGTAAAAGTGCAGAGCAAACAAGCCATGAGGTAGATTTAGTGAACCATTAGTAATCCAATTTAGCCACAGTGGAGGGTATTTACATAAGAGGAAACATGCAAGCAAAGTTAAAAAAAGTAGAGAAAAGTTAGAGTATAGGTTAGTGGATAGACACAAGAAGTATTAGATTGCCTGTGTTTGCAACTACTTGGCTCCTTCTAGTCACTGCCACTTAACCCGAAAAAGAGTTATTAAACTATCTGTTCCATAGATTTCTTACATAAATTGTTGTAATAAAGGTATCTAATTCATTAGTTTGTTGTAAAAATTAATTTTATCTTAGAATAGTGCCTAGTGTGCGCTGAGGATTTAATGTATCTTAGCTAAGGGAACAAATGAGAAAGACGGTCTATAAAAACTGAATACCCCCCCTAATAATTATACAGTTGAGGTGTATTTCATGGAAGGTTTTAGAAGGTGGGTTGAAGGAGAATAATCAGGACTGTGCTCTTAGTACTACTATACTGAGTAAAGAAAAGTGAAAAGACAATTTTAATGTTTATTGTAGTAGCCCATATGAAACAATGAAAGGCTAAGTAAAGTAGATTAGAGGCAGAAATTACAGAAAGGAGGAATCAGAATTTCTGTCTGTTGCCATAGAGGAAATTACTGGATTTTGTGTGAAATGAATAGGAAAGGAGAGTGATAGGACATATTTTAAAATACTTTTTTTCCCTGTGTTATTGAGATCAGAGGGATGGCAGAAATAAAGATATAACATCTTCAGGAAACTTCATTATTGCTAAGAGGAAGAATATATGTTTAATTCTGGAGATATATATATATATATATGCCTGAATATAGCTTCCAAAGATATCAGATCCTGATCCCTTTAGCCTGTAAATATAGCCGGATACAGAAAAGGGTCGTTCAGATGTGAATAAATTATGGATTAGGGAGATTATCCTGTTTATTATTTAATGAGCCCTAAATGCAATCATAAGCATTCTTATAAGAAAGATATCAAAGAAGATTTGACAGGCAGAAGAGAAGAATGCAATGTGAACACCAAAGCAGAAATCGGAGTGATGTGGCCAAAAGTCAAGGAATACTGGCAGCTACCAGAAGCTGGAAGAGTCAAGGAAAGGATTCTTCCCTAGAGCCTGGGCAAGGGGGAGAATGGAGGGTGGTGGGAGTGCAGCCCTCTCAGCACCTCAATTTCAGTGCAGTAAAGCTGATTTGGGACTTCCAGCCTCCAATACTGTGAGAGAATAAACTGCTGTTATTGTAAGCTATTGAGTTCTAAGTGATTTGTTAGAGAAGCCATAGAAAATTAATACAATTTGTCACTAGGATTCTGGGCAACTTGTGAAAATAGTTTTGTAAGCAGGGACCCTTAGTGATCCTGATGGGCCATCGGTCGGCACTGCAGTGGGCTCTTCCCCCAAGCAAGAGACTGTTAGTGAGTGACTGCTGGCCCCTTCCCTTCCCCTTCCTCTGTATAAAAGGAGCCTTAATTCAAACTGAGGGAAGATTATTATTATTATTTTTTTTTTGAGACACTACTCTTCCATCTTGTTGGTCTGCTAGCTTTCTGATCCAACTTGTCTCTGGATTTACTGGCCTGTCATGTGGATAGTAAATTGAACTTATCCTAGGTATCAGTTTGGCATATTAAACACAGAGAAGTATGAGACTCAAGTAAGCAGTTGAGGACCTATCAGACAAAAAGTCAAATGAGAGACAAGTAAAATACTTAAACAAAAATTAGCTAGTAATTCAGTGTTCAGAGGAATTTAATTTTCATTATAGTTGATTTATAGTATTGTGTCATTTTCTGCTGTGCAGCATAGTGACCCAGTCATATATACGAATGTATAAGTCATACATTATTTGTCCCATACTATCTTCCCTCATGTTCAACCAAAAATATTGGACATAGTTTCCTGTGCTGTACAACAGGACCACATTACTTATCCACTCTAAATGTAACAGTTTGCATCTACCAACTCCAAACTCCCCATCCATCCCACTGCCTTCCACCTCCTTCCTAGCAACCTCAAGTCTGCTCTCCCTGTGATCTGTTACTGTTTTCTAGACAGGATCATTTGTGCCATATTTTTGATTCCACATATAAGTGATATCATATGGTACTTATCTTTCTCCTTCTGACTTACTTTAAATTGGAGTTGTGTGTATTATGACAACAGGATAGCTTTAGGAGGTAATGAATTTCCAATAAATAAAACCAGATATCATTCACAGAGATATTCAATTATCATTATACTTAGTTTGGATGATTATATTAACTTATGATGATCATTCTACAAATTGACACAACTTTGTTTTTATGATTCATCACATAAAGATTGTTCTTTGCTTGATAACTCTGTTAAATATTGAATTTCTCCTCCAGCATACCTTGATAAAATAAACACGCAAAGAAATAAATACATTCCTCCCCACAAAGTTTTCATGTAACAGTAACATAATAAATTGGTGTATTTGTTTAGGTTATTTCCCCAAAATCCTCAATTGTCTATCTTATTTGTAAACTTTTCAGCATTACAAATGTTCCCTCTTCTTTCTACCAGGGGCTATCACATTTCATTTCATATATGAAATGAAACATTTCATATATGAAATGAAACATTTCATATATGAAATGAAACATTCATCTAATTCTTTACTCACACACATGGTTAACCCAATGAAAAAAAAATAAAATAAACATTGCTCTAAACATGGTATATTAGCCAGGTAGCTTTTGGGTGAAGCTAGTGAAATTTCAAATATATCATATATTATGTGTGTGTTATAATTTTCTATAATATAGTAAAGTGTTTAAAATTAGCAAATATATGAGGTTAATTATAAAAAAAGAGCTTGGTAGTTATCTAGAGTATTTAAAACTAAAAGTTCAATATGCTTCACATTCAGTAAGTTTGATAAACTCTTTGCTAAACTCAAATTTTGTTTTCTAAGGTAGAATCAGTAAACATAATGTTTCCTTAGTGAAAGATTTTATAGTGTCATTGAAACAAGTGTCCAGTTTTGAATAGTGTTTGACTGGGTAGTGGCATACACCATAATGTTTCTGAAGATGTCATATTGGACCAATATGACATCTTAACTACATATCTTAACTTTTTAAAAATAGCTTAACACTTCACTGCTTTTGCAGGTATTCATTGGTTCATTCTAAAAATATTTACTGAGTACAGACTGCCAGACTCTGTGCTAGCTATCAGAACAGACTTGGTTACTGCTTTTATGACCTTACAGATAATTAAGTAGAAACAGTAACATGTGATGAGTGTTATGATAAGGAAATTACAGGGACCTATGAGAACAGAGAGCAAGGGGCCTTAATGTTGTTTCAGGTTTGTAGAAGGTTTTCTACAGGAACAGTTTTTGAGACAGAAGTGATGAGTAAGAATAAGCCCAATAAAGAGAGATGATGGAGAGTGTTGTCAGCAGAGGGAACATTCACAAAGGCCTAGAGGCAAGGGAGAGAGGCAGGTTTTTCTTTTCTTTTTTTTTTTTTACAAAAAAACTAAAATAGAGTGAATAGAAGAGGCAAGAAATGAGGACAAAGCATGAAGGCATAATCAGCCGTGGCAAGTAGTTAAGGATAGAGAGGACAACAGAGGTATTGTAAAGCTGGAAAGTGATAGCATTTGATTTTTATTTTTAGAAAGCTACTCTCTTTGCCCTATGAGGAACAGATTGGAGGAGACTAAGAATACAGGACAGGGATGACGGCTACCTAACCTTGAGTGGTAAATGTGTGCATGGAGAAAATAGACTTATTTGAGAGATTTGTGAAAGACAGACCTGAAATAGTTCACTGTGCATATGGAGACAAAAAAAATCATCAATATTTTCAGTTTTCTCAGTGATTTACTGACACATTTTATACCTGACACCTGTTAAGCAATGTTTTCAATTTTCTACAAAGTTGTAAAGATAAATCTAAAAGCTTATTATTTTCACTGAAAATTAAACTTCTATATAATTTCAGTTTTAATGAATGATATCTGGATGATTTTTTTCCATGATTGATGCATGCCTGAAGTTTCTAAAAGAAAACACTATGATGCAATTGGAGAAATAGCCAAGTTATTTTCATGAAACACAGACTATATTATATTTTGTGAAGCATAATATCTTCCATGGAGTAAGGACAGACTTGGCAGTAAAATGCCATCACTTGTGTGGAAAAAATTTTCTGTCAAACAGAATAGCTAGTCAAATTGCTCTCCAACAAAATGGTCACACTGGAAGTATTATGGTAGATACTGTTGACTATCTATAGAAAACATCACTCTTCCTTGCTAACAGAATGGTTTTGTTCAATTAACTAAGAACTATGTGTATCAGACAAGACTAAGCTTCTTTTCTGATCCAAGTACCTAATATTGATTTGTTTAAGCCAAATAATGGTAAATCTTTTGCCATTGCCCAGTGCATGACTTAGGAATGGATATGATTGCAATTCTCATCAATAAGACAGAAGAGAAAGTCTGCTTGAAGATTTCTTGAAAAGTTCTCTTAACCATTGTAAAAGTACATAAGATAAAGACATTGCATTTTGTCTCTTGGCCATTGCTGTAGAATACCAGCAGGCCTAGAGCTTTTGAGGTCATCTCAGGACCATGAGAAGGAAGTCTAAGAACTAAACCAACATGCTAAGAATGGCAGAACAGAGAGATGAAAAAATTTGGGTCAGAAATGACAAAACTGAACCTCTGAAATAAAGAATCCTTAAACTATCTAACTCAAAAATTGGATGTTATATGGAAAAGCACATTTTTCCTTATGGTTTATGTCATCTTGAATTGGCTTTCTGTTACTTGCAGATAAAAAATTAACAGTATCTTTTTTATTTTATTTTATTTTATTTTATTTTATTTTATTTTATTTTGTCTTTTTGTCTTTTTAGGGCCACACCTGTGGAATATGGAGTTTCCCAGGCTAGGGGTCCAATTGGAGCTGTAGCTGCCAGCCTATACCACAGCCACAGAAATGCCAGATCTGAGCCACGTCTGCTACCTACACCCCAGCTCACAGCAATCCCAGATCCTTCACCCACTGAGTGAGGCCAGGAATCGAACCTTCAACCTCATTGTTCCAGTTGGATTCATTTCCGCTGTGCCATGAAGTGAACTCCAATGGTATCTTTCTTTTAAATTCAACAGTGTCAGTCAAAAGCACTGGCTAAACTTATAGAAATTATGTGTATCCTGTCATCCCTGAAAAGATTAACTTCAAACAGACAATGAAAAATAAGAAAAATTTAAATTCCTTACTTGAATGCCAGCTCCCTCTGGCACTGTGATCTTCCATACACAATTCAGATTGTTGTCATAAGGCTCAGGGTATCCAGGAGACAAAACAGTCCCTTTGCGCTTAGTTAAAATTCCACCACAGGGCACTGAAAGTAAAGGAATCCAAGCGAGGGAGTTAGTTCTAATGCAAAGGATTAAAATAAGAGAAAAGGTCAGAGATAACATCTCTGACAGAAACTAGATTTGCAAACATAACAAAATCATACTATGCCTTAAAACCCATAAGGACAATGAAAACTGTCTTCCTATACCACAAAATCTTTCAAAAATAATTTGACAGTATTAATACATAATCTTACAATGGCATATCTAAAGTCATACTATAATTAACTCAATAGTAGCATATCATTTGCATTATATCATGAAAAAATGCATTGACACATGTTAAAAATTGTTCATATATAAATATAGGATTTTTGAAGAATTAGTTTATATTTGTTACTTTTCTATTTATGTATCTTTTGAAGAGTAATAAAATCCTGTGCAGAGTAATAATGATGATAACAATCATCATAACATTAATATAGAGCCTATATACCAGCACTCTTCTAGGCACCTTGCATATTTTAACTAATTAAAGTTTCCCAACAATCCAATGAGGTATGAATAAGTATTCTCCCTCTTTTTATAGCCAAGGAATTGGAGACACTAACAGAGTTAATCACACAGCTAATCAGAGATGAAGATGGGATTTGAATATTGGTAGTTTGGCTACAGATTCATGTTCTTCTGTGGAAGGAAGATACTCAATACAGTGCCATGCTGGTTACTGCCAGTACAACTACTACAAGGAAGAATAAGTATGTGGTATAGACTGAAGTCAGTAAAGACTTCTATCTCTTTAAAAAGGTACTAATCTTAAAGCAAAATTCTCATACCACTGGTGGTATCAACTTGATTCTGGGAATGACCTAACTTACAATTGCAAATATTATGTGATGTTGGATGTGTTCCCTGAGCTCTCTGAAGTTCTCTCTGTGACACAGTAATGCAACTGTTTTCAAAAGGCTTTCATGGAAAAAAAAAATCGATAGGATAATGTACATAAGGAAGCTAGCACATTGCTTAGAAACATTAAGAAATCAAAACACTGAATTTCCTTTTGCTACAACTATCCTTATTTTAGGTTCCAGTGGGAGTGTGATCCTTGGAATTTGTCCTAAACTGTCTATAGTAGTAAGATATCAGGATATATTTATATGATAATTTTTAAAAGGTAATCATACAGCTTTATACCACTCCTAAAACTGAATGCAAAAACCTAGGGTAAGACTCAAAAGAATGGTACATATTTTAAAATAATAGTGTGATAAGGTATTTTAAAGAAAGTTATGTCTTTTTTCTTACAAATCTATGTTAATGGACTATACGCAAATTCAGGTCAAATTGGCCAGAAAGTTTTTAGCTCCCTGAAAAATAAAACACAGTTTTGAATGATTTGAGAATAGCATGTCAGGAGTAGAGGAAGAACTGTAAATTAGAGATTCACCCCCAAAATAGGGGGAAAAAGTGACTGATGAAGTGCTGATCCTAAATTGAAAGAAATCACTTTACAGATACTCTTCCTCTCCATCTTGACTGTCGCTATAATATCTCACTTATTTTTATCCCTAGGTTAACGTTATTTTGTAATTAACATATAACAGGATCTCCCTATGGCTGATTTATTTTCTATGTAATATAGTGTCCATAATACTATTAAAATGCTCTTCTTAAAATCAAAATTCGATCATGCTACTTCACTGCTGAAAGTCCTTCAAAAATCTCCCCACTGCTTTACTTCTACAGATAAATACTGTAAATAGTACTAGCCTCTGACTATATTTCCAGGCTTATACGTACCTATAATATCCCAATATTTCACTATCCCAATCCCCCATCCCAGTTCAGCCTACTAAATTAATGCCTCTCTTAATGCAATGACATGGTATGTCCTTCTCTCAAATAGCTATTGCCTACCATCCATGGCCATTCAACGTTGATGTTACCTCTTCAACTCTTCACTGACTCCCTTATGTGTTAAATGACCCATAGATTCCCATAGCACCTAGTGCTTTCCTTTCCTGTATAGCTCTGTCATGGTATAACTCACACTATGTTTTCATATTCTTTTTATATGTTAGTCTCTTCCAATAGACTGAAGTCTGAGAACATGAAATAATTAATTTTTGTCTATAACTTTTTACTCACTGTACTACCAAGATTCTAAGTCTTCTACCCTTTGCTTTCTAGTTTTTCCTCTCACACTGGTACAGGGACAAGTTATCCCCTCTTCCTCATTTTCCACTCTCTCCTCCATTTAATTTATAAGGCTTTTGTCTTCACTGCATTGAAATGATTATGTCAAAGTCACCAGTCACTATGCCAAACTGTTGCGGTACTCAATTCTTAATTCGTGTTACACTCAGTCTATGAGTAATTCTCTCCCATTGGTGATCACTCCATCCACCTGAGCCTTCCTTTGTTTGGCCATCAGGATACACCACTCTCCTGGTTTTCTTCTATACCATGGGCTAAGCACTTTCTCTCTTTAAATATCTATATATCTATATATATAGAGAGAGATGTATACATAAATATATATATAATGTTTTAGCTCATCCTCCTCCTTCTGATCCTTTCAATTTAAATGTTGAACACTCTGTGACCTAGGCCATCTTCTCTTACCTTTCTAATCATCACCCCTCATTAATGACATCCATTTCCATGTCATCTACATACTGTGACTACTAAATTTTATCTCTAGCCATGACTTCTACCCAGAATCCTACAATAATATGTCTAATAGGTATCTCGAAATTAATATGCCCAAACAATACTTCTGAAATTCTCCCCAGTCGATACTATCTGCCATTTCAGTTAATGGCACCACCTGATTCTTGGGCCAAAAACCTAGAACTCATTCTATCTTTCTTATATTCAAATTCATATTTACATTTATATTCAATCTATCAGCAACCTTTCCAGCTCTATCTTAAAAATATATCCCAAAGTTTATCAACTCTCATCACTGAGCATGAACTTCCCATCTAAATCACCACTACCTTTGCCCTCCACTTCTGCAACTTGCTTCTATTCAGAATTAGTGTTTCTAATACACTCCTTGCCCCTCACAATAGCCACAGTGATGTACCAGAAACTGTGATCACATCATTTCCTGGATCAATGAATTCCCACACTACTTAAGAGAAAATGCTGACTCTCTCCAGCTTTTAAAGCTCCATATCACTTGGCCTCCTCTCTTTCTCTCCAAACCCTTATCACTCTCACTATCATTCACTCTCTTCCAGACACCTGGGATTCTTTTTGTGGCTTGAACATGACTAGATCTCTCTTGCCCTCACAGTCTATGTTCTTGCTTACCTCTTAGACTTTTATGTACCCCCTTCATTCATTTCACTTGGATATAAAACAGCAGTGTGCCCCGGATGACATCCTCTAACTTTCAGGCCCTGCTTTACTTTTCTTTACAGTATTTACTACCATCTAAAGAAAATGTAAACTTCTTAAGGACAGGCATCTTATCTTCTTATTCATAGCTATGCTGCCAGTGCCTACAAAAGTGCCTGACACTTGATAAGCACTAAATAAATGCTTTTTAATTAAATTACTGAGTGATTGGCTGTATATCTGTGATTATCTTGTGATTACAAGTTACTTTTCTTTACCATTCCTGCATCATTCCTTTCTCCCAGTATTTTCCTAAATCAATCATATTTAATTTCACTTCAATTTTTATTTTTACCAACAAAATATATTATAAAAATATTCCCAGACATGCATTACCGCATACATAATATTTTACAAAGTTTCATTTCCCATGTATAATACTTACCTTAGCACTTCTTTTCTATTTTAAAATGGAGAGTATTATAAATTTCCTTTTAATCTATATTATACAATACAAAATACAGATGAAGAGAACATACTCTAGAATCAAGAGGCTTGAGTTCAAATCTTAATTCTTCTTTTGTCTCTAAGCCAAAGGGGTTTTACTATCTATGAAAGAGAAATACTATTCTTATCTACCTCTCGGTGTCAGTGACAATATTAAATGAGAAAATGCCTAATGGTGCTTCATACGAATACTAGTAAATGCTATTCCAGTGCTCCCATTGTGGCTCAGTAGGTTAAGAACCAGAGTAGTATGCATGAGGATGTGGGTTCGATTCCTGGCCTTGCTCAGGTGCTTAAAGATCTGGAGTTGCTGCAAGCTGCGGTGTAGGTTCCATATGATACTTAGATCTTGTGTTGCCATGGCTGTGGCATAGGATGGCAGCTGAGGCTCAGATTTGACTCCTAGCCTGGGAACTTCTATATGCTGTAGGTGCAGCACTGAAAAAAAAAAAAAAAACTATATTATACTTAATGTTTTAATGGATAAATGGATAGGTGAGCCAGTGAATGAGGATCCAGGTACTGTATGTATTCTTCATCAATTTTTTTTCCCCATTCTGAGATAAATGTACAGACAGGCATTGCCATGGAGAAACAAAGTAAAAATAGTCCTTCTTGGGCCTGTAAAGGACTTGAAGAAACAAATTGATAAGGGTGATGGGATAAGCAGCTAATTAAAAACTTTTGCCTAAGGGAAGTAAATGGCAGGTTCGGTCTTTTCAAAAGATGCCTCCTGCTAAGGCTAACAGAAATTCTTTTGCTTAAGGCCATATATTGTCAGAGCTATTAGTGGCTACAGGGGGATATCTGAATCACAGCATCTTAGAAAGAGGAAAGTTTGGGGTTTTAAGAGACTAAAAAATTAAAAATCTAAAGTGTAACAAAGGTCAAACTTGGAAGATAAAAACTCAGTCTTAGCGGCAAATCTTTCAGGTTTACTACTGTTTCATGTCCAATATTCTTATAACAATACTATTACACTTTATTACAATTTACCTAAGAATGGCTTGTTCTGATAGATTTGTATAAGATTATTAAATATGATTTTCTTACACTGGTTAAATTTTTGGATCCCCTAACTTAGCATTTGACCATTTTAACTACAAGTACAACTTGCATATTTTGTCTAATAGGGCTGCTTTCCAGCCAACAGTTTAGTTTCAATATGTCAATTTCTGCAAAATTACTGAACATTCTGTTCTGTTTTACTCTGACAGGAATAAATGGAAGTGTTGATAGCATTAATAAGAACTGTGAAACTGAAACAATTACAATTGAGATAGAAATCACTAGGAATATAGGACATTGTTTTGTTTTGAACTGGACACTCATTTGGCTTAAGCTGTTAACTGAGCATTTGTTAAACCTGTGAAGGCAAAGAAAATATAATTACTATGTATAAAATCTTGCAAATAGATTGTCAATGATTATATCTAAACTGTCACGTATAAACAGAGATTTTTTTTCTCAGAATAAATTTACCTATATAATATGTAAATCTACCGTTTGTGTTTTAACTACACATCTTTCCTATGGATTCTCCAGTCTCTTGAAATTCACAGCAAGCAAAGTGAGCAAGAGCATCACCAAGTGGTGGAAGACTGAATTTGAAAACACATGGATCCTGAAGGTGGGAAGTTGTTCTACCGCTACAAAAATTCATGAAATTATCACACTTATTTGCTAAAATCTATTCACTGAACACGTGTTTACTGAACATCTCTTATGTGTCAGGTCCTCCTTTTGTTGAGCAAAAAACACAATATAGTGGCAAGTAGAGGAGGACGAGAAAGATTGGGGGGAAAAACTATAATTTGGTGAGTGGTTGCTGTTAAAAAACAAAACAAAACAAAAACAAACAAAACAGGATAAGGGCATAGAGAACAGCTGGAGGTTGAGTGGTAGAAATTACTTTAGATAGGATGGCCAAGGAAGATGATTAGGTGAACTTGAATGTAGCAAGACAATAAGCCCCAAAGGTATCTTGGAGGGTTCATGTGTCAGGTAAAAAAAACAGAAAGTTCAAAGGCCTTGACGCAATTAACATTTTTACCCAGATAACAGATGTTGAAAATGAATGCAAAATAAAGATAATTCTTTGATATCAACCTAAGATAACTCTGCATTTGACTCTAATGTTTGAAACTTTAAGACATGGGCCATTTCTTTTTTTTTTAATATTTTGAACATTTAAAGACCTAACCACTTTTATTCATAACATTTGAAACTAAAAATATTTATAGTTAAAAACTGAAATGCAAAGTTTATTTTCATTTATGTAAAGACTACCAGTTAGACCAAATGGTAAATCCTAAACTGAGCTGTCATCCAAATGTCATTTAGAATCGTTTAGCTGTCTCACACAAATACCATATGTCCTCTGTTACAAATTCAATTTTCTGGATTTACATCTGTTCAAAAAGGTATAAATTATTTTTAAGTGGCATAAAGTAATATGTCCTTTTTGTGTGATCTTGGCCAGAAATAGAGGTCACCTGATACAATTTTTTAATCTGTAAATATGCACTTTCAAACAATAAAAAATAAAAAGTAGTGTGCTTTATGTTTAAAGACTCATCATAGGGAGTTCCCGTTGTGGCTCAGTGTGTTATGAACTGACCTAGTATCCATGAGGACATGGGTTCTATCTCTGGCCTCACTCAGTGCGTTAATGATCTGTCACTGCTGCAAGCTACAGCATAGGTCACAGAGGGCAGCTCCCATCTGGCGTTGCTGTGCTGTGGCATAGGCCTGCAGCTGCAGCTGTAGCTCCCATATGACCCCTAGCCTGGGAGCTTCCATATGGCACAGGTGTGGCAAAAAAAAAAAAAAAGACTCTCCATATATGCAATGACATGTTTCTCAAAAAGCCCAGTGAACTACAGATGGAGGGGCTTTTGGTAGAGAGATTGTAATGGCTCCTGAGTCCCTCATTTTTTGACCTTAAAAATAAGAGTGAGGCTGAATCCATTTGGCTAGAGAGAGTCCACTAGCATTTATTCCTGAAGCTGAATGTTAATCATGGCAGTCTTAAAGTATTCTATAGGCTTTAATGCCCGGTAGGAGTTCCTGTCCTTGCTGAAGTGAATCTATAATAACACGGACTGACCTTCCTTTTATTTAACATGAAATTTTTTTATTATGGAAAAAATACTGAGATTAATCAACTGATATGTTTGACATATGGATGAGCTTTGGAATAATTATGGAGAACACAGGTTGTCTTCTGCTTTAAACAAAAATGGCTTATGTATATAGTGTAGAGTTCTTATTCTCTACTCTCCATCTCACAGTATATTTTACTTTTCTCCTATTTCCCTTTCTTCTTCAATTGTTCTTTCATGAGTCTTTTTTATTTCTTTCTTTAATGTCAACTCATTTCTCCCTTTTATCTCTTTCCTCTTTCTGTCTCATCTTCATACCTTAATGTACAAAAGAAAATTTTGGGGGGATAATGTAATGTTTGAATATTTAAGGGTCAGAAGAAAATGCAGAATGCAAACCTTGGTTAAATATATATTTTCAAGACCAATTAGAATTGTAGAAATCATTATTTTAATTTTAACTTTTTTATTTTAGATCCCTACAATGAAAACAAACCAAATCATGAATATATACCTATTGTTAGAATTCTGTTCCTTTTTAACCAGCTGTCCATTAATAATTCCTAAATAGATGGAAAGAAATTTCACAATCCCCCAAATAGTATATTCTAATAAATAATCACTATTACACTCAAGAAAATTGTCATTACATTTCCCCAAAGCCTTTCTAAAAAATTTTAATTGCAAAGAAAAATCTTGCCTTCAAGGAACTCTAAATTAGTATAATTAGAAAGAATGATAGAAGTCCTTTCTTTTAGCCTTTCCAAGATGTAAAAATCTTTTTGGAAGATAACTTTTACATTTAATAACTTTAAAGTGTTATTAAAACAACATATCAACAAATAAAAATCAATAAAATAAATCCTTTATCTGCACTGCATATAAATTCTTTAGTCTAAATCCATTAGATGCAAAGAATTGCAAAGAATTGAAGTTTTCTCTTCCAGTTTTATGGTGGAGAATTTGGCAACCACAAAAACAACTTATTTTCAAGTGCTTAATATGTTTCCAAGAACTATGCCAAGTCTTTAAATCATTTAATAGCCACAATAAACCTTTAACTTTCCTACTATATTGACATGGGAGTTGCGAATCAGAGATTTTGTAAAATTTCCAGGATCATGTAATAAATCACCACAATTCAGTGTTAAGGTCAAAGCCTAAGACTATTACTTAAGATTTAATCAACATTTATGCTAAGAACCTACTACAATTTCCAGTTGTGAGGACTATTCAGTTTTACATGATTTTTTACAAATTTTCTCAATTAAAATATAAAAAGACAAATATAAAAACAGAACTTTAAGCAGCAATCCATAAATTTAAATTTCACTGCTTTGCATATGCTGATTCTTTGAACATTCTAAATAAATAGATAAATGTTTTCAACAATATTTAAAGATTAATGAGTTGGTTTATGACTTTCCATGTATCATATTACTCTACTTTTATCTTGAGGGAATTTTCATCTCATATGAAATAAAACAAAGATAGCTACACTTATTCAGTTATCTTGCATTATATGGTATTAATATTGTCTATCAATATGCACATGAAAAAACAAAGTGACAGAAATTATAAAAATAACTGCTGGGAAAACTGATTGATTCCTGATATTTTTGGAGAAATATTTAAAAATCTATTATGTGGCTAAAGGGATCTACTATTAGCATGTGTCTTTCTTCAATTATTAAACTGACTTAAAGCAATGTAATTTCCAGTTTATGCATATTGCATGACTAATTTTGGCCAAGACATATAGGAACATTTGTTTCAGCTCATGGTCTTTTAGGATAATTTATTTATTAGTATTTTTATAAAAGTATGAATTCAACATAAAGTGTAGCTCAGAAGGAAGAACATTATCTATTTTCTCTTATGAGAGGATGAAAGTATGTAAAGAAGACCTCTTTGTTCCATTAACTTTAGCTCTATGCTAGGTGCAAAATAGAAGGAACAGCAAGTCCAAATAATTTTTCTCCTTTACTGTTGACTGTCAAATATATACTTTAACAGGTCGAGAAATTCCACATTATAAATAGGATACAGATATCCAATTAGGAAATAATTAGTTCATAAGTCAAAACATAAACAAGAGCAGCCTTCTATCATGTACACTGAGGTTTGGAGTCAGAAACCTTTATTTTTAAATGCTGCCCCAATTTACCCCTTATTAGGTTATGGCACTAAATTTTTTTAACTTCTCTAAGAATCAGTTTATTCATCTATAAATTTTGAGAGTAACTTATCCTTAGGTTTACTATGAGGATTTAATTAATTATGTATTTATACTACTCGTCATAGAATCTGGCAAATAGTATGCATTAGGTAAATGGTAATCGTATTAGAAACTGGTTATTTAGCTGATGAGGGAGTTGAAGAGTCATTTACAGCTTTTCAAATTTCTCTTTGCATGTGGTTTTCAACAAACAAAAGAATAATAAAAGAATAGTTCACATTCCATTCGCTGTAATGGGAAGAACTAAAATATTGGTTGTAAGAACCATATCCTATGAAATATGGTAGGTGTATCTGTTTTGGGGGTGATAATATAGACTCCTAGAGAGATCGAGTGACTATCCATCCTTCCTTTTGATTTATGATAGTCCTGGTTTGGACCATTTTCCCAGCACAGTTATTAATAATGTCCTGATTTGAATGGTAAGAGACTTAGAGCAGCTATGTCCTATACAATGTACGTGTTCCATAAATGTATATCACCAGGCTTTACCTTTACTTCTTCCTCAGTAGAAATGAGTATACCTTCCATATCACATCAATTAAAATCTATTTTAAAATATATTTTAACAAAAACTATTAACACATATAATTTCTTTTTAGATATTGTAAGATATAGTATTAAAAACATATTTCATATATCTATAACAGTATATGTGTGCATATGCACTCTCTTCTCTAAAAAGTAGATAATTGAGATTATTAAAATAAAAACTAAATTTTATCTTTTATTAAAAAAAACTTTCATTTTCCAAATCACTTACCAATAAAACTTTAATGAGAAATAATTCATTAGAACAATTTTTAACCTGATATTAAGCTTTACTACTCTTCTTTTGGTTTAATATCATATAATTAAAAAAGAACCTTCAGATATGCTCTTGGAACAAAGAAAGAAACTTCTGAACCATCTACATTTTCCACATTCATAGAATTCTACAAAAACCAAAAGCCACTGTAATGATCCCAAAGTATAAGATTCTAGACAATTTTTTTAATGGTTTAGAAAATGTTTTAATCTACTTCAAGTAACTTAGCAAGGCCAAGTTTAGAAAGTGTATATTTTATTTATCAATATAAATTAGATATAATACTACAAAAATAAAGTTTGCGATGAAAATTCTGGCTAACTCTATGCCTTCTCATTCAAGGTGTTTCTTACTTGTATTTGTGAAATAATGGGAAATTTTCTTATATTTTATACATATATCTGTAACTAATAGAGAAAAGAAAAAGCATTTATTTACTGATGCATATTTTCTAATTTTTTGGATGACAAAAATCCATTTCTGTGATCCTTTAAAGTATAGCTAAATTCCTTACATACTGGCATAGAAATCTTTGCAGAAACTTTTGCAAGTGAAAATAATACTTATTTCAAATGATAGTTACATCTAATAACTCCATATAAGTAGCATTCCAATTCTGTGTTATTGGAAATATGTATTTATATTTTCATTGATTGCATCACATCTCAACTGCAACAAATAGCCACTCTAACTTACATATGTATATATATCATAACTAATACATTGTTTTAAATTTAATACAAAACTATTTTATTTGAAATAGAAATGTTAAAAGATTAAAGATAACTAATTTTGTTTTACAATATTTTCAATCACAAGGCATACAAATTTATATACTCACCAATACAGGTAGGTAAGGAGTCATTCCATTGGGCCAAAGAATTTGGCACTGTATCACACCTAATTGCAACAGATCCATGGAGAATATATCCTGGATTACATTCAAAAAGCACCAATGAACCAACTGCAAATTCATTACCAATCCTTCTTCCGAACCTTGGTTCAGGCACAGAACTGCATTGGGTGGAACTTGTTCTAGGAACAGCTGCATACAAATATTGCTGATTTTAATTTCATATTTGGTAGAGAAATACAGATTTAAAAATGTAACTATGCAAAAGGACTTCAAAGAAATTCACTAACTTGAATTTTAGTTAACAATTTGAATATATTTCTAAAAGTTTGGGATTTCATAATAATGATAAACAATTCAAAATGAATACTGTTGTCATTAATATTTTTCATATAAAAACATTTTATTTTGGTCCTTTAGACATCAATTATTTTTTTCCTGTTTTTTGTTTGACAAACTCATCAATATAACAATGTAGCTTTTGAGTTAGATACTTCAATTTATGGAATGATAACTGAAAGTTACATAATTTTACTTTTTAAATTGGAATTCCAAGCTTACAAAAAAACATATGTCAGGTTACATAATGTAATGCTGATTTTTCTTTTTTTACAATATTTAGCCCTTTAAAACATAGATTTAAAAAGCAAACACGATGATTAATTTCATAAACTTAGCTGTTCAAAATATGTTTGATGAAGTCAGACAGATTAACAACAATAGAAGTTTTAATTTTAATAACCATACAATATCAAATTTGAAATTGCTTGTTGGCTTTATAGGTATATCCTTCAATTGTGACTTTTTTTGATTAAGTAAAATAGAATGATAACAGGATGTTTTTTCTTTTTAAAACACATACAGATGGGATTAAGAAGTTTGACAACAGCCCAAAAAATGATAGGATGAATTCTAAATAGATTGATTCCTTTTATGTGACTTGAGTGAAAATTAACTTCATTTGTTACAGTGCCTTTTAAAATTCATAATACCACAAATTGTTTACAGAGGGAAAATTATTAAAAATAAAACTATAATATTATAACCAGCATTATAATTGGAATAATAGTTTAATAAGAATATTAAATCACAAATGTTTATAAATATATTACGAATGAAGTTCAAGATACATTTGAGAATAACAACTATATGATCATATATAATTCAAACAAAATATTCTGATGATGGCTCAATTTAGTTTAATGTAATGTGGAAAGTTGTCTATAAAAGGCGACAAAAAAAAAACTATGTAAACTGACTTTGAATTGCACAAAATTATTTAATAGCCATGAAGAAAGTTGAGAAAATAAATTTTAGAATGGAGTAATGATTTCCTTGGTATGCCTATGTACGTCAGCACAAAAAGTTTGTACATCTTTAACTTAGAGTGCTAGACTACGAGGAAATAGAATATGTAGAGTGAAGCATTGTCAGAAAAAAAAAGATATTTTGAAAACAGTATGCTGGAAGGAAGGAAAAGCATGCAGTTAACTTGAGGATGATGATGGAAGCAATAGGTCTTTATAATTTTGGTCAACGTAATAGCGCACTAATAACAGGGAGTGGACAGGGCAAACGTGTTTTAAAAAACACACAACTTCTAGCTCCCCTATATGGTTATGAGGATCTCACAACTGAATTAATGCTGAACATAGCATGGAAACTTATATCATTCCTTAGTGTGTTTCTATGCTACAGGGTCACTTACCTTGATAAACAAAGTGAAATCCCTTAGCTGTTATTGGTCCAACTGAAGTAAATCGAATTGTGATCTGATTACCTGAACTCAGTGGAAGTGATTCTCCTACTCAACAAAACAAACACTAAGATATCATAAATAATTTCATTCAGTAAACCTAACAAATTATATTAATTTACACTGTCATTTGAAAACGTCAGTCTATGTTCTCTTGAATTACTTTAATATATCCTACCACTGACAATATATTTTCTTTGGGTTTAGTTTCAATTGCAACATTTTAACTTCAAAGGCTTTTAATACATTTTGATAAAATTGCTTCATTCTTTAAATATTACATTAAACACTACATTTACTTGATTGTAATCCCCCAAAACAGTTGGTTTTATTTTTCTCAAGCATTTGAATTACTGTTGTGTTTCTACCCTTTTTTTTTTTAAATAAAGAATGATTCTATTTTCAGTTTATTTCTAATATGGATGTCATAAATCTTGACTGTCAGTATAATACCAATCAAAGTCAGTCTTTAATCAATAACTAATTCATGGCAGTTCTATTAAAGGATACCTGAATGGGATCCTGAGAGGGAAGATAACAGAGAAGATTGCTGAGTTGGCCCATCATACACCTCAACAACATCGTGGAGTGATGTCTGGAAAAATACAAACTGGCCAAACACCACTGATCAACAGGAACCAGGAGAAGCAAACAAATCACCAACCATCCAAAAGCAAAAACAAAAAAAACAAATAAAAAAAATAGAAAGAGGAGGAGAGAGAGAACAAAGTATTACAATATAATAGTTATCTCTTTTTTTTCTACCTTTAAAAGAGGATAGGTGCCAATTGCTTGATATGACTGAGATGTGTATTTCAGGTCATAAAAGTAATGACCATGACCTAAAAGCAATAAATTTTAAGAAGACTATTTTTTAAGTAAATTAAATGAGTATAACATTTAATTTAGCTCAGAAATCATAAGGTTGGTGATTAATACTTTACAATAACTACTTTTTATTTTTCCACTGGTAGTTTGATTCTCTTCACTTTGTGACTCTCTTCTCTTTTTCTAATTTTGTTCCCTCTTTCAGATGGCATATACGAAGTTTTAAATTAGGGAGTTTATTTTAGATTGCTTTTAAAATGCTATTCCATTATAAATAATTGCATCACTAGAAAAAGTTCAGCAAGATACTTTTAAAGTATAGTGTTTAATTCACATTCTAAGTTAAAAATGATTCCTAAACACTTACTATTAATCTTTTGCCAAAATAGACATATAATTTATGACTCCTCAGCAACTGAGAAAATTTAATTTTAATTGGGATATGAAATTTTACAAAATTACTACTTTTTATGGTAAGTACAGATCTGAAGTACTTACCAGTGGGGTTTTATACATATTTCCTTTAATAATGTATTACATTAACTTTACATGTAGAAATTACCCAAACTATAGCTTACAAGGAAGAATCTGTTCTGTGGCAGAAATCAGCTAGCATTTTGTTTTTAAAAAATGAAACAGGTAATAAAATTCATCCTTAAAACATTCATTGACTAGAAAAATTGTGGTGTTTAAAGACTACAGTTTTTAAAAGTTTAATAATGCAAAATCAAGGTATTGTTTACAAATTCAAAGTCACATTACTGTAATTAAACTGTATATTTCCCAAAAGTTCTTCATATTTTACATCTTAAATCGAGGTTATGGCCATCCTATGGTAGTCAAATGAAGACAGACTTGTTCATTTGAAACATGCTGAGTTGTGCATATGAACTCATACACATAATACTATAGCTACTATAGCTATCAAAGCTACACATATTTTTTAGTCTGCTAAAATAAGCTGGTGATCTCAGTCCAGTTCTCTGTGGGGTAAAAGAAAATAAACACAGATATAGTGCTGTTGCTTTGAATAATTACTGAACCTTGGAGGGCTGAATTTCATAATTAATCCTCCTAAAACATTTCCTCAAAGTCATGAACACAAATTTATGTTTTTAACAAATCAGATACATGTAGTCAATTATTTTAATGGTTTACAAGTCATATGAAAAATTTCCAGTTCATACATTTTTAAAAGATCCATAATTAGGTCTACTGAATCCCAAGCATAACATTCAAAAATAACATTCCCTGAAATATTAAGAACTTGGTTGTTTTCAGTTTTTTCATTTATTTAGATTGGTGTTTGGATGGTCTGGTTTCAAATGCGTCTTTAAAAGTTTCTACTATAATGTAGATGTTGCCATTGCCTTTCCACGTGCCAATGCTGCCCTCTCCCTCAAAAAAAAAATCTAGGTAGTCTAATTACAGGAACCTTGCCAAATCAGGTACACTGTGCAACAAGGCTCTTGACAAATAATATTTTTTCTCTATTTCCTTCTAGCAAGCCATTAAGAAAAACATTACAATTAAGCATCCTTTATCTCTGTCTTTCTAAATACCTCAAATACACAAGATAATATGCCCAACTTCCAAGCAAGCCATCACATTTACAAACAACATCTAAAACAACCAAAATACAGTGATCCAAGATCTTTCCTTAAGGAAAAAGAAAAAAAAGTGCTTTCTTTTTTTTCTTGCCTATAGACTTCTTGTTCTCAATTATTACTTCTCTACAGATAGATCAGAGTTTTGTGTCACCTGTAAATTAGGTATGTTGAGACTATAACTTTTAATGACATAGCCAATAAACTGCATATTTGCATTATATTAAGCAAAGAAAACTCAAAACACCCTTTGAATGGTGTTAGTAACTGCATCTGCGATGAGCCTGGGGAGAACTTTGAGAAGGAGAGTGGATAAGAGAGTGGCCTGTTGAATCTTGCTTTATTAACCAGTCGGTAAACTACTTCCCCTTAACTGCAATCTTACTCTGCAGTAACATGGCCAATGAGAAATTTAAATTAACAATAGTTTTTATTAGGAAAACACTATGAGAGGATAATGAATCATTATATGAAAAATGAAAATTTAAAGTACATGTTGAATATGTATTTCGTAGTGTGAAGAATAAAGAATGTTTTCATAGTGATCAGATTTCCCACACATTATCAGGTTAACTATTATCTTACTCAGTTGGTATGTTATAATTCTGAATCAAATCTCCCCTTCTCATCCAGAAATCTCAAGAATTAAATGGTTACCCCTGTGTTTGCTTCCCCATTCTGTCTGTAAATGCTTTAATTTATTTAATTTTATTATGTTCAGCTAGCACTAGGTCCTTTACTTCCAAAACATTCTGAATAGCCAACTGTACTCTTTGCATAGTTGAAACTAATGTAGGGGAAAAAAAGTGAAATATTTTAAGGTGGACCAAAAGGCAACTGTGGATGTTGATTTTAATAAGCAAATGTTGTCTAACACATAATTCTGGGTCACCTGTGTTTATGGGGCCTCTGGTGTAAAGCATGGGATTATTGTCGTCCAATGGATAGACCTGTTTTGTATCTGTTTATAAATTCATTTCAGTAGTCTGTCTGTCTGTCTATTTATCTATCTGTCTGTCTATCTATCTATCTATCTATCTATCTATCTATCTATCTATCATCTATCTGTATTTGATTATTGAATCTTTTTTGAACCACTGTGGAATCTTACAGGCTTAGGTTAATGAGTTAAATAAAAATTTTAATTAATGAGTTAATTAGTTAAACAAATTTTAACACATATTTATTTTCTATTTGCATGGGAGTTATAAACATGCCCTCTTTAAAAAAAATACATTTTTAACATTGATCTAGAAACTAATACCTCAACCTAATGGCTGGAGCATCTTTTTTTTTTTTTTTTCCCTAGGACTACAATTAACCCCCAAAGTCTGGGCTGATTATGTTTTCCAGAATAATTAGCTACTCTCTTTTTATTTCTTAGTTTCCAAAAGAAATACAGAATTCTTTGCATCTCAGCTCCAAGCTGCTTGCTCTTTCTCTGGAGGTTTGCGTGAAGATGCCAAAAGCAGTTTGCTCTCAAGCTATTCGGGCAGACTATAAGCACTGACTGTTTCTTAAAGAAAACACCATTTTAAAGGGAATTTTTTTCCTTCTTTAAGCAAAATGGATGTTAAAAATACTGTTTCTAACTCTTTTGTTAAAAATCTCTTTTTATAATATTATCTGTATTACTATAAGCTAGAAGTGGGAAAAAACAGAAACTTAGTAAGGTAGAAATAAACATTTAAAAATCTGTACAAACAAGTCAATGCAAATAATATATTATTATTCCTGAAACTACTTCTGAGTCTCTTATTTTTCTGTATGTTTTATCCAAGAATACAGTTTACTAATTCAACTAATATTCATTGATTGTATTCTAAGATGTATGCGGGACTGAGCTAAACGCTGGAGTTAAAAAGTGACATAAGGAGTTCCTTTCGTGGCTCAGTGGTTAACGAATCTGACTAAGAACCATGAGGTTGCGGGTTCAATCCCTGGCCTTGCTCAGTGGGTTAAGGATCCGGCATTGCTGTGAGCTGTGGTGAAGGTTGCAGACGTGGCTCGGATCCCGCGTTGCTCTGGCTGTGGCGAAGGCTGGCAGCTACAGCTCCTGTTAGACCCCTAGCCTGGGAACCTCCATATGCCGTGCTGCGGCTCCACATAAAGGCAAAAAGACAAAAAAAAAAAGTGACATAAAGAAAGCATCTCTGCTTCTTAGATCCCCTTTATTAGATTTGTGGTTATTCAGGTGGCAGCTTACCTTTATTCTTTGCATGAGAAGATGTTAGATTAGCCGTATTAATTAATTATAAATCACAATGGTATTTTGGGCACATTTTTCCATACCAATAATTGTTATGCTAATTGTTTAATCTGTTCTTCAAACCAAGTCCTCTACCAACAATGTTTAATGGGCAATATTTAGGGGAAGTCCCAGATTGCATTTAAAAGATTCATATTTTAGATATTTAAAAATAACTTAAATAGTCTATTTCAATAGGTTAAATCACTTAAAAAGGAGAAACCTCTAGCTTAGAGTATATTGGTTAGAACATTTGCCACAACTACAAAATTTTATCGTAGTTCATGTGCTCTCCCAGAGGAAGTAAACTCAGAATGAGACCATGCATCAGATCTATCTACTCCTCTTTGCATATGAAGCAAGATTTATTTGACATTTAATTTTTACAGTATCATATTCAACAAAGACAGAGGTACAGGGTTCCATTTACTGAGAAGGCATGCAGGGTTTAAGTGTTCACTAAACTAACTTTCAAAGAGCATTTTTTCCTATTCTATACAAAACTTTGTCAAATCTTTTCTCCTTACGTCATGTTCATTTAACCCCTGAGACTTCTGCCCATTCGGCTTAATTTAACGATCCCAAATGTAAGTCAATAAATAATAAAAGAGGCTTGGGATGGCAGAAAGAAACTCCTGAGCTTTAGTATGGCTTAACTATAAAGATATTTTGTGCAGACCAGCATTCTCTCTGAAAATATCATTACGGTAAACAGTAGAGTGGGTGCTTGGTATATGACACAACACACTAATGGTTTAGTGCCCAGAGGGTGTGAATTTGTTTAGAATATAAATCAATAGAACAAATAAGGTAAAGCTCCCTTTTCCATTAAACTCTACTCTGGAATATTACTGAAATGTTCCTCCATTGCCTAAGTAAGTCAGAAAATTTTGGAAGCTACATTTGACTTTTGGTGCCATCAAAATAACACTGTACAGAGGCTCACTGATTTAGCAATTAACTTAATGAGGAATATAAAACAAATATGAACATGGTTACTGTTATTCATTGATCAGGACTGGAATTATTGAATTAAAAATTAAAATTGAGTTTATACAAATAACGGTTTCAATTTTGTTTTACCAAATTTGATTTTCTCTCAGAAGAGAATATTTCACAGAGCATCCCAATGGCATGCTAGCGTTAAGAAGAAAAAAACTCCAAGTCAGACTGGGCCATGATTAAGGGAACTGATATAACCACTTCTGTGAAAGGTGGTAAATAGTTAAAGTTAAAATATCTAAGAGGTTGTAGCAAATTCAGGTCTGATCCAAACTTGCGTTGAAGCAAAGGGCTCAAATTTGGTAGAGGAAGACAGGGATAGCAGGGCTCTCTGGGTAGTTCTGATAGTCAGATGGGTAGTACCTTATTAATTATGATGCCAAGTACTGAAATGCCAAAATTTCTTTGCTCTATGACAATGAATTAAGCAACTTAAAGATTGTCAGTATCTGAAGCTGAGCGGATTTAGAAAGACTGATGTCAAATGATTCAACCTCTCAAGGACTGAATACAGGATGAGCCACAAAGGAAAGTCATCTCACCTTTCCATGCCTCAATTTCTGTAAAGTAGGGATAATACAAATACCTAACTTCACAGGACTTATATGAATATGACATAAATTGATGATTGTAAAACACTTTGGACAGTGCCTGAAACACAGTGATAAATATTAGTTAATAACACTAATAACTTGATTTTGTAAATATATATGCTGATAATTTAATCTGAAAGTTTACCGATTGGCAAAATTTAATTGACCTTTGATGTTAAATAGCATATCTTTTCTAATTCTCTGCTTTCATATATGTATATTTAGAACAAATGATAGGATTGATTAGGTTAGAAGAGTAGTCCAATATTTAAATGAAGATCCATCTGTCTTTTGAATTGAAAATGGCTATATACTTCTCGAACTGCTTAATTTTACATTCTCCTATTGGATGAAATATGAAAATGTAATTAGCAGCTTTCTCTATGGGCTAAGAAAAATGAAGCAAGGTGAAAGAGCATTCATCTTTTGTTTTGTCTACTCCCTTCATACCACTCTTTTCCAAAGGCATAGAAACTCCATCACACACACACACACACACACACACACACACACAAACAGTTCCTCACACAAAGGAGTGTGGGCAGAAAAAGGAATAGAAACATGTAAATTCCTATTAGATCTCAGCTTGCTTCTCAACATGCTTGTTACTCCTTTTGGAAAATCTGCACATTTTTTGGTATTCTAGAGCACATTTTGATTATATTAAGCTGGTTTGTCACTCTGTTACAAAATTTTTAATAAGTCCTCATGTTTGTTCAGCTTGCATTTTATTCACTGACACAGAACAGAAGAAAATATACATGTGTACTCTATCAATAGAACATAAATAAACAAGATTTAAACAAAGGTGTATTTGGAACTGGACTTGATTATGTGTGAAAGCATAAAAAATAACTGTTGATGACATAAGCTATCAAAAAGTTTGTTTACCTTTATATGAATTTTGACCTCATACTTTCATCTGATATGAATATTTCAAGATAATAGTGTGGAACTATCCAAGTATGCAAAAGGTTTTCTTTTTTAAAAAATTACTGAAGTATAGTTGACTTACAATGCTGTATTAGTTTCAGGTGTACAGCAAAATCAATTATTTATACATATATATATATACCTGTTCTTTTTTTCCATATAAGTAAGTACAGAATATTAAGTAGATTTTATTGTTCTATATAGTAGGCCCTTCTAGTTATCTATTTTATATATAGTAGGGTCTATATATTAATCCCAAACTCCTAATTTATCTCTCTGCCCCTCCACTGGTTACTCCTTTGGTAACCATAAATTTGATTTTGAAATCTGTGAGTTTGTTTCTATTTTATAAGTTTTTATGGTATCATATTTATTAGATTTCACATATAAGTGATACATACGATATTTGCCTTTTTCTGATCTACTTCACTTAGTATGATAATCTCTAGGTCTATCTATGTTGCTGCAAATGGCATTATTTTGTTCTAAAAGGCTTTCTCTTAACACTATTAACATGTACAGAACTCTTTGCTCTCTATATGCTCTCACTGTGAAACCAGGGGTATAAATAGCTTCAAGGTTGCACTTTGTGATCATTATACCACTTGGATACCTCATGATTTTAAAGCTTTCTCACTTAAAGATGATTACAAGATTTAATCTTACGAAAAACATATATAAAAAATATGATAATTTACTCTCAAAAGAACTAAAAACCAAAACTTTTAAAACTAGTCACAAATAAAACCAGTGTTCTCCTTGTTTCCATCATCTAGCACTGGATTATTTGGGCAGAAGTCACATTAATTGACCTAAGTGAGTTTAATCAGTATTTTGAAAAGTTTTATGTTTTCTACATATCAGTGAGATTCTAAATACTATTATTATAGTACAATACTATTAAACTATTAACTCACAATGAGGTGCTTTATATTAATACAGCATTTTAGTTAAGGTGAGTTAAGTGAATCAAATGCTAATTATCTAGGGGCCGTTCTAATATCTACACAGAAGCTAGGTTCCATCCTGGATGCTTGCACCAATCCTGCCCTAGAGCAAACAGTCTCTAAATTCTAGGTTAGCAGCTCACAGAGTGCAATAAGATCATTCTGGCTCTGAAAATAAATATAGCAATATCTCGTTATTACTATTTTGTAGTAATCAGGAAATAAAAATGGTTACTAAAAATAATTCATGATTCTGACCATGGTACCCAATTATCCAGTGATTTACAAGCTGCAGAAATAATGTCTTGCTTTGAACTCAACAGTAAATGAAATCTTAATTTATTTTCCTGTGACCAATTTCTTGTATGATACTCTGTCGACCCAAAAACCAGGCTTACTGAATAAATCTGTAATATTTATTTTCAGATTTCTCTAAAGCTGATCTTCTGTCTAAAATGTGACCATATTCTTAACATCAAAATTTCAAAACTGCCTATTGGACATATTTTAAATATACAGGCACTGGAAACAAACAAAAAGTAAAAACCTCTTGTAGCAAATATAGTTCAATTTTATTTAATTGTTCCAGGAGCAAATATCCATTCAACTGCAAGCCAGTAGCTTATTTGCAATATGGCAGTCACAATATTTCCCAACAGCTGAAAATTAATTTGGTGTTTAAAAAGCAATGAAACCTGGAAAAACACAGTAAGCATTTCTCCTATAATTAAGAAGAGTTAAAATAGAAAAGGAAACTTAAAAGTTTTAAGTGTTAGAATATTTCATTAACACTTCTTTTTTAACCTGAATTTCAATTTGGATGAGTGTTGTCCTTTAATTAACCTTAAAATATGTTTCTATACATTTGGCACTATGTCTGCCAAATTCTGACTATACTAGATGAATTTAAGTCAGGAAAATATTATCACATGGGCTATAAGTGTGAGGGTTCTTTTTAATTATGAAAAGTTCTATACATATATGAAGTAGAGAGAATAGTACAATAAACACCTGTGAACCCATAATCTACTTTCAACACTCACGGACATTTGCTAATTTTGCGTCATTTATTTCTCTCTTATCCTCCATGCACCACCCCCCTCGTATTCCCAACTTGAGAATGCTTTAAAACAACTCCCAGTATTATAACCTTTTCTATATTCTTCAGTATTTACAGCTAACTGATAAGGACTTTAAAAAGGAACTACAAAAAGAACTACAATGTAATTACCATATTCAACAAAACTAGGAGTTCCTGTCCTGGCTCAATGATAATGAACCCGAATAGTATCCATGGGGATGTGGGTTCAATCCCTGGTCTCCCTAGGTAGGTTAAGGATCTGGCATTGCTGTTAGCTGTGGTGTGGTTCACAGACAAGGCTTGAATATGGCATTATTGTGGCTGTGGCATAGACCGGCAGCTGCAGGTCTGTATCCCTAGACTGGGAACTTCCACATGCCAATGCTGTGGCCTTTAAAATATAATAAAATAATTAAAAAATAACATAAATAAAATAAAATAATAAAATAGAATAAAATTCTTCTAAAAAAAGCATACTAGCAACAACCTCTTTCTATCATTTAGTAACAATTTCTTGATCCCATTCACCTAATTTTCTCCAAAAGAAAAAGTACTTTTACAGTTTTTTTGATCAAATCAGGATCCAAACAAAATTCATACATTTCACTCAGTTGCTATGTCACTAAAGTCTCTTAATGTGTAAAATTTCTGACCCCCATCTTATTTTTATTGTCATGTGTTTATGGAAAAATATGTCTCTTAAAGTCAAGGATACTAAAATAGGATAAACCTCAACCGCTCAAAATTTACTGGCATCTAGATTTTATTGAGAGTTAATTTTATGAAATTACTGAAGCAAGTAGTTTTCTGTTTAGAGGACAGCTCTGGAGGTAAATTAATTCGTATGTGGACACAGTTCCTGATCTACCTAAGTCCCATTCAACAGGGCAACTTTGTTTCCTTCTGTTTTATAGCTAGGACTCTCACATACAATCTAGCACTAAGTCTGTATTCAAATTCTTTCCTTCATGGAATTTTTTTAACGACACTCTACATATTGCCTCCTACATATGCCACATCTTTTCTGCAGGCACAGTTTCCTGAACCCTTCAATTATCAAAATTCCACTGCCTAAAGGCTCCTTAATTCACAGAATTTCTAACTATTTTAGGATGACAGATGGGGGTGGCTACATCATTGAACAATACTGTAAGGAGTTTCGCAGTTTTTCCAAAAAGTTATCACTAGTAATCTTTCTAATTTGGGCTCAAGCCTCACCATGTTGAGAGTCCTCTTGCTTATACATATTCATAACAAGGGGACTTCCAAGCAGATAGAATCCTGCCATGTTCTGAGATTTATTTTCCTGGACCAGAGTCCGTTAGAAATGTCCAGTTAAAGGGAGATAATTTGCTATAGCTAGACATTTAGAAAATAGAATATCTGATATATTCATTTATTTACTAAATTAACAAAAAATATGTTAAAAAAGGCATTAATCTGTTATCATTCATTGAACTCTTACTGTATGTGAGGATCTGTGCTAAGTTCCTTATACATAGCAGCTAGATTGATCCTCAAAACAATCTTTGAGTGAGCACTATTATCTCCATTTTAAATATGGGAAAAAAATTGAAACAAATAAATTAGACAAGTAGTAAAACTTACAAAGCCAGCATGGAGAAAATCTAAGATTTAAATTCACAGAATACAAATCTGTTTTGAGCCTGTCTTAACCACTACCCTATAGAGTGTGGAGTCTACTAATGAACAAGCAAACTTGAATGCCACTGAGCAAATGTTTCTATAGCAAAACCTGACAATTAAGATTCATGTTAAGCACTCTGAACTAAAGGGAAAAATAAATTATTTTTTGGATATTTTATTCATAAAAATGGAAAACATTTTTATAGTATATTTATAAATACATTTTTCTTAAATGGGCCAATAATTATTTAGTACCAATAATAGAGGTGTAAATTCCTATTATCTTGAAAATATGTTAATATCATTTACATAATTTACATAAAATACATTCTTAAATAAGTTTTACATTGTGTAGACAATACTTTTTAGGGGTAATTTTAAGAATTCAGGGGAGTAGCAAAATCTATTAAGTAACTTTTGCATTCATAATTATTACAAAATAAAATGTTAGTCATGAAAACTAACATTTTATAAATCTTATAAATCTAGCTTTAACTAGCTTTAGTATTTATTGTTGGGTGACATTGACCAAGTTACTATAAACATTTGTGGATCTTTTTCCTAATATTCAAAGTAATATCCACTCCATAGGATTGTTGAAAAGACAAATCTGTAAAGCATTTTGCCCAGTAGGTGCTTAATATACACAAAAAGTCACGCAGTATACACAAACATGTATACACAAGCACGCACACAAACATACACACACACACAAAGACATATAGCATACCATTACCTTTCTGATCTCTCAAAAAAAAAATCTAAAATCAATATGCAGTTTTGTAAATAAATGAAATTAATCATTGTTTTAACTCTGCCAAATATGTTGCTTGGGCATAAGAGTAGTAATCATACCAAAAATTAATTTATAATATTATTCAGACTCTATAAGGAACAAAAATTATTTGTGCATGTGATTCATGTTGTATTGTGTGTTAGTGAAATGCTTTAAAAAGTCATTGTAACTCACTTTAAAATATAAATGAAACACTTTTTTTTTCCAATGAAGAAAACCATGTTTTCAGTGGAGATTTTATTAAGATTCCTCCTGAAGAATCAAGGAAACAAAATAAAATTATTTATAAAATTATTCAACTTTGCCCAAATGTATAAGACCTTGACTCAAATTACCAGAAAATTTTTGCTTATTTTCACTTTTGCATGCTTTTATTTTTTTATTTAATAAAAAATTTAAAATGTTTAGTGTATAATGGTTTTCATGAATAACTATACTATATTTCTTCAATGTCAGTTACTAGAGATTCTTTAAATGATACTAGACCCTAATTAGCAAGAACCACTACATAAAAGAAATCATTTATGTAAAATGAAAAAAATTATAATTTATTAAATATAACGTGAAATTTCAAAACAAATAAGAGACTCTGAAAGCCTTTGGATAATATGTTGTAAAAAGGTCACATGCGGCTTATAGATAAAGTTGTGAAATCAGAACTTTTAGAAATCTTACATTAACTTCCATTTTTATACACCTTTTCATGTTTAGAAATGATACAGTGTTTTAAATAATATTCTAACTTCATATTTGTGAACTCCAAATATTTCAGATTAATTTTAACATGATTAGACAATTCATTTTAATTCAGTGGAGGGTGAAAAATGGCCACAAGAAAAAATCAAAAAGAAGCGTACAGTCATTCCTTTAAGGCCATATTCACTACATCTTCTTATGCTGCCAAGAGTGTGATGTGCATGATCTCAGTTTTTATTTATGATGACTGGAGCAGTAGGTGTTATTTTCACCAATTTGAGGATGAGGAATCTAAGGTCCTAAGGCCATCCCAAGGGAAACTTGCACAGCTAAGATTCACAACCAGGTCTCAAAAGAACACCTGCTTTTAACCACTGCAGTAAACAAAGTCTATCAAGCATATTGCATTTTCAGAATGGATAGTTTTTTAACATTCCCTTCTCTATATAGTAACAAATTTTCATTAATAACCAGAGAATGAGTAATAATGGCTAGAAAAAAATACAGTGAAACACATTTTATTTAACTCTTTGCATAATTATATATATAACTACATATATAATTATACACATTATATATATATAATTAAATAATTGTACAGAATATAGTAGTAAAAATTAAAAATAAGTAAATCAATGTTATAGTACAAAAAGAAAAGATGTAATGGAGTAATATTTTTAATTATTTGAGTGTGAAAATATGGAAAAACAAACTTTTACTGAAATCTGAACTGAATTTCAGTTTTTAAAATTTCAAGTAGAAATAAATAATCCCGTGTCTAATAACATGGGTTAATTGAAATAAGTCATGATCTTTTTCTTAGCCCTAACAATCATCGCTCTATTATATTAATACTGTTTAAATTAAGAAAAGGATAGTATATTGGGGTTGGAGACATCAACCAAAGTGAGCTGGAGTGATTCCAAATCCTTAAAAAACTTACTCTAGAGAAATGGTTGTGTTTGCTTAGTTCTAGCTGGTCATTAGAAAAAAAAATTATACAAAGAAAAATAAAATAGCACTGGTTAACTGGTGTGTGTGTGCGTGTGTGTGTGCAGGGGTTAAAAACATTTCAAAAAACTAACTGCACATTTCAGCATGGTTTGTATTGGTCGTAAACTTTCTAATTTTTTTTTCATTTTAACACATGAAAAAGTGAAAAAAATCAGAATTATGCCATTCAATTCAATGAGTAGTTTCTGGCTACTCTGTGACCCCTTATTCCTAGACCTTTATGAAGCCAGGTTTCACAGGCTGATGTTCACACTTTCATGTCCTAAAATTGTTACATTCTTCTACATTCTTCTCAATGTTGCTGACCTTGTTTATCTAGGCTTGTTATCTCCTTTTATTAGCCAATGTCTAGTTATCTTCGAAGATAGCTAAGAAAAACTACCACTGAGTATTCATTATCTTAGAATTTTTTGGATTAAGGGGTTGCTCAAATATGCCTTTATAGATCCACTACCCATTCTGATCATATAAATTGTTACATTATTTTGAAATTTTATATTAAATATCTTTTCTTCCACTTACTTGAGTTTATTTGTCTATCCCAGAAATGACTTTCCTGGCATTTACCACATATTTGTGCAATGAATGTAGGATTCCAATTATGTACAAAAAAAAAAATAGAATCAGAAATGCTGAGACAATGTTTTCACCCTCTTCGGGTAATCACAATACCTTGCAATCATTTCAAATATCAGTTGTCCAAAAAGATTGTGTCAGCATGATCCTCTTTTTTTTGTTTTGTTTTCTTTATTTTGTCTCACCATCAATATTATTTAAGAAATTATCAATCATATCTGACAGAGCTTCCTTAAATATAAATTGAACTACTACAAGTTTCTTAAAAAGGATAACAAAAATGAGGATCTTTAGTTCAGTTCTCTTCAGATTGATGGCCTCATGTCCTTAAGGAGGCGATACAAAGTGCTACCAGTCAAATAAAAATAAGCTGCCTTTCTCTCCCAAATTACTCTAACTTGAGGAAAGATCTGCTTGGTCACTTGATTCTTTTAACAGTATTTCTGACTCTTCTGTGTCTATACTAGGTCCCAAGGTATAGGTTCTGCCCCTTGGAGCTTCTTCCTTGATTACTTCCTTCTGATAACCTCATACATAGAAGCAAACAAGTCATTACTTTCTACCTCCTGTCTTCTCCATTTCCACCATTACATCTTTAACTCAGGGGCATATCATCTTCTCTTTAATGCCCCTGTGTTTAAGCAACTCCACTTCACTCTCCATATCTTTATGAAAGTGATTAATCTAAAATGTAAACTGGATCATGTAACTTCCCTATATTGATAGTTCTGCTATAGAACTGAGCAGATGGGATATACGAAAAACTTGATATTTTCATCTTCTTTTCTCCCCAACTACTTCCCTGCCATTTAATTTCTAAAGTTTATCTCAATCCCTGCTCCCCCATCCCATCCCAACTACTGTTAAAAAAAAATACTCAGGGACAGTTTTTCTTCCTGATATGAACTCTAGCTCATTAAATTGTATTAGTGCTTTATTAATGCTCATTAAACAAAAGCACTGTCTTGAAAATTTTAAAGTCTTGATCTGCTATACAGTATTTAGAAAAGGGATGTGAAAGTACTAAAAGCCAGGCTACCATCAGAGTATTAAGAATTTTAGCACACATAAAAATTATTCTTAAAACAGAGAAATAGAATAATTTTTCATCACAGAACGCAAAAACTTGTATATATCAAGCAACTTCACAAAGATTTGAATTTAGGAAGTAGAAAGAAAAACAAATAAACAAAAAACCCTTGGAAACTTGGCTTCAAGTTCATGGCCAGAATAGAAGTCAGGTTAATATCCACTTATTCAACAAATATTCATTGAGTGCTGGTAATTTGTAAATAAATATTCTTGGAGCTCAGAATATACAGTCTCTGCCCTCAAGGATCTCACAGGCTAGTGGAGGAGACAGCATATTAACATACACTTATGACACTGTGTGGTAAATTCAGCAGAGATCCAACCCATGTCTTCATGGACACTAGTCAGGTTCCTTACCACTGAGTCATGACAGGAACTCCAGGAAGCTTTTAAAATCAGTTTTCAACCTCTAATTCTCTGTTTTTCCCTTCATTACTCTCTTATTCCAAAGAAATCTAATAGTTACCTATAAAATGACTCAAATAATTTGTTTGTATATTTTAGAGATTAAGCCCTTGCCAGTTGCATCATTTGAAAATATTTTCTACTATTTTGTAGGCTGTTTTTTTTTTTTTTTAATGGTTTCCTTTGATGTGCAAAGGCTTGTCAGTTTGATGAGGTCCCTTTGGGAACCCTCCTACACTGTTGGTGGGGATGTAAATTGGTACAGCAACCATGGAAATCAATATGGAGGTAACTCAGAAAACTAAATACAGAACTACCATATGATCCAGCAATCCCACTCCTGGGCATATATCCGGACAAAACTTTCCTTGAAAAAGATACAGTCATCCAAATGCTCATTGCAGCACTGTTCACAACAGCCAAGACATGGGAACAACCTAATGTCCATCGATGGATGAATGGCTTAATAAGATGTGGTATATAGGAGTTCCTGTCATGGTGCAGCAGTTAGTGAATCTGACTAGGAACCATGGGGTTGTGGGTTCAATCCCTGGCCTTATTCAGGGATTGAACAATCCAGCACTGCCATGGGCTGTGCTGTAGGTCGCAGACGCGGCTCGGATGTGCCATTGCTGTGGCTGTGGTGTAGGCAGGCAGCTATAGCTCTAATCTGACCCCTAGCCTGGGAACCTTCATATGCCATGGGTGCGGCCCTAAAAATAAAAAAAGAAAATAAAAAAAGAATGTGGTATACATACACACCACGGAATACTACTCAGCCACAAAAAAGAACAAAATAATGCCATTTGCAGCAACATGGATGGAACTAGAGACTCTCATACTAAGTGAAGTAAGTCAGAAAGAGAAAGACAAATACTGTATGATAACACATACGTGGATCTAATATATGGCATAAATGAACATTTCCACAGAAAAGAAACTCATGGACTTGGAGAACAGACTTGTGGTTGCCAAGGGGGAGGTGGAGGGAATGCGATGGACCAGGAGTCTAGGGTTAATAGATGCAAACTATTGTATTTGGAGTGGATAAGCAATGAGATCCTGCCATAGAGCACAGGGAACTATATCCAGTCACTTGTGATGGAACATAATGGAGGATAATGTGAGAAAAATTATGTATATATGTAAATATATATATATATATATACACACACACACATATATATATATATGACAGGTCACTTTTCTGTACAGTAGAAATTGACAGAACTCTGTAAATCAACTACAATAGAAAAAATAAAAATCATAAAAAATAAAATAAAATGACTCAATGAAAGAGTGGCAAAGGCCAGATTAAGCAGGAGAGGAGAAAGCAATCACTGACCCCTGCTCCCTCCCTCTGTAACTCTTCCTAAAGTAGAGACATTATCCTGTGAAAAAAATGTTACATGGCTAAATTCACTTTTTTTTAAATTTTAGTGACTGTTTATTTTATTTATTTTTTTAAAATTTTTCCATTATAGCCAGCTGCACAGCATGGTGACCCAGGTACACATACACATATGGATTCGTTACAAGTGATTAGACATAGTTCCCAGTGCTATATGGCTGAATCTCCTTGCTGTTCCATCCTGGAGGCAACAGTCTATAACTATTAACCCCAGACCCCCCCTACCACCCCACTCCTTCCCCCACCCTCTTGGCAACCACAAGCCTGTTCTCCAAGTCCTTGATTACATTTTTGTAATCAATTATCTTAGTTAAAACCTATGTCAGGTATTCAGGGTCAGATTGAAACACATGGGCATCCTCAGCTTGTTGATAATTTGTTGCTCCTTCAAACCAATATTCTTTAACTACTTCTGAGTGAAACTGGTTTTTAAGTTAAAAAATTGTATACATTTTTATGTTTAAAATATAGGATTTATTAATGTATATGAACTTATAAAAGAATATTTATGAACCAGACTATATATAAACACACACAAACACACACATATATATACACATATATATATTAGAACATGTAGTAAACTGTTCACATAAATCACCTGGCAAACCACCCTATGCCAAGCATTAGTCATTTTCAGAACCTCAATTGATTGCAACTGCTGATTTCACATAACACGCACTTCACTAGTCACGAGATTTATGACACAGGTTATAAAATGTAATATAGAACCCACATTACCCTATCCCAGATGCACCAAAGAGAGACAGTTCAACAGAAAGAGAAAGGGATTTTAATTTGTTAGGTGTGTATGTTTGTGAGTTTATGTGTGTGTGTGTGTGCATGTGTGTTTTATCTCCACTTGTGCTTAAGTAGATGGGGATTCTAAATGGGGATGGATCAATTTTTATTTCTGTGGGTTGATGACTGAGCAGCTGCCTAAGTTTTGCAAGCCCCAAAACCAAGCTCTAAAGATAATTAAAATATTATCGTCATCAAGACAGTCCCTACACTCAAAGATATTTAAGTCAATAAACTTTATTACAATATAGGCCATTGCATAATGATTAAGAAATATAAAACCGAAAGAAAGCTACACTACCTCTGGATAAGAGACACCTATGTCTCCTTTTAGTTTTGATGTTTAAAAGGCATATTCTATTACTAAGTGGAAAATTAATTTTTAACTTTACCATTAAAATGTCAATACTTTAAAATTTTTATTTTTGTTTAGAGCTGACTGGCAATATGAAGCAGGGTGATAATTTCTTTAAGTATAATTTCCTGAAAGAACAGTTTCTCATTATTTATTTTTTACATGAACCTTATAGTAGTACACTTTGAGTTGTGGATTGTTAGTAATGACTTAGAGGAAAGGACAGTAAGAAAAATGAATGGAGATGAGGTATGGCATGTGTCTACCATTTAATTTCTTAGGGAGGCAGAGCCTGAACAACAGAGAAATGATGGATGATTTGTGCAGACTGCACTACTCAGTAAAGATGTGAAGGCCACCTTGAACTGTGAAATCTATTCTCTCGACAAAGTGAAAAAATTCTTAACTGACCTATGTTTGTCACCCTGAATGTGAAACCTGCTATGCTTTATAGCTACATGCTACTTTTCAGGAATTGGCTGGTTATGTGACAAGCATTCATGAAGTATTATAGAGTAATAATAACTAAAATATACCAAAAACGGGGTGGAGAGGAGACAATGCTTAGTAACAAACTTTTTCCTTTCCAAATGAATTTCTCCTTCCCTGTGCCAGGCATGCAACTTTTCTTTCCTCTCTCTTAAAGACCCACTTCTCTCCACCCTAATCCTAATGTTTGCACCTCAGTTTTTCTTCACCTCTAGTTCTGCCTTCCTCTCTCTCTTCTCTTCATTCTACATTACACAATCCTAATGAATCACATGAAAACTGGCAAATACTTCCTTCAGGAAAAAAAAAAGACTGAACAAAGTAGGAGAAAAACTAAGGATGCTCACATATGATTACATATTTTCCTATCACATATGCTTATTGCATTTTGCCTCACCCTTTACACACACACACACACACATTTTCTTCTGTCTTTTTAGGTCTGCACCCACAGCAAATGGAAGTTCCAGGCTAGAGGCTACATTGGAGCTGTAGCCGCTGGCTTACATCACAGCCATAGCAACTCCAGGTCCGAGCTGCGTCTGTGACCTACACCACAGCTCACAGCAATGCCAGATCCTTTAATGCACTGAGCAAGGCCAGGGGTGGAACCTGCGTCCTCATGGTTACTAGTCAGATTCGTTTCCGCTGGACCACAATGGGAACTCCTATATTCAAGGTTTTAGAAGTGTTTTCACACTGAAGGTCAAGACTGTAATAGTTTATAAAATCAATTTATTAAATAAGAACAAGAATTATATTTTAATGATTTGGACTAGTATTGAAAAGGGTAGGTTTGAATAGAATAGAAAAAAAAATACTAGATCAGAGGTGTCTCAGAAAAAAAAAAAGGGGGGAAACTAAGGATGAACTGGGTTGAGAGGAAAACATTTCTTCCTTATATGGGTCTCAGTCAAAAAATTAGAAAGTTTGTGATGATAATTAGTGCTAAACCATTAATTTATATACAAGGACAAAAAAAAACCTTGAATAATAGTTACTTTAATGCTTTGTTAGAACTAGTAACTGAGATCCAACTGAGCAGGAGATAGATGGGTCCCAGACTGAGCAGCTGGAATCTGTTCCCTGTGGATAGATACTTCAGGATAAAGCTCATGGCGGAAGCAAGGAGGAGCTGAGTCCTGCTTGGATAAATGATGAAGAGACCATGTATTTCTCTTTCCTGAGATCAAGAAAACTTCCCGAACTACACATCCACAGAAAGGTAGGTTCCTCAGTGGTCAGAGAAGACAGAGCACCAGACCACAGTACATCTGTCAACTTTCCAAAAAGTCTTGCACTAGAATCCATCATGGCTAAAAGATATGGGTGCAGGCTGGGGTGGCCCCTGAGTCAGGCCAAATATTGACTCAAGGCCAGACAAAGCAAGGTAACTGGCCAGAAGAACTGCCCCCCATACAAGTGATTTAAACCATCCCTAAAGCACATGGCGCTCTCTTTCTCTGTCTCTCTCACTCCCACTCCTCCCAAGCCCACTGGTGCTTTCTCTGCACGTACCTTCTCTCTGAATAAACACTTTATTTGCTTCACTACTCCCAGTGTTTTCACCAATTTTTTTTCTCAAAAGGGATAAGGACTGGGGACCTCATCAAGCCTGCTGGCCCTTGTGGTCTAGTGGTTAGGGTTCAGTGCTCTCATCCCACAGTTAGCTGAGAACACGACCACATTTTGGCATGAATTACAGAGACAGAAAACTGTGGCCCCAACTAAATTTTTATTCCAGATATACAGGCTGATCAGTTCAAACAATTTTTTTTTCTGAGAGCAGTACTATCTTTGCTTATTTAGAAATAAATTTAGAGAGTAAGCTCATATTCTAAGACAAAATAACTCAGCATTGTAAACAGTCATCTCCCAAGGACAGAAGTGATCAACATCAGGGAAAGAATGAAGAATGTTCCTTTTATGTTTTTACTAGCTGTACTGAACAGAATATAAGTTCTTGTGGGGCAAAGAGTCTAGGAACATATTCGTCACCTTAAAAAAAAATATATGCAAATAACAATCATTAGTTTTTGCTTTACATATGACTACAGAAATACCGTTAACTAAAGTTAATAATTAACTTTTGGATTTAGTCAGTTAAAAAGAAGCTAGTAAATCCCTGTTTCAGTGATGAATTATTTGTGTTAATATCAATTATTTCTTGAATTTATTATGTGAATCTCTTTTACAGTATATACTGAGTTTACTTGCAAAATCCTATTTATTTATGTATACATATGGTCTAGTAACTATTTTGTTTCTTAAATGCGATAGAAGTGACAAAGCTGCCAGGAAACTGGATAGGGTTTCTAAGATATTAACTCCAGACTACCTCCATTTTTTGACAGAGTAAATTTGGAGATCTTTACCCATGTCCAAGCATTCTTGAGTGGTTGTTCAAGACACTGTGAAGTAGTAACTAGGAATAAGATCTGATAGACTGAGTTGTAAATGCAACACTAAGACTCACCAACAAAAGGGCTTTGGAAAAGTCAATGAAATAAGCCCATCTCATTCTACTGTTTTAAAGATTAAATGAGATAATAATGCAACCCCCTAGCAAAATATCTGGCATATGATCAGAATTATTGCATTTATTTTTATATAATTAGTGCGGCAGAGGTGGGATTTAGTACCAGCTTGGTTGTTCCACTTACATGTGCAACTTTCAATCTACTTTACTCACTTATTATCATCATCATTGTTGCAGGTACATTTTTAACCATGTCCCTTTTACTCTCTCCATCTCTAAATAGCTATAACCATTCTCCCCTCCCTTTTATGGGCTCTTCAGTCCTTTTTTGGGGGGCGGGTTATCAGGTGTGGCTTCCCAGGCTATGGGTTGAACTGGAGCTGCAGCTGCCAGCCTACACCACAGCCACAGAAAGATGGGATCCAAGCTGTGTCAGCAACCATACCACAACTCTGGGCAATGCCGGATTTCTAACCCAATGAGTGAGGCCAGGGATTGAATCCCCTCTTGGTTACTACTGGGGTTCATTTCCGCTGAGCCACAATGAGAACTGCCCTTTAGTACTTTTAATCTGTACCACATAATACTGTCTAAAATGCTGTAGAGTTAAGAGTAACGTATATGTTTTCATAGTGGTGTTTTCTTTCCCCTAAGATGAGATCTTAAACTTTTCAAAAGAAAGAAAAATATTACCACTTGATTGCTCTTGGCAGATGTAAATTTACTGTGGAGTTAAAGAAGCCCTTGCCTCACAAAGGCTACTTCAAAAACCCTGGATGCCCATCAATGTGTTCACAAGGATATACATTTTGGCAACATTTGCAAAACTACATGTTCTTTTTCTTAAAGATGGCTCCTTCAAATAGATCAGCTTTAGGCTACACAAAATCTGTATCCATCCCTACCTCTGGGAATGAACTCAAAGAGAGAGTTCGTTTATTTTTAAGGTTGCCTCCAGCTCAAAAACCTTTCATACAGTATATTTTTTGAAACAAATTCAATGACTAGTTCACCAGAGCAGGTCCTCAGTTCAAGGTACATCTTGACTGACTGCATAATTTCAGCAATGGGGAGATGCAAATTGCTTCATCTGCTCTTAAGACTATAGAGTAGCTACTCTGAGAGTTGGCAATCAAAACAGTGTTTACATTTTAGACAGGCAAGTGAAACCAGTGATATTGGGGACTGGCAACTTTAGGAAAATGTTTTTGAAATAAGGATAAGTTTGAATCAAAAAAATATAATGTATGGAGTTCTACCATGGCATAGTGTAAATGAATCTGACTGGCATCCATGAGGACCTCTGGCCTCGCTCAGTGGGTTAAGGATCTGGTGTTGCCGTGAGCTATGGTGTAGGTCACAGATGCAGCTCAGATCTGGTGTTGCCATGGCTGTGGTGTAGGCCAGCAGCTACAGCTCCGATACAGCCCCTAGCCTGGGAACCTCCATATGCTATACACCACAGGTGCAGTGCGGCCCTAAAAAGACAAAAAAAATAATAATAATATATGGAATGGTGATGAACAAGCAGTTATTTTTCTTAAAATCACAGAATACTTTTTTGGGGGTGGAAGAGATAGGACTGGATCCTCAAACATGCCAATAGTAATAATAATAATAACAATAAAATAATAACAATAAGCAGAATGTGAAATTCTTCATAAACATTATCTCTAAACACTAAACAATTCAGTGAAGCAGGTATTAATATTCCTGTTTCATATATAAGGTAATTGGCACAACTTTAAATAATTGCACATAATCATACAGCTAGCAAAAGCTGAGCCAGTACTAGAACCTAGCTCATTTACTTTTAACCATTGTATCTACAACATGTATAGTGTACGTCAAAACTGAAAATCTTGGCTTTTAAAAGAGGAAAGTCGTTGGAAAACTTGTTTATTCATCATGAGCTTATTTCTAAGGTCAAATTTCTTAGGCACATTTCAGCGAAGTAAGATAGAGGCTCTGGAAACTAATAAACCTGGGTGTATGATGCAACAACTTAAAATATTGTTTGTTCAGTAATCATTTTTCACAGCAGTTAGAAGAGTGCTTACTAAGGAAAACAATAGATGGGGCATATTTTTTTAAACTTGGGTGCTTTTCAAGGTAGCTTAAAAAATGATTATGACTTATACTTCATCTCAGAATTGCAGCTGATATACTATGCACTGAAAACGATGTGCATTTTTTTCTCTATATATCTTTTCATTGTGTTGTCAATTTTAATTGCTAGATGTATTGTCTTGGCCTCTCTCATACATTTTGCAATAATTTTTTAAAATTATTTCTTGGGTTTTACAAGAATAATACATTTCCTATAGATGTGAAATAAAGACCATTTTAATCCAATTAAACTTAAAAACCATTTGTGGCATTGCCCTGAGTACCAGAGGATAAAGATAAATAAGACACAGTATATTCCCTGAAGTCATTTCTGATGTAGTGAAATGGCTGTCAAATAGAGTACACATGGGGAGCATCTTGGATGCTTTTGAATTTAGGGAGATATAAAAGAATATTAGATACAATGTTGGAATAGAACCTAAGGAATTTACATCTTTAAGGAGTACTCCGCTGATTATTATATGGCTTGTTCTCACCTTGAGAAATTGATTTAATAAGAATGACAGATGTGTATACAACTAATTGCAATATAAAATATATTAAAATAAGTATAATAATGAAAATTATAGTGTAAGAAAAAATTATTTTCTGCATCTTTTTTGGATTAAAAAAATCAGTGCTATCATCAACCTTCATTCACAAAGAAAATTAAGAGAAAGACATAAGCATTCAATAAGAAAGCTCCCTTCTTTTATCCAAGTATAAAATTATTTCTAGTATGATATATATACTACATCCCATACTGATGACTAAAATAAACTGTTCCTAGCTACAAAAGTGGTTTACTGCTTTAAAAAATTTGGAGGACAAGTTTTATTTTATTGAGCATACACAGGCACATTTTACCCCAGCCTGCGTTGTTAGTTAGTAATATTTGTTTCTTCCTAGATTCAAGGTGGATGTTTTATGCTAGTGTAATAGGAATCTACTGAAACTCTGGCATTCTAAATATGTTTTTGGAAATGAAATCAGTATATCAATAAAGTGAAAAGTGTTGCAAATCCACACAAAGCAGAACCATATGGCATTTGAATGAACGTGAATGCCATTGTGAGTAGTTAACTGTAGATGCTCAGTAGGAAATCCTCATGGTTTAGTGTCTAGTCTTTATCAGATGTGGACTTTACACTTGGCTGAATGACAGGCTCTTATTCGAGCACAGCTAGAGGCTGATTAAGTTCAGTCTGGCTACTCCATAATGAAATTCACTGGACTTATATAAGCTTTAGTACCTGAATCAAAAGGAGAATGGAGAGTTATGTCAACATTAGAATGTTGAAAAGGAATAGCTTTTGGAGTAAAAATCAACAGTTGAAATCAGCTGAAGCATCAGTATATTTAATTATCTCCAGCATGTTCCATGTATTTCTGTCAACTATCATTTCCAACAACCAAACAAATTACGCTATATTTCACTCATTTTAAATGCCTCATAAAAGGGAATATAAAACTGTAGTTCAGTTTTTACTTATTTAAAGGGTTTATCTATAATTCAAACAAGTTCTTTCAGAAGAACATATTGCAGACACCTCAGATTAAGAGTCATCTTTGTCCATAGACTTTGGCATGATGAGGGGCTCAGTATTATGCTCACTGAACTGATGAAAAAAGGAATCCCTGAATACCGGAACAAATATGTCAATAAAATATACGTATGCCATAAGACTTTAGTTTCTTCTCTTTAGGGACATTTTTGGACCATGTACCCATACAGATCTGAAGTATATGAACAAGATAATTTGGATTTGGAAAGTTTTTCTTATATGACAGCACATATTCTTTTTTTTTTCTTTTGTTAGATTTTAGTATTTTTACAATAGTCCAAGTTGTTGGCTTTCTAGTATTTTTATTAATGTTAACTCTTACAAAAATGTTAAGCTAGGCAAATATACTAGCATTATTCAGAGAAAAAAAGTGATTTTTTTCAAACTCACCTAACTACCTAAAAGCCCAACAGGGGTTCTCTAACGTCTATAAAAATTCCACGGCTCAGATCCTGTGTTGGCTGTGGCTGTGGCGTAGTCCAGCAGCTATACCTCTGATTTGACACCTACCCTGGGAACTTCCATAAGCCATGGGTGCGGTTCTAAAAATAAAAATAAATAAATAAAAATACCTTTCATTACTCAGATTTCCATGAAGTCTTCTTTTCCCTCCTGTGTTCTTCAAGGTCCATTCTACATATCTCTTAGCACTTCAGGATGTATTTTTACCTAGTTTTCTATTTGTTGTGTCTCATCTACACCTACACACTATTAGCACTTGAAAGGCAGAGACTAAAATTTCTCTCAAAAACTAGTGTAACCAAGGAGGGCCCTGTGGAGTCCTGGGCACAAAAGCCTTTTTGTGTCTACCATTTCTTCTTTTTAGGAGATAGGCCTCATTCAGCCTCCATGACCTTCCCTGAGTTACAAGGGCAGGTTCAGACAGCTGCTGATCAGGGAAGGAAGGGGATGCAAGAAGCAATAGTACTGTCTTGGGACAGGATCCTGGTTCATTCTCAAGGGATACACATAATAATACAGGCATATTATACAGCTAAGAGAAAACATATTCCTTATGCTTCTTTTGGAAATGAATACTTTAAAACTGAACAGCTTAGAGTCTTTCCTTGCCCTTCTCCCTGGCTTAACCGCACTCTAAACACAATCATCTGTAAGATAAAGATTAGGTATCCTGAGCGTAATTACCTGTGGGTTAAAGATTATCAGCACATTGTTTTTCAGGAATTTTCCAAATTTGTTCTAATCTTCTGATCAATACGCCATTTTCACATATACTGTTAATCTAGGCAATAACCCAGAAGACCACCATCATGATCATGTCGAGATCTCCTGACTCCAGCTTGATGACTAAGATTCCCCCAAAGAAACAAGAGTGCATGTTGGTCCCAATCCTGATTCCTATCTGAGAAACTGTTTTTCTCCTTTTTACTGTAAAACTCCTCACAGTTCTTTTCAATGGATGGCACAGTCTTTAAGGCATTAGGCTTCTGTGGCCTCCTTTGCCTGGCAAAGCAGTAAAAGCTCTTTTAGTCCTTTACCCTAAACTCTGTGTCTGTGTTTCAATTTAGCACTGGTGGACAGGCTGAATTTTGGCAACACCATGCCAATATTTACCATGTTCTCAATCACTGAGATTGTATAAATTTGAGTTTCTTCATATCATCTAACCTCTCCAACTATGCCTATACAATCACTGGGACCAGAAGAGTTCTCTCTGATATTATTCTTGAATTCTGTCATTTTTACTTCCTTTCACACTGAAAGTTGCCAAAGCATTTACAGTGACAAAAAATAGATGTAGAAGTAAAAACTGACCCACTTAAATTTAAGAGTTGGATACCAGCCATTGCCATTTTAAGAAGTAACTTAGTAAAAAGAGCTGATCGGGATACAGACTTTTAATGCTGATTACAAAATCTAGTACATGACAGAGAGCTGACCATTCAGATTTCTGCTGGAGTCACTAAGGTGGTATTTTGTTGAGTTCACAGTCAACTTTTCTACTTAGGTGACAAAATTAATCTCATTGATATCTCATACTGTCCTAAATTTCAGAATGCTGTCATCAGTACTAATTTCAGCATTAGTATTTAAAGTCTTTAATTCTGTTCTTGGATTTTCTATTTGAAACCTATAGTAACTGGGTATGCCACTGTAATAGTTATTTTTTACAAAAACAAAGTAAAGAAAGGGAAAACAACTGCCTTAAAATGTTTTTTTTTTTTTTAATTTACAAAAACTTACCTAATAAATTGAAGGTAATCCCTACTTTCCTCTTAGTCGGGGTCAAATTGGCCAAAGGGGTCATGGAAAGCATCTTATTTATCTTGCGCCCAACAGATTCACAAAAGGATAGCTATAATTTGGCTAAGTAAATTTACAAACAATTATAATAACTCCTTAAGGGAGCAAAGAAAGCTCACTATGTTGTAATGATAAAACAAGACTCTCTATCTATACATACTTTGAAAAATACAGTGCAGGGTAATATAATTTTAAGATAATACCTTCATTTTGGAGATTGGAAAAATTTATCTCAATAATGACAGCATAAATGTACATAATCTGTAGACAGATTTTTAGATAAACAGTGTTTATACAAACAAGTGTTTATGGAGGTGTGAGAAGTAGTACAAAGAGTACAGGGTTTGGGAATATCATCGTAATTATCAGCACTGAAATACCTGTATTTACATCTCAACTCCTCTGGCACTTAGTAAGTGTAAGACCATAAGTGAATTTCTTAACTCTAAGCCTCAGTATCTAAATTTCAAAATTATATGATTCTGGTACATCTCAGAAAGATGTTTTTTCCTTCACTTTTACCTTTTTCCCCTCCTTTAATGTAGCTTAGACAACTTAGTATACCCTAATAATCCCTCTATCCTTCATCATTTTAGATTTTATTAGGGCATATGGCTGGTCCGACTAGAAACTCATTCTCTGTGATCCCCACAGACTAATGTAATTTTTAACTAAGTGCTCATCCACAGAATATGAGAAGTAATGGGTACAACTTCTGTGTCATCCTTAAAAGGAAATGACTGTTTCATTCAATTGGCCCTTCCCACAAACAGGAGTGCAAATATGATTCAAGTGAGTCATATTCAGCCAGGCAGACAAGGCCAATGGCTTGTGTAAGTAATGTCAGAGCAGAGTAGTTATGCAAACCCTGTCTATTGTGGGACTGTTAAACAAGAGATAAATAAACCTGTTTTATTCAAACAGCTATATTTGGGAGTTTCTCTGATACATTATCTTAGTCTCTATCTAATTATGTCATTTCCTTTTCCTCTGTTTTTGCTTTTTTGTTTTTTTGCCCTTTACTTTCTTAATTTATTGAAATTTACATGGTATAGGCATTTAGGTATGGATTTAACTAGAAAACTTGTATAAATTGCTTAGTAATATGCTTAAGACAATAACACTTAGTAAATGCTCTTGTTCTCTCACTCAGTGCTGGAGGCTGTTGTGATACATAGGGGACATGAAATGTATAGACTTGACCCTTATGCATGACCCTTATAGGTAGTAACTAGACATAAAGTGGCAAGCAATTATTTTGAAATAACCTCATGTTATTTAACTGCAATCTAGACAAAGTCCAAATATTAAGGAAAAAAATAATGATAATATTAAAATTTGAGAAATATGAAGCTTTGTGGGTAAAAACATAGTTCAACAGAGTTAAATTTGTAAGATTTAACTGGGAAAATTACATCTTATTAACAGTTTTGAACATATCATGGGAAATAGCATATTAATCTTTGCATGGGGTGCTGCTTATACAATTTCTTGATCAAATTTAGTAAGCATATAGTTTCCTACTTTTTTTGATTTTTTTCTGGTTCATCTATTTTCAGATGAATGGAAAAAAAAGCTAAGATGAGAAGGGAAAATGCTCTAGTTACATCTATCTTTGTACTAAAATTGGCTATATTAGTTTCAATAAGAATAAGCTTCATGAAGACAGATAACATCCATTTTTGAGAATCATTCTTCTCTCAGTAGCCAGCAAAATGTCTGGCCCTTAATAACAACCATAGTTTCAACAGAATTTATTAATATATATTTGTTATTATTAATATATAGTAAGCATTGCTATTGAATGTTTCTCCAGATTCTGTAAGAAACACTTTAAATATGTTAATTTGTTTAATATTCATAACAGCCATATGAATAAGTAACCATACTTACCCACATTTTGCAGAAAAGGAAAAGGAAGAAAAAGAGATTAAGTAACTTTTCAAAGTCATACTGCATTACAATATAGTAATAGAGCTGGGTAAATATCTCTGAATGCATAAATTCCACATAATTTTGGTGATTCTTTCAATTGAATTATCGCTTTGTGTTTACAGATCCAAACAGATATTTCTCCAAAGACAGATGGTCAAAAAGCACATAAAAAGATGCTTGACATCATTAATTATTAGAGAAATGCAAATCAAAACTTTAATGAGTATCACCTCACACCAGTCAGTATGGCCATCATCAAAAGTCTACAAACAATAAATGCTGCAGAGGGTATAGAAAAAAGGGAACCCTCCAACAGTGCTGGTGGGAATGTAAATTGGTGCAACTACTATGGAGTACAGTATGGAGTTTCCTTAAAAAACTAAATATAAAGCTGCCATATAATCCAGCAATCCCACTCCTGGGCATCTAACTTGAGAAAAAACATAATTTGAAAAGATACATGTACTCCAATGTTCATTGCAGCACTACTTACAATAGCCAAAACATGGAAGCAACCTAAATGTCCATTGGCAGAGGAATCAACAAAGAAGAAGTGATACACATACACAATGGAATTTTACTCAGCCATAAAAAAGAATGAAATAATACCATTTTCAACAACATGGATGGACCGAGAGATTATCATACTAAGTGAAGTAAGTCAGACAGAGAAAGACAAATATCATATGAGATCACTAATACATGAAATCTATATTTTACTCCTCAGTCAACCAAGACTCAGAAAGATCATTAAACTTTCCTGAGCACATAACTAAGAAGTGTTGGGATCAGAATTTATAACTAAGTAGTCTAAAGACATAAATTGCATTTAATAGGTTGTCCCCTGACTTTATTGTGTCCCTGATCACATTCTTAGTAATAAATTGTTTTACTTAAATAAGCACAAATATCTTCATAAGATATCAAAAATATTATTAGATATGGCAAAAACTCTAGCATAGTGGTCCACCGATACTGACAATATTTGGCATAGGATTTGTAAATCAGGAGGACCCCCCCACACCACTCCAAACTTAAGTGTACATAGAATGTTTATTTTAATTAAGCCTCCCATGTATTTGTTATGCAGGTAGTTCACACTTTGAGACCTACTGCTAAGGGCATTTTAAAATTTATGTGTAAAAAAGTATGACATTTGAGTGTTATTTAGGACATGCTAAAACAGAGCTTTCCATCTGATTTCTACCTATTGCTTCAGAGTGAAAAGCTTTTGTAGATTTGCTGATTTTTATAGATTTTATATTTTTTCTGGATTTTGCAAAGTCTTTACAAGTTATTTTCCCATAGAAAGAGTGCTGATATCTTCTATGTGTGTGAATTTTTCCCTTTTACCTTTTATTTCTCACTTATTTACATTATTTTTAAATTTTATAAAAATTGAACAAATGTCATTGAGAATCTACAAAAAGATAGTAACAGTGTATGTAATGGGAGAAACGTAATTCCATAAGTTAAAAAGTAATTATGAAAACTATAATAATTAAATTTTAATTGACTTCATATGGTACTTTTTTTTTCTTTTTCAAAGTGTTTGAGAGAACTTACAATTTATAATTGTAAACCCAAGTGTTTAAAGTTAAGAGGGGTGAATGTTTTAGGTCCACCTTCCAATAGACACAATGCTGCATTTTTCATGAGGTGCTTACCACATTCTATCACTTACATGTATGACATATTTTATCTCTTTACCTATATTGAAAAACTCCTTAAGTATATTTAATCAGCATTTGTTGAAAAGGGGGAAAAAAAGCTAATCATGTTACATGAGGTAATTAATTCATAAGCACCTGAGTCTGAAAGTTTAGCTTTAAATAAAATCTTAATGACTCAGAGATTTTGGATATCTTTTATTCAAAAACTTCTGATGAAATCATGTAAGTACTAATCTGTGTTAGCTATATATTTCTTCTGGGCTATTACTTTTATAGAGGAAAGGCAAATCATATTTATCTTTTATTCAGTCAGTTTTATACTCTTTTAAAAGCTTCATTTGATTTCTTCAAATTTTCCAATGTGTAATTGTATCATTTGCAAGTAGTGATATTTTTCTACTTGCTGTTCAATATTCATACACCTCTCTCATACTTTATGACAATTCTAAAATAAGATTAAATAATAACACTAGCAGGAAGCTTTGTTTTGTATTAAAGTTCTCACAAGAATGTTCTATAGATTTACCAATTAGAAATATACTCTTACCTAGCTAAAAAATGTATTTGGAAAATTGAGAATAGGAAGAATTTTTTAAAAACATATGTTGTTCTTTTTAAATTCTGAAGTATTCCTCAACTTAAAAACAAAAAAATCTTCAGGAAACTTAAAGAAAAAAGAGGTATATACATTAGACATCCCAATACTGGAGAGATTCTGAAATAACATTATGTGTCTGGATGTGTTTGTTATATATCATTTGTTTCTAAGAGTACATAAAACACTCTTTATTCATTTATTTATTTTTATTAGGGGTGCACAAATGGCATATGGAGGTTCTCAGGCTAGTAGTCGAATTGGAGATGCAGCTGCCAGCCTAAGCTACAGCCACAGATCCGAGCCACATCTACGACCACAGCTCATGGCAGCGTGGGATCCTTAACCCGCTGAGTGATGCCAGGGATAGAGGCTGCATCCTCATTGATACCAGGTGGGTTTGTTACCACTGAGCCACAACAGCAACTCCCATGAAATCCTTTTAAATTGTAGAAGATATTTCTGTCAAATATGTAGAAAATATATACATGATTGTTTCTATTATGTAGTAATAAAAATAATTACAGCAAAATTTTACCGAGCACTGTCTACATCTGGGCACTTGTTTAGAATTACTTCACATGGAAAATCCTCCCTCTAACACTGTAAGATTATTACTTTAATCTTACAGATGACAAATGTGAAGCCTAAAGATATTAAGACATTTGTCCAATGCCATACTTCTATTAAGGTTGGAAGCTAAATTTAAATGTTAGGCTGTCCTAAAATTTAAGAATCACACTATCAAAGGTTAATATGATCTTTAAAAAATGAAATGTAAGACATAGCATTTTCTTAAATTGTAATGAGTATATAGAATGGTGCATATCACAAATACTTTGAACCACCAGAATACTGAAGCTGTAAGAATTTCATTTCTGCAATGAAAAGCTGAAAGGAAAAAAAAAAGCAACCTGAAGAAGTTGAGATAGTTGTAGATACCCAGCTGTAGCTCTTTTTATACTTCTGTTGATGAAAGCACACTGATTTTGCTGTACAGTAGAAAACTGACAGAACACTGTAAAGCAACTATATTGGAAAAAATTAAAATCACTAAAAAAATAAAATAAAATGCCGCTTCCTTCCTTTAAAAAAAATACCAACCTAAACAAAATCGATATATACCATATAGTTTTACATATTGATAGATGCCCAAACTAGATGTCATCAATGAAAAGTGATGCCCTGTTTGCAGTGTAGAAAATAAAAGTCAAAGAGTAATTACTTGTTAGTCAAGCAAGGTGAGGATATAATCTATAGCAAAGAGGCATGTTGTAGGTTGTAACAGTTTGAAAATGTAACATTATCATTTTATAAAAAAATTCTGTACTAAAAACTAATCTTCAGATTTTAGTTTTCTAAGACTTTCCAATCAGAGAAATAATTTATTGGCTTGCTGAAATTAGTACTTTGGCCTACTTGACATATACATTTATCTGTTTAAATTTTTTTTTAATGTCATTTGATTCATAAATCAGTAAGTGTGGTTGAAGAGCTTGAGTCTCTAAGTACCCGCTCAAACTTTGGTTTGGAAACAGCAAAGCTGAGGACTGAATTGTTGAGTTCATTTGCATATGAGAATCCCATGAGGCTCTGACTGAACGTATTTTTTTCCTGAACATTTTAATTCTAAAAAGTGTTTTTTAAGTTGTAGTTGAATAGCCTTAGCTTCTACCTAAGTGCTATAAGCTTTTTTAACAAAAGACAAGTTGAGTTCAATAATGTAGGCAGTTTTTCACACATTTTGGTGAGATTATAAATTGGATAAACAGTTCTAGAAAGCAATTTAGAAATATATATCATTAGGAGCTTCAAAAAAGTTCATGCTTTCTTAGTGACTCTTCTTCTGGGAATCTAGCCTAGAAACTAACCAAAGATGCTGCCAAAGATTTAGATATGAATACGTTTAGTATGATGATATTTATAAAGAAATCAAAGGGGGGAAGAGAGACAATCTGAATATCCAGCCTTAGAGAAACAATGAAATAGATATTGATGCAAAAATATAATGGAATAAATATTATATAACTATTAAAATTCATGTTGTTGAAGAATATTTAGTAACATAAAAATATTTAAAATACGGTTGGCTAAAAACATTAGACAGAAAATGATATTTTAAAAAAACCTTAGAAAAAAGTCTAAATGGTCACAGTAACTTCTATGGATAGTTGAATCATGGATGGTTTAAAACAAATTTTTTCTTTATGTTTCCTATTTTTTTTCTAGAATTAGTATAAAATACTTAACATAAGTCACAAAAATTCCATTAAAATTTTTGTTAGCAGCATTATTCTTGAAGTTTTTAGAAAGTGATGATTTAAAGTAAAACCACTTTCAAAGTAGTTGAAATAAGATTTAAAAGTAAAAACTACTCTTTTTTAAAGTGTACTCTTTTTTCTTTAAGATTAATTATATGGATTTTTAATACTGTTAATGAACCAAATTAATGATTATTTATAAATGCAGTCTTTTAAAAGACAGATTTTTAAATTTAGATTTTGATGGTGTTTCTGTTTTATTAGATATAAAAATCTTCATTATTTAGAAATATTTTTAATAAGACTTGGGATAATTTATTGTTTTGTTTAGATACTAATTTTCCCCATGGCTTCTGCTCATTTGGCTTTCATTTCTGCCACTGAACCAGTGAGTGAAGTCCTCCCCAGCTGTGATTTATCATCTGTTTATATACAGTCTGCCAGACCACATTGCCATAAAGCCTGAAAGATTCTTAGGTAAGAGGAAAGTGAGGTTATATTGCCTATCCCAGACTTCCCTTGCTGCAGTGTTTAAATCTTAGCAAACTACAAAATTGACCTTGGTAATAAAAGAATCACAATAGTTCTAAAACAAACCCAGATCTGGGTTTTTGAAATATATTTTATTGTTCAATGCCAAATTCAAGTTTTTAATATGCTGTTGAGAGGCAAATTTAAAATCTATGTACATCACACTAAACACACTGTAAGTTTCTTGAAGGTGTGAGAATCTTTAACTGAAGAATGAAAGAATGGATGTGAGAAAAAATTGTTCATACATACACACACACACACATTATTTTTTTTGGACTTTCAGGGCTGCACCCATGGCATATGGAAGTTCCCAGGCTAGGGGTCAAATCAGAGCTGTAGCCACAGGTCTACACCACAGCCACAGCAACATGGGATCTGCAACTTACATCACAGATCATGGCAACACCAGATCCTTTAACCCACTAGGTGAGGCCAGAGATTGAACTTGCTTCCTCATGTCTGCTAGTCGGGTTCATTATCACTGAGTCACAACATGAACTCCAAAAACAGTTACTTTAAAAGTATGCTTTATATCATTTCTCAAAATGTATGCATATGGTTTAAAAAAATAAGAAAAAAATGAAAACAGATTTTCTAGGTTAGTAATTTTGTAATTAAATTTCTTTACAATTTCTTAAACAGGGAAATGACTGCACAATCTAATATATATTTTTCTTTTATCAAACATGTAAAATACTTGGTGGAAAGGCAAAAATTTATTGAGGTTTTAAGACATCTGTAAATAGTTTTAACTCTTGAAGACGCTATTTTCAGTGTTTTCACATACCAGTGGATTGTCTGGTAAATATAGTGTATGTGTATTGCTTATTTAAACAGTGCATTTTTTCTTTAATTACCAGATTGAGAGCTCATACAACTAACATAATATACAGGTAACATCATCCCATGTTATACCAGGACACGGCTGCTCTGGGCACAGCGTTATATAAATTAATGCGTCAGTTCACTTAAGTAAACAGGGGCAGTCAACCAGTTAAAATAAGACCCATGATTTTATTTACCATAACATCATTTGTAAACAAATATTATATACTGTTCCAATAATATGCAATATAGATCAATCAAAATAAATGATTTTTTAGTATTTTAAATTTACTTTTCAATCACTATTATGTAGCAACTTTCATCACTGTAACAAAAATTATAAAAAATCTACTTCCTGAAATTTTCAGTTGAATTCTATTTTCTATCTTCTGAGCCATGATATATGAAATATATTAAACAGAAATATACATATTCTGTTAAAAAAATAATGGCCTAGAAGAGGTGATGTTATTGCAAATATTTGTTAAAGAAAACTGAGCATTTTGTACATGAATGATGTTAAATGCTCTAAATAAGTAAATTTCAGCAGAGGCCTGATTCTCATAGAAAGGTATTTGGCTGGGGTAGTTATTTCCTCAGAGGAAAAAACTTAAGTAATTTGATCAAAGTAACCAGCAAGTCAATGGCAAAACCGACATGACTATGTACCTCTACTAACCTCAAGAGCAGTCAGAGGAAATAGGACATAGTACATATGCCTGAAATACTCAAAGTATAAAGAAATTCATAGTCAAAGCCATCCCTAGAAATATTTTTTCAATGTCTCCTTTTCAAACATGAATAAACTAAGACCCAGGGATACCAAATGACTCATCCGGCTTCACACAGCTTTTTAACTGATTGTCTAAGGGCTAGGACAGGTCTTTTAGTCTCTAGAAAAATATCATACCTACTTAAATCTAAGAAAATATAAGTTACAACAGAAGAAATAACTTTTATAACTTCACACACCATACTATCTCAGTGGGAAAACTATTCCAGGCAATTTCTCAGTGAACTCTAGGTAATTAAAGCTAGGGATTTAAAAAACTGAAGTATAGATTTTATATGATTTTTCATTATGTCATTTTAAAAACAGAAACCTTTGAAAGACTAATTGGTTTTTAAAACATTTTCATACCAAAAAATGATCTACTCATGAACAGTTAAGTTTCATATAATACTGCCTACCCCACCCCAGTTCCAGCCCCTAAAATTATTTGGAAAAAAATCCCAGATATCACATTGTTTCCTAAGTAAATAGAAATTAAAGATTTAAGGCAGAAAAAATGTGGAGGATGTTTACAGTCTAAGTATTACAAAGAAAAATAAGTGGTACAGAGCTGGAAGAAAATGTCTAAAAATATGCTTATAAGTAAGAACAGTGAATGTAGGCTTTATTTTTCAAACAGAAAATCCACTAAACTATTATAGCAGAAATCAGCAAAAAATGAAGGCAAATAACTTAGTAAATTTTAGAAGAACTTAGCAAACTGGTGTAGAGAGAAATTACCAGATAAATGAAAGTCAATGATCAGTAGCATGTGGAGCTTGGATTTCATTAAATTAAAGGATTCTGATATAGTCATAGTTGCTTTCCAAGTACAGTTATAAACACTAAGTAGATATAAATGGTTCTGTGAAATACCATTAATGAAACATGTTTGTACTTCCCCAGGATGGAAGAGAGTCTATTATATGAAGAAAACAAATAGAACCAAATATTTGTTTAGTACCCCCAAAATATTTAGAGTTCTTAAATATTATATTCCTTAAAATTAACCAGTGAGAAAACAAAATATTGACGATATTATAACTAACCTTTACATGGAGCCCTATAGTTTACAATGTGATCATGCATGTGTACACACACACACACACACACACACTAACTGTATGCTCATAAAATCATATAATTTAGGATAGGGTAAATAAAATTTTTACTGTTTATACAAGATTGTTTCAGAAAAGATAAATGATTTTCCTGCAGTTACAGTAGTGTTAAGCATACATCCAAGACTGGAACCCAGCTCATATAGCTAACAGCTTGTCATCTTACAGCAGGAGATATATTTTAGGCTTAAATGGGTATGGCTAGATTCAAACTCTCATCAAATATGAAAGTTAGCTAAGGAGGTGATATAAAAAACATTTTTAAAGACAAAAAATACAAATATTAATCTATCAATCAATTAAAAATTATAAAACAGCATGTTCCTTAGCAATTATAACATTGCACCTTGTACCCTTCTCCAGTATAGGATTCTAATTCTAGTCCTTCAACCTTACCTTAGGGGATAGATAGGACAGAAAAGAAATAATGGTCAAATTCATGTCTTTTGAGCTTCAGATGTGAAATCTGGGCATCAAAATAAAAATTATTTAGAAATCTGCTTAGCTAGTCAGACGGATTTATCCCTTTGCCTTATTCCTCCTGGGTACCCCATCAACATTCTGGGTAGAAGCTTTTCTACACTGCAATGGAGGAGAGGAGTGTTCACAGGCAAGCATGCCAACTGGTTACTGGTGGGAGTCTCCAAGGTGAGCATCCGCACAGTTGTCTCCAACAAATCCCTGGAGGCTACTTTGTGTTAGGTAAGGAGGTACTTAGGCCTTGATTCTCAGAAGAAATTCAGATGAGCATCAAATCTTTGACACAATCCCACACACCTAGGCATTCAGATGTATCTTGGAAGAAATCAGGTGAGGGGCACCTTGTAGCCAAGATAAGGAGGATGGAGCAGTAAATTCTGAGTTGGAAGTTTGATCGGGAAGGAATGAGCATATCATCCATGCATACTACAGAACTAAATGCTACAACCTTTCCTCATTTTCTGCTTACCTCTGCCATGCTCCCAAACCTCCATCTTTAGTCTGGCATTCTCTAAACTTTGGACACTTAGATAAAACTACGAGTATGATGGGAAGTTACATATCTTGAACACTTGAATTTGTGACATAAGAATTATATAATTTTATATAAGAACTTCACAGAATATTTCTTTACAGAATTAACTGAAATATTTCAGTAGCAACTATGGGTCACAGAACATGCTGTAGGATTCTGACAGCATTACACCTTTGAAGAATTTCTATTTAGACTAAAAAAATCTATAAAATCATGAGTTCACTGTTTCTAAGCAATCCAAAGACAGATAATAACACTGCCAATAAAAATAAGATTTTTGTAACTTTAAAGAGCCTCCATCAATTGAACAATTATTATTCTAATAATTAAAAAAATTATGATTACTGTGTTTAAAGTTTTTCAATTGGTAGCCAAGGTAAATCAATAAAATAAGAACCAACAATATAATATGATGTCAGCAGTTGTGTGCAAAAATAATCAACTGTAAGAATTTTCTTAAGAAATTAGGTATAGGCTAATGTTATGGATATTAAAATGAAATTAGCAAATAAGAAAGCATTTGGTTGGTTGAAACATAATTAAACTAATCTCTTGGTTACTAAATATGGTAGGTAGGAGTCTAGAAAAAATAAGAGCATGTCATCCCTATGCAGTATAAAGGGTTACTTGATTCTTTTATTAATCCAATATATATTGAGATTTTAAGAAATACATCAAGGATTATTAAACTCTTGGAATAATAAAATAATACACTCTTTGACCACAAAGAACTTACACGTTAGTTCAATATTTTTACTGGGCTACAACTTAGGGGAAAAAAAGGCCAACCAAACACATATGAATGTATATACACAAAGATACACATTATCATATTAAGTGTTCTGAGAAAGCTTAGAGGAAAGGAGCAAAGAGGGCTTTCAAATTTTTAAACCCAGTGTTCACTAACTTTTGAGGGGTTTTCTGTGCCTGTTCCTCACCCTCATGTACTAATACTCCCTCCTAATACTTTCGGAAAGGTTGGTATCATGAGTTCTAAGAAAGGAATTCTTCTTTAGTGTAGGTAAGAATCTCTGCTCCAGCAATAGTTAGATTGATATAAATTTTCCACAGGTATATCAATTTCCCTTTCTGATGTCTTTAATTCAATAAATTTCAGATTTATAGTTTTATAAATATTTTTACTCATTTGTCCAAGTAGTGGATTGATTCACCAATACAGAGTATGCTAAGCAAATGGCCAGGGCTGATAAGTTTGCTAGATACTCTCTCACAATAAATTAGGTTAATTGGCATTTTGATTTTTAAATGTCTCCAAGTTTGGTGAGTGGGAATCATTGCGAAACACTCTCCTATAGTTTGACAATATTGAATTTCCAAACTTGTAAAGCCTATGATTGGATTTTGGATTTGGCTCATGTACAGACAGCAGGAAGGGCTTTGGCTGCAGGTCTCATTGCCTCTGTGATATCATGTGGCCCTTTCTACTCATGTCTGCTTCCATCATTCTCTGATCAGATCATGAATTACTCTAGAATACTAACTACACATACTTTATTCATCTCTAATATTCCCTATAGATAACATTTTCCTCCCTTCACACACTGCCAAAGTTGGTCCTCTCATGTCTCTAATTCTGTGCCTCTCAGTCATTCACTCCCTGTCACCAACGCTATACCTAAAAATTCAACCAGGTTGTGTTATTCCCCTGCTTAAATAGCTTCATTTGTTTCTACAGCATACATGATATATTTCAACTTCCTGTTTATCTTTCAGTTTATAGAATATTGCAAAATCTTCAGTCCCCTTGATCCTTCTGTTATTCATAACTTCATGTAGCACCTTATTTTTTTCTCTTTACTCTCATTAGCATAATTTGAGGTGATGTGATGTGGTGTGTGTGTGTGTGTGCGCGTGTTTGAGGGTATTCCATTATATATACAGGGCAACTCTTAAAATATTCAATCAATATAAATGGGCATAGGCCAGTCAGAACTGATGCTAGGCTAGATATTACTTCTCAGTTGCTAAGGGGAGCGGCTAGGAGGGGGGTTAGGAGAGACATGTGGGACTGTCTAGGAGACTTCCAACAGCACAAAAATATTTCAAAATTCTAACAGGAACAATGACTAATCAATATGTGCCGCATGGCTATTATCCCTGCATTGTCCGACTACTCAACTGGAGTATATGCTAATGAGACCAATTAAGCCTTTGTTTCCTTGGACATCAGATATCCTCAGGCTAGAAAATGTCTCTCTGAAACTAAGTGGGAAGTCAATAAGCATTTTTGAATTGATATAAAGGTAGCATAGAAAGACTTTCATAATCTGGTCTCTGTCTGCTTCTTCAGTTTAAGCATATTAGTTTACAAGTATGCTTTTCTCTTCACCCAGAGATAAAATTATGCAGTTTCTTTCAGAAACGACATACGATATATTTTTGCCTTTCCCTGGATCATTTTTTCTGGCTGGAATATTGTTCTTCAAATGGCCACAAACCCAACATCATCAGGGAAATGTTTCTGTGACCCCTACCTCCCAAAACTGCCACCAGTCTGCATTAGGTGTTTTTTGTCTGTTTTTCCTTAACACCCTCACAAACCATCTGTTATAGAAATTTTCACATTCTTTTAAAGGAAACTCTTCAATTATCTATTTCCTTTCTTATTACCTTCTAAAGAACACAAAGTATTGTTTTCATAACCTCTATACTCAGATTCCACCTCAAGGTTGAGTGTATACTACCATTTGAATAAATAGTAGATCCAACTAGTAAATAATTGACACATACAAGCGATATTATATAGCTCTCCATCTATGATGAGCTTGGAAATAACAGTAGCTTATGTCTATGAATTTAAAGATGGTGGACTGGAGCAAGGGGGTGAGAAAAAGATAAAGGGAATCATTAAGTTTCCATATCTATAAGTTAAACACAGCAAACATACCAGATTTAAAATCAAATTCATTCCACAGATGAATATCTTTGGATTATATTGTGTTTTAAACATTTTGGAATTTAGCCGTTTTCAAGAAGGCATGGATCTTTCATTCACCATAGTACCACCATGCCTTACTGACAATACACACAACCTGGTCTTATTTATGTTATCTGTCATTAAGTTAATGCTTTTAATTTGAATTTTAATTGGCAACTCCTGTTACAATTAAGTTAATATTATCTTAGATTAAAAAAAAAACATGCACGTTATATAAAAGGCTGCTAAGAGACGCAATATGACAGATGAAACTCTGATATTTAGTTTGGTATTTTGGTAGATAATACAGTCTTAGTGAATTTGGAAAAAATTCCAGTTAGTTACACATCTATTCTGGCATTTCCCCTTCTCAGCAAAAGCAGCTAAATTGAAATATTAAGAGTTTGTATAAAATGTAGGAGAATTTCTCTTAACTCAGACTGGGACAACACTTTCTATAGTGTGTCATGAGTAACATGTGTTTGTATACCAACCACAAAATAAACACTATCAATCCTCTAACTTATTGGAAATACAACTTACTGAGTTTTCAAATTACTGAATTATTTCAAAATTTTATTTTGTTACATCTAGAGAAGATAAATCATATGAGTTATATGAGTCACCAAAACAGAAAATAATAAACATTTGTATTTTAATTATAACCAGTACTGGATTGCAGTGTTAAACAATAGAGATCATTATAATGCCCTGAATAACAGTGGAAGAGTGTCAAAGTGTCAAAACTGATGAGTATCCCATGTTTACAAAAGACTCTGCCTGTGGCATTCTGTGTGCTTTAGTGAATCATTTATCTTCTAGCTTTAATTTGTCATAGTATGAAATATTACAAATGTGATTCTGCATGGCAGAATAATGAAACACTAAAATATGCTGTATTTAATAACTTCTGCATAAAACCTCTTCCAGAAAAGGTTATGAATACCTAGAGGGAACTCTGTTGTTTTTTCTTTTCATTATTTCAAATATTCTTTTATACCAAGTTATTAAGGGAAGAACACAAATTTTACAGTAAAATTTTCTAGGTAATGTTTTCTCCCTGTATATGAATATTCAAGTTCATCCAAGGAATTATTTCGTAGACAAATATCAGTAGGGGAAGAGAGTAAGAAATTAATTTTCTAATGTTTGTAGTGAATGAATAATGAAAAGTGCCCTCAAAAATACTTCTAGAACTTTAATGATAGAGGTGACAAAGGTAAAGATGAACATCAAGTATATTCTGATGCATTAAAGCACAGAAAAGAAGAAAAATTAAGAAAATACAAAAGAACATAACATGTCATTGTTATATAACTTACCTTACTTTTTCAGAAACATGAAAGATTCAGAATTTTTATTAAATGTATAATCTTCTTTAGAATTAACTGAGATTACACAAAGTTATCCTACGAGAAGACTTAAATTTCAGAAAAATTGATAGTATTTTCCTATACTTTACTTCTCTAGTTGACAGTAGCATACTCTGAATTTGAAAGTAGATTTCACATTTTTTTTAATGGGGCAGTTCCTTGGAGGCAATTGAATCAAAGCTTTCCATCTTATAGATCATGAAAAGGAGGTCCACAAAACTCAAATAACTTGTTCATGTTCACATGGCTAATTAGAGGCAGGTAAAGAACTACAACGCAAATCTTTAGTCCCCCAATTCGTCTTATTTTCCACTATTCCACAATATCTGCCAATTCTTCTCTTACGTCAGTTTATTGTTTCCATCGCTGACTTTAGAGCTTTAAGCCATACTTCAAAAAAATCTTCAGCAACCTGATACCAGTCGGTATTAAACAACTTGATGGGGCAACCACTAAACTTATTGTCTTGGTTAAATAAAGCAAAAAGTAAAAGCAAACATAAATGGCACAAATACTAGCAGGGTGAAATATCATAACCACCCTTTAAACAAATTGTTGTAAAATGTCTAGCCTGAAATTCCTATGCTATATTTTTCAAAGTTTTATTTTGAATTACTAAGCATAATCTATTTCCTATAACTGATTTTAAAAATGAGTGAAACGTGAAACATCAACATTGACATCCATTTCACAGTGAATACAAATATATATAGTTATCATCATGACCTAATAGAGCTTTTGATAGTCATTTTGAAAACTTTAGCTAATCACATTCAAGAGCATCTTGAAGACATTATCTTGGAATCTGAAAGGAAATTTTGTTTAAAGCAAAGAAAGAATATAATAGTAATAGAAAGTTATGTATGTGATATAAGTCACCTTATATGACATTACACAATTTACAAATTATAGCTTTATAAATTATAGCTTTTATCAAAGGATCTGTAACCATGTTCTGATGTTTGACTGTTTACAGTCTTCAATCCCCATCACTCTGCTATCTCTTAGACCTTATTTCTAGGCAAGTTGATTAGAAGGCATGAGGGCCACCTATCCTAGGGCACTAGTGGCACGTTCAAAACATGCTTGCACTGATCTGAATACAGAAACCCTCAGCCCACTACCACCCTATAGTCATAACAAAACTCCAAAGGTCAATGTCATTTCTCGGTTCTCTCATGCCATTTTGGACCTGTTTGGAAGGCTGCCTTGCTCTCCCAAGGAAACCACATTATGTGAGTAATAAAAATCTTCATCCCCCTTAGTGTTGGTGTGGTGCCATTCATCTCCAAATCAAAACCAACTACAGGGTAACCACAACAATGGATGCACTAGTGAGTATGTCTAGACAATCACCACAGGTCTGAGGGTCTTGCTTTCCTTGCTTTGAGTTAGTAACTGGCTCTATTATCAGCTATCAATCTTGTACTTTGAACTGTGCTGCTCTGTGCTGCATTTGCTGAGTTCCAATGAATCTTTTACGTAGAATTAATCAATCTACATTAGAAATTTTCATAATCTGCACTTAGAAACAAGAGTTAGGTCTCTCCTCAGTGACTCTGAATTGTATACCTTAGCCTGGACCTAGCTATGTGCCTCAGCAATTGCATATCTTGATTTCAGCATAAACTATGATCAATCCTAGGTTCAGAGAAATAACTCTTAATCTGATGTTTGTGGGTCTCAACCAGGCATTGGCTCTTCTCAGGAAAAATATTGGTACTCTGTGTAATATATGGGCCTGTTGGATGGCCAATTTTGTGGAAGAGGAGTTACCATGTGGCACGCTGAGGTCTAGAGTCCTAAAAGCACTGCTTTTATCTATTATTTTGAGTCCTAAAATTCACTGCTGTATTAAAATGTTTTACTGGGCAATAATTGCTGCCCAGGCTTCTTTGCAACAAAGATCCTATTCCTCAAAGCTTATAGACCGAAACACTTAGGGCACTTGTGTGGCACAAATGAGGAGGTTATACAAATCCTACTTAAACTCTTGATTCTTAAAACCTATAAAGCAACAATTGCTATGTTGCAGGTCCCTAACCCTACTGTTACAGATTTGTTCTACACTGGGGAAAGAAACATAAATATGAACAGAAAAGAGACCTACCCTCCTCCAAAGTCTATCCAATAACCAAGAAACAAACATGCAGACAAGTTTAAAGGGAGGTTCACAATTTGACTTAATTAGAAATCTAAATTTTGCTACAAGAATTTATGAAGTGAAAATATAAAATGTTTATAACATAGGTTTTGAATTAACCGTAGTATTTACTGAAATACACCAACCGGGAAACCTTCATCGCCTTAACCAGAACAGTGGCCCAAATTATTCCTGGGGAATCTCACTAATATAAACAGGGAAGTACATCCCATAATCTAAAGAAGTTATAGGGAGCTCCCTTGTGGTGCAGTAGGTTAAGGATCTGGGGTTGTGACTACAGTGGCTCAGGTCGCTGCTGTGGCACAAATTTGATCCCTAGCCCAGTTACTTCTGCATGACGAAAAAATATATAAAATAATAAAATAAAATAAAATAAAAGGAGTTTTGAAATATGAAGTAGTGAATATATAAGTATGATTCCTCTTAATAATCAGAATAATTGCCCTGATTAAATAGCCCACAGTGGTCATGGAAAATGTTCTAACCAAAAAGGTAATAAACTACGTCTTTGGCACTTACAACAGACCAACAAACTGAGATACCATGAACTTTTCCTCATAATTAAAATACTTAATATGATTCAGTGTATAGTAAAACAAAGTTTTCAAAAGTTAAAGAGACATTTAGAGAATAGTTATTTACTCCCACTACTTTTCCATTTAATAGTCAATGTGGCTGTCCTTAAACCTGGGAAAAAATAAACGGTACCTCATAGTAGTTTACTGCAACCTTAATCCCGTTGTCCTACTTATTACAGACCTCATAATCAATATTATTGAAATTATTGGCCTCATCCAATTACTAGCTGGTAAGTATTTTGCTACTATCGATTTGACTCACATGTTCTATCTATTGTCAATTTCAAAAGCCTCTGAGCTATAGTTTGCCTTCAACTTTGATGGGGTATGCTCCTTGCTTTCCATTTTGAAGGGACAACTTTGACTACCCATGAGGTTTTCAACAGCCCACACTGTCTTGGTAGGCAAGACTGTAACTGCATCCCGCTTCCTCCAGGAGCACAAGTGACTCCACATATTCCTTCAAGAAGATTCCTTTGCCACAACCATCCAAGACAAGACAAACAAATACAAAAGATCTCACAAAACGGGGGAGGTTCCATTTCCCTCACATGCTAGAAGGCCTTCTCACCTCAGTTAAATCCCTAGAAATTAACTGGTCAGTCAAAAGACATGTTATCCCTGATACCATCAAGAGGGAAATATTGACCATCAAGGTACCACAATGTTAAAACCAGCTCATAATCTTTTAGTAATTTTTGGATATTGAGGGTAATATAATTTTAATTAAGCAAACTTGTGCTGTTACTAGTAAACTGGCCTACCTTCAATGGGGCTTCCCACAATAATGCTTCTAGAATTTTTCCAAACTTTAATGCAACTGGTGCTGCCCCCCAATCCCCACCACCCCAGATACTCCTTCACTATAGAGGCTTTAGCAACATCCTGTCATGCCTTTTGGAGTCAGTCTCTGGACCACTCATGACAGCCATTAAATATCCTGTGGACCTCTGATGCAAGAAGCTCCCTCCCTATGCCCTATGTCATATGCCATCATAACGACAAGATGATGCTGCATACTAGGATCTCCTGGAAACAGACTCTCCCAGGCTCTGAGATTACGGCCCCCCTTTATTCAGCTTCCCATTATGCCTTGGATCATGAAATAGTACCTTGCAAGTTTGGTATGGCCACTAAAGCCTCCTTCTAAAATGTAAATGATACCTATATATTATAGCCAAAGCTAGTCCCACTGGAATATTCCCCCTGTGTGAGGATGTGGCCTTCCCTATCCTTAATTTCTTGACAGAGCCATGGTTCTGCAGGCTGTCAATTCTCTTCTGAGTCCCTTTATTTACCTAAGGGGATTCTTGGGATCTTCAGTGAACAGCAAAGAAAGTTTGTACTTGTTATAGACAGTATAGCCACCATCATCATGCCCGGCTAAACTTCCTAAAGAGCCATTGCTTTTAATACCTCAACTAAGACATTTCTGATAAAAAAAATCCAATGAGCAGCACAACTGCCCAAACTTTAGGCAGTCATCTTTACAATGACTGTCCTTGTCAACTGTCAGCCAAGCTAAACATTTTTGTAGACCCTTGGCCATTGCCAATTCTTTGGCCATGTGGTCCAAGGTTGCCCCTGTGAGGAAAAACTTCTGGGAATCTTATCTCAGACATACCCAAAATATAATTCAATGCCATATGTGTCTCTATATTAAAGCCACAATACAAGGCCTCACTGAGACGTACCATATCCTTTATAGAGTTCCAGGCATTATTAATAGTGATCAAAGCACTTATTTCACTTCTCAAAATACATATTGTTGAGTTCTAGAACAAAGTACTCAATGAATTTTCATCTCCTCTACTAAATTGATGCAGATTTCACAAAGTGCCATTGTGACTTTAAACATGTTCAAATATAGCACATTCCATTCAATACTAAGAGTGAATTGTAATAAAGGCTGATCCATTTTTGATCTTTAACTGCTGACAAGTTTCAAGCCCTCCTCCATCCCTCAGCTTCCCTTTTGTCCCATATCTGGGGAAAGCTGACAGTAAAGACTACGTGCATTCTCCTTCACAACCAATGAGAAGTTCAAACTTCATAATTCCTACCAGCCTGTGGGAGCTCTTATTTCAATACCACATTATAAAAATCTAAAGAGAGTCAGCTTTCTTTGCTTCCATGAGCAATTTTGGATGTGCTTGGATCCAAGTTTAGATACCTGCTGTTTTTCTCAGAAAGTCTCATTGTATTGAATAGTAGATATCTTTGTACTCTCTTAGTGCCTGTGTGGTGTCGTGAGACTTGGAAGCTGAACCAGATTTGAATGAGAAGTCCTGTTCTATCTGGTGACAAGCATGTCTTCAAATCTAATTACATAAATAGTGACCAGACAATTAAGTAATATAATTATAAATGCATAAGATAACTATGCATTCTCTTATCTTAAATTTCCTTATCCTAAAATATCAGGCTCAAAAAAAAGGATTTCCTTTCTTACAAACACAAAATTAACATAATCATTTCTGCATATTGACATTAGCATAGCCATCAATTTTAATTAAAAGGTTAAAAGAGCTCCCTTTTCAATTGATCCATATACAGGTAAAGATAAATAGTAAATAAAATTTTTGAATAAATACACATTTTATAAATATTATTTGCTATTGTTAGACAAGTAAATTCAACATTTAGAAAAGACTAATCATTGATTTTTATTCAATTGTACTCTTAGAAAATGAAGTGCCATATACTATAAATATAAAATATAAATAGTCTTTTTTGACTGTAAGAGTTCATTCACTACTGGAAATTGCACACCAGGAAAAACCAGAATGCCAATAAAATGATTTAATGACCTAATAAGAATATAAAAATAATCTCAAAACCATTTGTCACAAAATATGGGGGAAATCAGTAACAATAAATTGCTGAACTAAGTATAAAGAAAAGTTAACAATAAATTATGTAAACAACACTGAATAAAACAGTTCATTTTAAAAACACCTAGATGCAAGATCAAAAGGCAAATGGTCAAATATATCTGAATTTTAAAGGAGAATATACACAGAGAAAATAATGGTTATCAGTTTTAACATAAAATATGAGAATAGTTAATCTTCCATATGCAAGTAAAAACTACATTGATACAACTTTAAAACACGTGTGTTTGTGTATATAAGTACATATATACACTTAAATAGAGTATATGTGCATCTTAGTTGCAACCAATTTTGCTTTTTCCTTCTAAATTCTAAGGAGACCTAAAGTTTTACAGACTACTTTTCACAGGGTAACAGTTTACACAGAAATGTGAAAGATATATTCAAAAATAACTTGCATTTAACACATTATGTAATTTCCTAGGTCTGTAAGATAAAAAAGAAATACTAAATTGAATGACTATAATAAGAATTAATGAGACAGTTATTAACAGATCATTACCAGTTTTTAATATAACATTATAATAAAGTTTAAAATTGATTTAAGAAAAACAACTATAATCCTATATTGTAAGCGATGTCATAGGGAAAGATGTTTCTAGACTGAGTGGAAGTAAAATACTACAGTGGGACATAGGGAAGACAATGGTTGTGAATAAGAAATAAAGATAAAATATGTGAAAGGGGAGAAATGTAAGGTGATGACAGGTAATTTAAAACTAAAACAAAATAAAAATCCTCTCTCACAGCAATACACAAAAGATTTTAGTAACTCTGTGAGCCCTTTATATGAAGCAAACTAGACTGATTTAGGAAATATGTGAATTTGAAACCTATGCAACCAACAGTCTATACCAACAGCAAAAAATGAGAAGGTAGATTAACTGGGAAATTTTAGAAGGAAAACCTGAAACGATTTTTGCATCTACTTTCAAGATACCACACGTGAAAGCTAGTCTTGGGAAAGAATAAGCCCTGTACCTTAACAGCTATGCGTTCAGGCTGGATCTTTTAGGAGGTAAAATTATCTGGGAGGCTAAACACAAAGTTAAGTGTACCACAAATTATCCTAGATTTCCTCAAGGCGATTTATTTGTTGGAATTCCCCAAGGAATCTGAATGTTAGTTTACATTCTACGCAGTTAGTTTTTGATACATGGTTTATAGAACAATTTATGTTAAGATTTTCTACATAAAACTGTAGTAATATAGTCTATCCTCAGTAGTGGGTTGAATAGTGTCCTCCCACAATATTCCTGTATACCCAGAGGTTCAGAATGGCACTGTACTTATAGACAGGATTTCTGCAGAATGTAATTAAGATGAGATCACAGTGTATTAGAGTGGGCCCTAAATCCTACAGCTGGTATTCCCATAAGAGGACAGAGATACATATAGAAACAAAAGAGACACACAAACAGGAGAAAAAGGTCTTGTAAATAACAGAGGCAGAGGTTAGAGTGATGCAGCTACAAATCACAGAACTTCAAGGATTGCTGGTAACCACTAAAGCTAGGAAGAGGCAAGGAAGGCCCTACGGTCTCCAGAGAGAGTGTGATGCTACTGATACCTTAATTTCAGAAGTCTAGCCTCCAGAGCCATGAAAAAATTTCTGTTGTTTTAAGCCATCAAAGCTGTGGTACTTTGATATGGCAGCCATAGGACACTAATACCGTTCTTTTACAGATACTCCCTAGAATGTAACAAGTGGATGATAGAAGGGGAAAGCGGGGGGGGGGGGTGTTGCAAAATGAATAGTACCAAAGTAATCCTAATATCCGAAGTTGAAATGAAAACCCAGTAATGCTCATGAAAGAATTATGAATTGATGATTCTCTTATCTAGAAAAACTGAAAGACAGGAACTCACTGACAAAACAGTATTCACTCTATTAACAGTAAAGTCAATTTATGTGCATATTTAACTTGTATGAATTCAAATCTACGCTAGGCAAAAATAAATCAATGAAAGTAATTTGGTACTAAATGACCTGTGAGAAACTAAACTAGCTCATCTGGTGTTATCTGAACAAACTGATATCTTTCTGACATTGGAGGAAAAAATGTCCTGTTATAATTATTGAAACAATATGGCTTATGCAAAATCAAGGAGATGATCTTCTATGGCTAATTTAAGGTATTCCATGGGTAATATTAATTATATGTGATTTTCTTCTTATATAATGACTTTAGAACCTTAACCATTGTAAAAACTGCAACCCCAGTAAATGAACCGAGTGTATTTGACAGATATTTTGCTAAATGATTTTAAAAAGTAAAATTCAAGAGTATCAGCATATAAAATATATGGAAGAATAAATTATTACAATTTGGAATAAATGAAAGGAAAATGGAAAAAAGTGAGAAGTGATATGTTATAAAATGATAACAAAAGTCATAAAATACAGCTCAAAGTGGCAACAGAAGGATATTATGGCAAAGTGAGAATGAGAGAAAAAAAGAGTCAAAGTATAAATTTGATTTGCAGAGACTCAGTAACTATTGCTTTGGTCATCTCACATTAAAGAAGTAGAGGTAGGCATAGGAAGAAATCTATCATCAGCAGTTTTTAATTACCCTGCTCCCAGAAAATCTAAAGTGATTGGTAGTTTCACTGGAGTGGTAAAACACAAAATATTTGTTTCCATGAGTTAATTACAAATAGAAATGTTATTATATTCAGCCATGCTGCTCTTAAAACACTAGGGTAATACAGTAATCCAAGTCATTTTATTTCATCTTTTGGGGGAAGGTTGGGATGCCTATGAATGTGAACATAACAAAGTGTGTCTGTATTTCCATCTGTTTGTGAATATGACTAACTATATGTTATTATACCAACCATTTTTATGTTTTATTTAATTATTAAATAAACCTAAGAGATAAACATTTATAAACTCTATGTTAGAGATAAGAAAAGAGAGACTCAGGTGGATGATGCAATTTATCCAATGAAAAAGAACAAATAGAGTTGTGTTCTGAATCCAGAAATCTACTCCAAATCTGGCATTTTTAATCCCAAAAGTATGAACTATGAGAGACATACTTTATATATATATACACACAATCTCAATTACTACTAACAACAGCCCTGCTCCATAGACATAATGACCCCCACTTTACAAATAAAGAAACTGAGTCTCAAAGAGATTAGGTAACTTGTCCAAAAACAGATAGCAAATGTGTGACAGGATGAAATTAGAATTGTCTATTTGATTTGACATGTAGTTTAAAATAAGAATGATGCAACATTTATAAAAATAAAATCAGCTTCCCTATTAATAAATCACAGTACACTTGATTTTATCCACAGATAATCCAAGAAGACCTGTTTTAAATAGTGTTAAAAACCACTGATCTTGGTAGTATCATTTTTCTTTTTTTAATTAAAGTACAGTTGATTTACAATGTTTCTTCAATTTATGTTGTACAGCAAAGTGACCCAATCATACACAGTTCCCTGTGCTGTACAGTAGGATCCCATTCCCATCTATTCCAAATGTTACAGTTAGCATCCGCCAATCCCAAACTCCCTGCCCACCATTTTTTTGTAATAACAGGATTAAACTGAACTTACATTAACTCTGCTAAAATAAAGATTCCATTCTTGAAAATAGGATCACTTGGCTGCACAACAGAATTTGAAGAAACATTTTAAATCAAATATACTTTAATAAATAAAAAAGAGAAAAAAATAGATTCCTAACCATTACTTTTTCCTTCTCTTTTTGGACATACATACCCTACTGTAAAATACCTCCAGTTGACCAACATGTTTGTGTCAAAAAAGGAAATGGCTGATTTTATTCTTTCTCATTCCTTTGGCCTCATGACATCCCAAGAACAGGGTATAAAATAACAAATTAATGGCTTCCAAAGAGGACTAAGACGTGTATTCTTCCAGACTTTCACTGTTATCTGTCAGCAACCACGTAATATTTTTGGCAGCTGGGGATTATAAACCCTTCTAGCAAGGGGAAGACTCTTGAGAACAAAAAGCAAAAATTAAAATAAACACAATTAAGTGGGTGATGTTTTTCTTTCTAAACTGCCATTCTCTTCATAATAAAAGAGCTAAACTCTGATTGAACCGATCAATATGCTGAGAAGAAATAGTTTGTAGAAAAGAAACAGCTTGACGTTTTTCTCTCTAAACTGTCATTCCCTTCATAATTACATAGCTCAACTCTGATTTGACTGATCAATATGCTAAGAAGAAATTATAGAAAAGAAACAGATACCTTGCTAATGCTGCCATCATCAATTCTACTTTAAGGCTAAAATAAAAAGTTTAGTACTTCCCTTCTGATGACAGTGTTCTTTTAAATAAGTTGAGGGTCTCGAACTTGTTTTAGAAGAGAGAAAAGGAGGATATATAGGTAATTTCTGGTTATAAGAAATTGGACTGGAAGCATCAGCTTATTTTATGTATCAGCAGAAACATTAAGTCAAAAATGTGATCCAAAAATACTGGTAGGATAAAAATCTATGTCCTTCTGCTGAAATACTTAGTCATCTTGCCTCAGACATTCATTTCATAGCAAATCCTTTACAATGCTGTAAATCTAAATTCTAGAAGACTAAACTTTCAGCCTCTTTTCCATACTTTATTGCTCACTAAATTTCCTTTGCCTATCTGTCCATAAACAGAGCTTAACCGGAGTTAGGTCCAGCTGGATCTCAGATCCAAAACCTTTAGAAGCCAGGTAAATGACTTCTAAGACCTGTGATCAGGGAGATGTGAAGGCAGCAAAGGACACATCGTCTTCTCTGTGCCAAGGCAGAGGACACCATCAGGTTGACAAGATGAGCCGAAATGTCCTTTTCTGTCTTTTTATATTTATTGCTGTCCCCAAAACTAAGTGCTTTAAATCATAACCTCTTCTTTCTGGAAATGTGTTAATAAAGTATAAAACTTATATGATTGTTTTGCACATGTTTTGTCATAATTATAACAGTCCTATATTTGATCTTATGCTTATTTTTCAGAGCAGACTTTGCTTTATGCTCCGGTAATTTCCCATTTTATGGAATTCCAAATATGAAGGCACTTGCAAGGTTGCTGGATGTACTTATTTTTAAAAATTAAAAACAATCCTGTTTTCATTTTTATATTGTTGTTTACCTGTGTACTTGACTGTAATTTCAGATTAAGTAAAATTATCTTAAAATTTTATCATTATAAAGCTACTATCTAAAAAGAATTGCAGAGTAAAATACTTTATGAACAGTAAATATTTTCATTAAAAAACTAATATTTTGATGAGCATGTATGAAAATAAAGCATATCTGCAATGATACACTACATGATGAGATAAATATTACTTACCAAACTCCTTAGGAACTGCTATCGAATAAACACAATTATGTCCCACACTGTAATTTTTTGGGTAGTTCGGTGACAGAACAGTGCCTTCTGAACCTGTTGAACGACTTCCACAAGGTGCTGGAAATAAAAATGTTAAAAAATATTATTTTTAGAAAAAAACTTTAAAAATTCATACTATGAATATTCTCTTAATATAAAATATATGACTACTGGATTTTAAGGTATATCATTTATTTCCATTTTTAACAAGGGTAACTATTTTAAAAATAAAAAAATGTGCACATAGAAAACTTTTTTAAGTATTCAGATTTATTCTTCTCAGAAATAAAGTAATACGATAATGTTACAATGGTGCTATCTCTAGAGTTAATAATGGTGGCCAGATTTCACTTATGATAGCAGCATAAATATAATCATCTCTTTTATAATGATGAGAACTTAACACATACAAGTGGGAAATTGTTTTACTTACCACAGGCTTTGAAACTCTACTCAAAATCAACCCTAATTATGCTGCCATCAAGTTATATATGGGACAAGAATGGCTGTACAAATATATTCGTCTATTCATCTAAGTAAAAGATTCTCTCACTGATCTTTATGTGCTTAGGTGATTTACATTTAAATCAGAAGAACTGCTGATGGTGTATAGGAACAGACATTTTTCTACCTCACCCCCAAATGTTCTATGTTCCTAAAAACGATGAGGGTGAAACCAATGTTTCCGGAAAACTTGTAGATAGTGGTCCTGTTGTTCATAAGATAGGGGGATGCATTTGAATTCATAATTCTGAAACACAGAGAAAAACCTGGGAGATTAAAGAAGTGACAGGCATCAAAAACAAAAGATGATAATGTTATTTAAATGAATGAGATCTCCCAGAAAATTGTGTAGACTGAGAAAAGAAGGCCAAAGAGGATGTGTGGAGAATGCCAAGTCAGGATCAGGCAGTGGGTGGCTACAGTGGATTTAGTCTCTTGGAAGCCAAGAGGAAGAGAGTCAAAAGAAAGCATTCAAATCAGAGTTCCTGTTGTGGCACAGCGGAAACAATTTAGGTTTGATCCCTGCCCCTGCTCAGTAGGTTGAGGATCCGGTGTTGCGCTGAGCCGTGGTGTAGGTTGCAGATGTGGCTTGGATCCCGCACTGCTATGGCTGTGGCGTAGGCCAGCAGCTACACCTCCAATTTGTCCCCTACCCTGGAAATCTCCATATGCCACATGTGCAAAACCTAAAAAGCAAAAAAGTGTTCAAAAATGTTAAGTATTGCACAGTAACACATGAAAAAGAAGTCTGTGTTTGGGGGTTCAGAGTATCTGGTAGCAGGGAGCTGCTTCTCTATGCCTAAAGTTTTCTCCAGCAGGGATTTTTGCCTAAGGTACTCAGGCCTCCTGGCTCCATGACTTACCTCCTGGAGAGGTATGAGCTTCTTAATTGGTGAGCCCAGGATGGAAACTTCACTTCTGATCAAGAGCCATCCTGCCTGTGGAACAGCTTCCTGGGCTCCTCCCCAGCTATTTAAGGGTAGGTCTGTGGAGGGTGTGGCCATGGTTTGCTAGGAGGCACCTGAAGCTTCATAGGAAGCCCATTGTCACAGCTCCTCAGCTTTTATCAATATTAAAGCTAACGGTCTGACTTCCTTCGGTTTATCACTTAACTGGCCTTGAATTTATATAGAGAGGATTCCCTTCAAACACCAAAAAACAAGTTTTAGGTAGTATTAATACAGTAGTTTTAGCCAGAGAAGCTTTCTGAAAATTACAGCCAACAAATCAAATCCAGCTTGTATGAAGAGAGGTTGTTACATTTTTAAAGAGTTTCAGAACTAAAGAATAATTAAAATAGAATATGCCACAGGGACAAATGTGGCCAACAAAGCCCAAGATATCATCTGACCCTTTACTGAAAAAGTTGCTGTCTTTGAACTAGAGTAGAAAGGGGTGGCTAGCTTGTAGGTTGAATGAAGACTAAGTGGTTTACAAAAAGACACAAAATTAATCAGAATCTTTACCATAAACAGAAGGAGGATGTAGGGAGTAGTTGGGGGAAGATGCAAAGTTGAGTAAGTTTTTGCTGTTGTTTACTAGGGGGAAGAAGTCATTAAAAAAGGAAAATCTGAGGCAGTTCCCTTTGTGGCTCAGTGGTTAGTGAACCCGACCAGGAGCCAGGAGCATGAGGGTTCAATCCGTGGCCTTGCTCAGTGTGTTAAGGATCTAGTGCTGCCTGTGAGCTATGGTGTAGGTTGCAGACATGGCTTGGACCCTGCGTTGCTGTGGCTGTGGCTGTGGCTGGCAGCTGTAACTCTGATTTGATCCCTGGGCTGGGAACTTCCATATTCCGCGAGTGCAGCCCTACAAACAAAAATAAATACATAAATAAAAAATCTGGAAAATCTGGAACACAGAATTAGAGGCTTAGGAAAGATAGGATGAAAATGTAAAGTGGAATGATTAGCTTTAGAAAGCATCAGTGACAGTCCTCTAACTTGAGAAAACGGCTGAAGAAGACTGGAAATAAGTAGGTTTAAGTTTTAAGCTGGGAATTAATTGGAGTTAATGCCTCATTTTCCTTTTAGAGAGGGCTGAGTACACTGGTGTTTTAGGTAGCTTTAGAGTCTTGTCAGTTTGAAAAAGTCAAAACTTTTGATGGATGCCTGGCCAAATGTGATGAAAACACATACATACAGAACACACAGTAAGTTGTATTGAGTTGGGTGGCTAATGAATATACTGCCTTTTTTTCTTTTACTATTTTATAAAATGATAATAAATAGAATTACACATACTAAAATTAGAGCTCCCCAGAAAAACAGTAAATTGACAGTGATGATAATAACCAAAGATGCATTGCTCTCATCAGTCATTATTGTTTGAGATTAGAGTAGTCAGGTGCATTCTTATTTTGGCACTGATAACTTTATTCAACTGATAATACTACTGATGAAAGAATCGCTCAAGAATAAGCAGCATGCTAACTTTTTGATTTTAAGGTGCTCCAAAATGACAATAGTTTGAATGGATGTGACAAAAGCTCTTATTTTTATGTTTGGAAAGAGGGAACAGAAATGAGAGATTCTAACAGATTCACTTGTGACTTAGTCATGAACATCCTACCATTCCAAACTGATATGCATCTGAGAGCTTTAATTTGTTTTTACTTTGCATAATGGACATTTGGGACATCTCCTATTAGAAATGTCATTTACAAATATGAAAAATGTGATATATATCATATATATATATGGTTGCAGTAAAATCACATCTCTGCTTTATGGTAATAAATATGTTAGGTTCTGTTATTTGTACTGCTAGCAATAAATATACATTTCTTCTGGTCAGTGCTTATAGCATGGCCTAATTTATAGTCGATTATGCAGATACTATGGTGACCGACAGTATTTTATGCAGTATGTAAATAATAAGAGAAAATCACTATGCTGTGAAATACAGATATGATGCAATCTGTTTTGTGTTTATGAAAATTCAGATGGAATAATGACTAAGACAAGCCAACTTTACTAATTCTTCTAATGTTGGTTCCTAGAAGCTTCCTATATTCTCTCCTCCTGTTTTAATTTCATTTGACTGGCTGGTACAGAAAAGGTCAGGTTTTATGTTTCTGGCTCTATTAACACTCAGTAGAGGAGAAATGAAAGATAAGACTTTTGATTCTATTCTTATTTTTACCATTGAACTCAAACCTGTGAACGTTTTATCAAACTGGCTGTGTTTTTCAGAACAGTCTGTATCAATTGTAATGCAGTAAACTTAAGAACTCACCTGTTCTTGATTATAACTTACTGACACATATGACTACTCTTAAATCTCTATTTGAATAGCATTTTTGTAGAACATGTGTCATGAGAAGAAATGGTTCTGTGATTTAAGTAAATTTAGGAAATGCATGGGTAAAATCATTAGGGTTCTATGCTATGGCAATTCACTGAGACTTTAGTAAGTTTGGGGAATTCCATACTCTTTCTTACAAACTTATTTGATCGCAGAGACTCTCTTTCAGTGTGATATCTCATAGGACCAATGTTCCGCAGAACATACTTTTGGAAATGTCGGATTGCCAATTCCTAAATGTGCTATCACTTTGACAGTAATTCTAACATTTATGTCAATTGCTGTAATTATGATTTCACAGCATTAAAGAACTCTGTTTTATGTATACATATATATAGAGTCAAGTATTTTAAATAATTAAAATGTCAAACTTAGCCTATTATAAAACATCCTTATTCTTTTTTTAACCATTTTTCAATTGAGGTATTGTTAATTTACAGTGTTTTGTTAGTTTCAGGTATACAGCAAAGTGATTTGATATACTCAAATGATAAAAAGAGTGATATGTTCTTTTTCAGGCAAAATGGCATTATTCTTGACACTTTCTGCATGAGTCTTAGAGTTCAGTACATTACTGTTTTGTTGCTTGTGCCCTATTGTAGCTTATCAGCTTCTCTCTCCTCTCTGCCACTATAACTGCCGCAAACCAGACTCTAAATAACTTACATGTGGGCTCTCACAGGACTCCCAGTTTCACTGATCCCCATAAGTACCACTGCTAGTGAGTTTTCTAACATGTCCATTTATTTATTTATTTATTTATTTATTTTTTGCCACATCTGTGGCATATGGAAATTCCTTGCCTAGGGGTTCAAATCAGAACTGCAGCTACAAACTTATGCGACAGCCACAGCAACCCTGGATCTGAGCGGCATCTGTGACCTACCCCACAGCTTGTGGCAATACTGGATCCTTAATCCACTGAGCGAGGCTAGGGGTCAAACCCCCATCTTCACAGATACTATTTAGGGTTCTTAACCCGCTGAGCCACAATAGTAAGTCCTAACACATAAGTCTTATCATGTTTCTTTTTTCTTCCTCAAGCAGTTCTGATACCCAGTAGGTTCTCCATAAATATCTGTTTGATGATTAAATAAACTATGCTTGCCAAGACCATGTACTACAAAATGCTGTTCCACAGTTAAAACATGATACATGTATTTCATTTGGTTAAAATTATCCCACGAACTGAATTAAATACAAAACAAGATACCCTCTTTTAATTAATCCATGTAAGCCTTTTTTTTTTTCTTTCAAGGATTGAAATATTTGCTGTTTCTCTGATTACCTGGAAGCACAGCTGTTTTACATGTATAGACACTATTATGTATGTGTAAGATAAGTATCTTTAAAATTAGAAATACGTTTATAAGATTCTTACAGTCTGAGAGCCACATGGATACTCAGTTCCACTGAAGGAATGCAACCTCAAGTCTACCATTTCACAGTAGCAAATCCTTGCTAACATTTTATCAGCATACTCTCATTGAGTATTACCCACGATTTAATTTTGTATTACTTTTCTTGTTCTTGCTTCTTCTGTTTTTTAATTTTTTAATCCTATTTCAGATAAATTTGTATGGTTTTATTTGTACAAGTAAAATTTGCCCATGCTGTAACTATACTGTGTATGGTTATTTTACTCCTGAGCTAAAGCAGTGATACAGTAGACAGATGTGGTAATTCTAGGAAAATCAGCTGATGAGACTGAAACTAAATTTTAATGGATTCTATTTCAATTAAAAGGACTTCCCACCTATGGTTCCATCATGGGTGTGGGATGGAGAAGAGGACTGAAGATAAAAGAGAACAGAGGTAACTTCCCATTCAGAGAGAGAAGAATCTTACATCATTTATATGGAAGAGGTACTTCTTGAATATCCAGATATCTCAGAGACTGTATATTACAACCTTAAGCTACTCACAGTGTCAAATCTGTCTTTTCACTTGTATAATGTATAATTTATTATCAAATATACTCTATGATGACAATTATTATATAGCATATATATTTTTATTAAAAACAAGTTAGGTGCTTTTAAAAGTGATGAATTCTTACAGGTCACAAAAAAGCAATATGATATATTAAATCAATAACTTACTAGATGTGGCCTGTGACTCCTTCAGGTTGAAAGAATTGCTGTGCTTTACAAAAGTGTTCGTCCACTTCTAGTAAATTACCTGTGCCCTGAAATAGCCCAACTGAATGTCACAAATCATAAATTCTAGTATAGAATGTGTTTGAAAGCTGTATCTCCCATGGGGCCTTTTTTTTTTTAAGACAAGTTCTTTTATAACCCTCTGTGATATGAATTGATAATGCAGACAACTGTTACTACAGTATTGACTTTAAAATTAAAATTGCTATTGCATTTCTTTCCTTTGTTCAAAAGCTTGCTCTTAGTAAAAAATACCTAACTATTCAGCCATTCATTTCCTGAACCTCTTTATGTGCCCTGTATAAGTATACAAACTTCATTTTGTCTATCTGCCTCAGATAATAAGCCTCCTATAAGATTATTTATGATAATGGTAATAAATGCTACTTTAAATTATAAACTATTATTCTAAGTCACATTTATTTTACTCATTTTCCTCTGCACTATTTTTGATACATTCACATTATGAATCTGCTAAGGATAATATTGCTATAAATTTTCTATCACTTCATCTGTTCATCAAAAAGAAAAAAACAAAAATCAGTCTTTATAATTTGTGAATTAATTTTGTGTTATAAGCAACACTCTTGTTTAATGCTAAAAAAAAATCCTTATCAGTGTTATAATCAGTGGCTTATAAACCATTTTAACAACTCAGTAAGTCAACTCAGTACAATATGAGGCTCTACATCTGCCGTCTCACTAATTACCTAGACTCATTCATTTGATTTTGCTGGCTAGGAAGACATTCCCTTCATCCTTCAGTGCTCTATGAGCTGTGTGCTCTATCGTGGAGCATGTTCTTAGAAAAACAAGAGTCCTTCTATGACAAATCCTATAAATGGCTAAATTCCTTTGATAGATTGTCCATGTTAACATACACAATTCTACTAAAATAATGGTCTTGTGGGGGTTAGTAGTTCAGGTGTGATACCTATCTAATTCCTAACCTCATTTTCACATTGAGATACACCCTTTCAAAGTGTACAGTTATATTTTTTAGCATATTCACAAAGTTGTGTAACTAACTCCACTAATTTCAGAATATTTTTGTCACCCTAAAAATAATTCCTATACTGATAAGCAGTCACTCCCCACTTGCTCCACTCCCAAGGCCCCAGAGGCCACTAATCTATGATTTTGTGGGAAATTGTGTATGACAAGGCCAGTTGTTAAGATGATTTTGATCAAATTTTGTGCATTTTAAAAGCTACAATCCCTTTTCATTGCTTAGTTTCCTCTTATTTCTCTCTAGGTCATTGATTTTTAATGATAGCACCCAGGGCACTGTTGCCTCTAGAATGAGTTCATGGCTTTCATTTTCCTCTGCTCTTAATTTTCTCTAAGGATAAAGAGCAAAGTACTCCATTCCAAAGGAAAAGGCACCTACAACTTTAGTTCAGCTGTTTTCTCATGGGGTGGGGGGGTCTTTACTGTGCCCAGGTATCAATGGTCATTGTAGGTAACATCCTCTACTTCTCTGAATTCTTTATCCTTTAGAAGTCTGGTTGAGGGGGGGAAATAAGAACCAACATTACCAGTGAAAGGGTGCAGAAATTGTCCCATCTTCCATTTTTTCTTTCTTTTTTTTTGTTTTCATGACCTGATATTTTTAATTTTTAGGTTTTATGCTATAGCATAAAATTAGTTTATTTATGATTTTAATTTAAAAGATTTTTATTTTTTCTATTATACTTGATTTGTAATTCAGTTTTTTTCCCTTGTTCCATAAATTTGGAAATGTCTATATTTTCATTATACCCTATTTTTTCTATAACTGAATTGTCTATATTTTCATTAGACCTTATTTTTTTCTTTAACTGAATTTTAGCATTTCCTTTAATTTCAAATGTTAGCAACAAAGTACATTACAATCAGAGGTAATTGGGACTTGCTACCAAAAGAAATCATAGATATTTTTTATATTACATACAATTATTGCATATACATCAAAATATTGTATATGCTAATCACTACTAGAAATTACAGTGTATTGCTGCTGGAACTTCTAGTGTAAGGCATTAATTAGGAAGTATACATATTATCACATAAAAAGTTTGTTCTTTTAATTATAGATGTTAAGTATGTTGATAACTATATTTCAGTATTATTGGTTTCTCTTCAAACCTACAAAATTTATTTTATTTGGGGAGTTTCCATTGTGGCTCAGCAGTAACAAACCTGACTAGGATTCATGAGGACGCAGGTTTGATCCCTGGCCTTGCTCAGTGGGTTAAGGACTCAGCATCGCCATGAGCTGTGGTGTAAATGCAGCTCCGATCCCATGTGGCTGTGGCCATGGCTATGGCACAGGACAGCAGCTGCAGCTCCGAATTGACCCCTATCCTGGGAACTCTCATATGTCTCAGGTGAGGCCCTAAAAATCAAAACCAAAAATTATTTTATTTTGTGCATTAAAAAAAATGATTCTAAGGTCCACAGGCTTCATTAGTATACACACACCCAAACCATACACACACACAAAATAAATCTTTATTCTAATTAGATTCTTCCCAAACCACCTGTTCTTGTCATTTTCTGTCTTCTCTTTTCCTTAAGTAACCTTGGCTCAGACTGTTGCTTTGGCCAAGAAGATCTGGAAAATATTAGTTGCACTGGAGGGCTCTCTCTTTCCTGCTTGTTTGTCCTCTTTCCTCACAATCAGTGAAGACTTCCAGAATCAGAAAGGTTCAAAAACTCAGGTTTGAAACTCTGGGAGAAATATCTAGTCTTGGGGCTGACTTACATGCTTGCAATTATTTAGAACTATAGCCCAAATAAGGTTCATATTTACTCACTAACTCTCCCACATAACTCTTTAAATCCAACTCACTAGATGTGTTTTAGGATTAGAAACCAAATTTCCTGTTGCTCAGAGAGCTCTATTTTGTCCCCTCCTATGTTTACATCTCCCTTAGGAATCTTGGAGTGAATATTTCACTGGTTAAAATGCAAGTATAAAATGAATTTTCTGTATTCAATAAAGGGAAGAGAGGCAATAATCTCCCTCTCACCTCTTTTAGAAAGTCTGCTTGAAAACATAATAGGTCCAACCTTCTGATTTTACAGTCAAGGTTCTGACCTTTGAAACTGTGAACATAATACTTCTGAAATTAACTCAAGATTCTTACGAGGTATACTCCCAAGGTATGCAAGAAACAAAATTTATCAATTTGTCTCTCAAGAAGATAAGTGTCATTTGCTCTTTTTCTACTGTATACATTTGTGTGAGATTCTGCCTGGCCTTTATAGTGTCTTTCACGGACTGCCGGCAACGTGAATTGTATTCCAGATATGCTTATTCAGTAATAAAACTGCTTTCTTTCCTTTCTAGGTTTTGTGGAATGAACTTGTTAGTAGGGTTTTTGTTCCCCCAATAAAAGTAAAGATTTAGCTATCTTTAGATCTCTTGTCCTAGTACCTTAATACACTTTGAATCTTATTAGGACCTCTAATAGTTACTATCACATACTTTGTTTTCTTCATCGCTAAGGAGAGAATCACAGGGTTGATTCTACTTTCTGTATTTTTTTCCTTGTTTTTGCAAAAAAACAGAAATAAATTAAGAAGGCATGTTTGAGTTCTGACTTTAAACTAGATGGTAGTGGAGAATGGGGGCACCTTACTGCAATAAGAGGCCATGAAATATCCATCTGCAGACATGGTATAGTGACTGAGGTGCCAAAAGCAGGGAAAAAAATATATTAAATATGAGCTCCAAGTCTGTGGTCACAAGAAAATATGCTCTGAATTATAGGCATTGATTTGTAATTGAATTCCTTCTCACATGGGTGACTACATGGTATGCTCTACAGTTCATAGCAGCAAGAATTTATTTATAACAAGGTTAAAGTTTCTCTAAAGGAGCATGCAGGAGGCCAGCTGATGTGATAATGTATGTAAGAGTACCTGGAAACTAGCAGTTCCTCAATAACATCAGCTTCCCTTCCTTTCCTTCCATCGTATGAAAACAAAACACACTTTACCTAAAAAGCAAAACAAAACAAAACAAAACAAAAAAATGGGAGAGTTCCCATCATGGCGGAGCAGAAACAAATCCAACCGGAACCATGAGGTTGCGGGTTCAATCCCTGGCCTCGCTCAGTGGGTTAAGGATCCAGCATTGCCGTGAGCTGTGGTGTAGATCGCAGATGCAGCTTGGACCTGATGTTGCTGTGGCTGTGGCGAAGGCTGGCAGCTGTAGCTCCAGTTGGACCCCTAGCCTGGGAACCTCCATATGCCTCTGAGGGTGTGGCCCTAAAAGGCAAAAAAAAAAAAAACAACAGAAAACCAAAACACACCTTGGTTTTATCCTAATACTACCTTGACTTTTTTCAATACAGAATACACTATACTTCTTTGCAAGACATAGTTCTGACAGCGAGTTCCCATAGTGTCTCAGTGGTTAGCAAATCCGACTAGGAACCATGAGGTTGTGGGTTCGATCCCTGGACTTGCTCAGTGGGTTAAAGATCCAGCGTTGCCATGAGCTGTGGTGTAGGTCGCAGACTAGGCTTGGATCCCGCGTTGCTGTGGCTGTGGCGTAGGCCAACGGCTACAGCTCAGATTAGACCACTAGCCTGGGAACCTCCATATGCCATGAGTGTGGCCCTAGAAAAGGCAAAAAGACAAAACAAGCAAAAAAGAAACATAGTTCTGACAAATAGTCTATGTATTATGTCTACGAACAAAATTCCTATGTGTAGCTGATTAAAGGTAGCTATTTGATGATACTTGAAAATAATTTACCACTAGGCCTTTGTTTTATGAATCTTTCATCTACATGCTTTAATTATATCATATTTAATTGACATCAAACGCTAAATGGCTTAGCATATTAGACTAGATAATCTCTATATGCCTTTATAATGGAATGGTCTCTAGACTTGTTTCATATCGCAAAAGAGTTTTGTAAACCTCAAAGGTATTCCGAATAGGGAATTAGCCCAAGGCAAGCCATGCCATTTAAACAGAAGATCTGGAATAAAAGTTCAGTTATTTACTTCTTAACAAATAAAGAATATGACTTAATTAAAAGTAAGCCATATGAATTTATCAGTGAGTGAGAACTCAAGTTAGAAAGTTATAATTACAAAATGAACTTTTTATATTTTGTTTCAAAACTTCCTCTTCAGTTGATAGGATAAGAGTGTTCTCTTCTTAAAAGCTTTCATCATTTCATATGCAGTTGGAAGTTGAACAAATAGTGATATCAAATGACTACTGGATGTCTAAGCTTAACATGGTTGTGTTTATGTACTTTGATCAGCCTTATAGGTCAACGATTCAGTTAACTTTTTCTTCTAGAACCCAGGTCTTCTGTTAACGTGAGTGAAGCAATGGTATTAAAAATACTGTTTCAGATTTTCAGAAGAACTGAATTAACACTGACTGTATCCATTAAGGAGTGTGTATTCTGTGCAAAGGAGTCTGTATTCTATTCAAATAAAATGCAAAACAGTGCATTTCAGGTGAACGCTTTGATCAGTTATTGGTAGGAATTTACCTTTTCTTAATTCTCCGACTTAGTCTAGAGGAAGATTATTGAAATTAGTGGAGAACCCAAAATCTCACACTTATTCTTGGTGCCATACATGCATCCATTCATGAAACATTTAACCAAATTAAATGCTGATTAAAAGTCAGGCACTCTTAGGCTCTAGAGTTATAAAACGATCAATACAAGGTCATTTTTAGAATTACTCAGCCTACCTATAGGGCAGTAATTAAGAGCATGGTCTCCTAAACAATATTGCTAGGCAAATGTGACTTTGAGCAACTACCTATATCTTTTTGTCTTGGTTTCTTCCTCTGTAAAATGAGAATTTTAGTAGTCCCTAATTCATGGAGTTGTGATGAAGTATAAGATAATATGTGCATAAAACTGTGTGCAATACAGCTAAGCTATTATCTCCCACCAGCTTCCTTCCTGTGTACAGCTAGCCTATTGAGCTGCTTGAAATTCTACCAACATTCCCTATTTAATCTTCCTTCTACATGTTTATATATGCTGAACCCTAACTGTGAAATATACCATCCTCTCATGGCTTGAGCCTCATCTGGTTCCGTCTTATTTCTACTTTTAAGGCTCAGTTCATGTATCACTTTCATAAGGAAGACGCCCCTGATCTCTATTTGTAACCAGGTCAGAGGCACATCCATGCTGTGCCTATGGTACTTTTGTTTTTATTTTTGTAATGCACCTTATCTATCTATATCTCATCAGATTGTAAACTCTCCAAGAGTGAGAACTGTACTAATATATGTTTTTATCCCTAATAGTACAAAACCAGATATACAATTGATATACTGGAACCCCTAAGAAAAAAGAATAAATGATACTCTCCCTTCTTTAGAATAACTGGCAAGCTAGTAATCTCTAACAGTTCAAATATGCTTATTCTTGGGATCTTATAATTATATATCAATTGGATGTTTGCTGTTTGCTATAGCAATAAAAAAAGATCAAGAATACTGCATTGGTCTTATTATAGAAGAAATAAGTCATGGAAATGTACAGCGTGGTGATTATAGTTAATGATACTGTATTGTAGATTAAAGGTTACTAAGAAAATAAATCTTTAAAGTCTTCATTACAAGAAAAAAATTGTAAATGTTTTTTAAGATATTAACTAGACAGATATTAACTAGACATTGTGGTGATCATTTTGTAATATATACTAGTAACAAATCATTTTGTTGTACATTTGAAAAGAAGTAAATGTTATATGTCAATTATACCTTAATCAATTAATCAACAAAATTATATTGCATTGGTATTGAGGCCAATATTCCCAAATGTAATGATTTAGACATCAGAAATATCTTTAACCAGGATATATTATTTCAATTTTAGATATATTGATTTCACCCTGAGAGTTTTGGGGAGCAGTGATAAAGTATATAGAAATGTTTTTTCTACTAAAAAAAAAAACAAAGCAAATAAAAACACACACTCACACAAAAACGAAGTGATCAAAAATCTGAAAGAAGTGGAAACACCCACTGTGGCTCAAAGACCAAGGGTTAAAAGGGAGAATATTTAGAGAGGTCAAGTTGTATATAGGCAGATTGAATAGAGCTTCAAACTATAAGATCTTTGTATTTATTCAGATTTAGGAAGCCATTGATGGATTTTGAGTAAATATGTGACATAATCTGACACATGATTTAAATATTACTTTGCTGTGTTCAGAAGAAACAAGGGAATGAGAGAAACTAGCTAGGAGAGAGGCTAAGAGGTCAGAGGTGACTGGTGCCCTAGATCAGAGTAGAGGTGTCTTTATATAAACGAATGGCATTCCATTGGACAAACTAGATCAGGTAAGAAATTTAAGAGAAAATATGGATTCTGTCACAATTCGTGTTTTATTACTTTTACCCAATATTGAGTCAGATCATGGATAAGAATGATATATGACTTTTATTTTAATCTAGTATGTGTATAGATAAAATATCTCAGCGTTTCAACAGTTTTCAAAGAATGAAAAATAAGAAGGGAAGAAATTATTTTCCAAACACAAGTTTTTTTCTTTTGATCACAAAGTGAATTGCAGGTACTGATATCCTGTTCTGCCATCATTTAATATATGTGACTTTCTCATGAGATAAACTTCCCGGTTTCTCATCACTGAGCAGAACTTACCACAGGATGCTATCATTTTCGATCTACTTCTGACAAATATAATATTCCAGTGTCCAACATAAGCCCTTAAAAACATTTTCTTCAGATTTAAGATATATACTTAATCCTGAATCATGATAAAAATCTATCTTCTAAAATAGACAAACTTTTTAAATTCTTAGGGTTCAGTTTAACCAGGCAAATAAATATTTACCAAGAGCCTGTTTACATAAATTAATGTTTTACATGCTAACTGAATAGTATACAGCCCCAAAACTCATGAGCTTATGGAGCTAAAAATAACATTAAAGGAAATGAAATCAATCAATCCTTATTTTGGCACCTAGGGAATCACAGTCTAATAGCCAACTCCCTACTCATTTACTCTGCAGCAAAGCCTACCAGTCAGCCAAAATTTCCTGTCCACAATCTCAGAGACTTTAGTCAGGATTCCTACTATAGTGTATGAATAGGGTACTCCTACTGTGTTTTATAGGGTAAGACATAGCATGAAAGGCAGCAAAGACTGGCAATTTAAGTCTCTAACCTTGATGAAATTATAAATAGAGGCATAAGCAAATTAGCACATGACAAAGGCAGTTACTAGAATAACCAAAAAATAATGTAAACTCTGAAACACTGAAGAGTGGCTGTGGATGTGACATAACTCTTTATCTTTTAGAGCAGGGAATCAACAGGCGTTGTCTAATATTGGTAAATCACGAAGTAGAGCTCCATATCTTATGCAGAGTCACAGAGAGGACCGTCAAAGCAATTAGAGATAGAAATTATTAGAGAACTCAGCTTAGGAATAGAAGACTAGAAAGGGATAGGGCAGATGGGGATTTGTTTACATTGCCTTAAATGGTAAGCGTCTCTGTATTCTTTTCTTAGTTATGCACATTTTACTTTGATTAAAAAAAGACAAAATTCTTCTTAAAAAGAATGCATGCTTATGAACAACAACACTTCCTAGCTCAACTGCACATGTTTTACATGTTAATTTGGATTTTTAAAGTATTAATTTATTAAATCTGATTGTCAGCCGGGCCTGTGTACTTTCATTTTGGTATATGACTATGAGGGAAAACAAATAGACATGTATGAACTGATCCAGAAACTAAAATGTATTAAGCTCTCCCTAGTATGTGACAGCAACAGCCACAGGACCAAATACAATTAGTAAGTCAATTGATATAATTTTCCCAATAACCTTGCGAATTACAAAATGTTATCTCATGTTTAGATTGAGGTTCACATTGCTAACCCAGGTTTTTTTCCTCATTTTTAAATCACTATTTAGAGTTCAATATATCTAGTTCTAAAATGGATTTTCTTGAGTTCCCGTTTTGCCTCAGCGGAAACGAATCTGACTAGCATCCATGAGGATGCAGGTTTGATCCCTGGCCTCATTCACTGGTTAAGGATTGTGCACTGCTGTGAGCTGTGGTGTAGGTCACAGACCCAGCTCAGATCCCAAGTTGCTGTGGCTGTGGTGTAAGCTGGCAAAACTGCAGCTCCAATTCGACACTGAACCTGGGAACTTCCATATGCCATGGGCGTGGCCCTAAAAAGACAAAAAAAATGAAAATAAAATGGATTTTCTGTATCAATTGTGTTCACATTTTAACATGAAAATATCTTAATTTTTTTCTAATAGCTTAAAGCATACATTGAATAACTTTTAATTGATTTTCATATCTTGGCATGATGGCTAAAAGTCTAGTGATGATTCACTTAAATCTACCTGTTTAATCATTTATTGTAGTGATTAACACATTTTAATCTGCAGTTTTTTGTATGCTTAAGTTTTCTCCATCAAATTTTTGGTTATTTCTTATCTGGCTCCTAGAAATTTTCCATGGTTTCTTAATGATAACTGGTGTCAAGTTTTCAAAAGTGTTTTTCTAAATTTATTATGCTTTTCTGCCTATGTGGCTCTAAATTCTTAGGTAATACAATAACTATTTCTCTTATATTTCCTATAAACTTCTGTGTGGCTCTAAATTCTTAGGTAATACAATCACTATTTCTCTTATATTTCCTATAAACTTCCATGTTATCAATTATTTTTTTCTTCTTTGGCAAGATTAGGTCTAAAATAATTATTTCTCTTCTTATCCCCTTTACCTAAAATACCTCGTATTTTATCTGTTCCTGTAGGTATAACTGAAAGTAGTTCCACAATGTAATACTTATCCATTACTATGTTCTTTGAAATTTATAATACTTTTCTATTTATCATTTTATTTTATTCAATTTTATGTCAAGTATAAAAGTGGTCACAACCCAGTGAATTGATTTTATGACTCACTGGTATTGACCCATAGTTTGGAAAAATCTTCCCCTGGATATCATTCTCATGTCAACTTTATACAATGCATCAGGGTCATTCAACCGACTAGATAGACTGTGCTAATTTTTCATAGTGATATCAGTGTTTCTCTCTACTGAACTATATTTTTCACTGTATTTCTATTCTCAAAAATAGCTATATATATGCATGTATATTTTGAACATGAATTATTATGTTTTTACTAGTAAAATTATTTTACTTTATTATCATATCCATATTCAAGAAATGAAATTAGGTGAAATTAGGTGTTCCTGTCCTGGTGTAGTGGAAACAAATCCAATTAGGAACCATGAGGTGGCAGGTTCAATCCCTGGCCTCCCTCAGTGCGTTCAGGATCTGGCATTGCCCTTGAGCTGTGGTGTAGGTCGTATACGCAGCCCGGTTCTGGTGTTGCTGTGACTCTGCCGTAGGCCGGCAGCTGTAGCTCCGATTAGACCCCTAGCCTGGGAACCTCCATATGCCTCCAGTGCAGTCCTAAAAATATCCCCATGATCTGCAGTTGAGCTGTATGTAACTTTCTTTGAGAAGGACCTGTTTTTCATTAAAATAATTTTTAAACCAGTCTGTGTTCTACCTCTGTTTAACACCCAGATTTGGGTTTTTAGAAAAGCCACAAGTCACCAGAACTAAGAAGTGATGAATTGGCCCTTATTTTAGAAAATCCTTCAGTTAATTATCCAGAAATATATATTTATGAATTTCTTAACTGTCATCATTAAAATCTGCTAACTGGGGACTCCTACAGTTTCCCTGCTTTGTCCACTAGATCATGTCTTCAAAACCATTCTGAAAGAGCTGTTCATTTACTGTGGATAACTAGTTAGCAAACCCAATACCCAAGTGAAAATAATATTTTATTTTCAGGTTCCTTTTCACTAACTGGCTTAATCTAAAATAAATAAATAAAGAAGTTTATTCTCCTTGCATATATTTTTCCTAAGACGTTTTCAAAGATCAGTGATCTCCTGGCTATGATCATTGTCAGATCCTTTGGCACACTGAATCTGATGCACTGGCTTTGCACTAACTATTTGTAGCAGATCTGGCCACTTTTATATCTAAGCTCTTGCATCTTCCTCATGCTCCTGGAATTGCTTGAATAGCTCCAACTTGGTAAATCCCAGGGGAACAAAAAATGAAGAGAATGGGCAATATCCCTGCTGTCAGAGAGCTGGCTCACGATACTATGCACACTGCCTTACAGACACCTGGGAATATAAGCACTTTTCCAAAATCATCTCTTTACAGAATATAATTAAAAAATCATTGATAAAAATCTCTTCATTGCCTATATAATGCTTGTGGATTATGTGTTAAGAGATTGATTTTTTAAAAATACGTAAGTGGCTTTAAATATTTTTTGATTCCTTTCTAAATATAAAAACTTAGCCAAAAAAATATATTCTTACCATGACAACTTGGTAAGGCTCTATTCCATCCAGGTCTTCCATCATCTCCCATGATACAGGTAAGTGTTGAATAACCTTGAAGAACATAACCAGCATCACAGTAGTAGGTGACTGTTGACCCTAATTTATAATCCATTCCAAGTCTAGTGCCATTCATTATATTGCCTGGATCAAAGCAGGACTCTCGAAGTTTTGCTGTAAAACAATGTTGATAAAAAAAGAATTGTTTCAAAATGTTCTATTCTATGAAACTCTTAATATTTCTTCATTTCTATCTCTAAATAAACAGAAAGCACAGACAACCACCCTTTCTGCCTCTGAGGGCTCCAAGTACAAAATAGCCCTTATCTATATCTGATGTTTTGCTAATTTATATTGATTAGTTAAAGAATAAAATTCTTCATTGGCATTCTCACTAAAATTAATGCCTAATATGTATAAGTCAAATATAGGGTTTTAAAGTATATTATAAATTATGAGCTATAATCAATGCATAAGTAATTTAAATGAATTATATTGGAAAATAAATTTATTTATTTAATATTTCTATTTATTTAATATTTCTTTATTTAAAATATCTTCCCCCAAATAATGCACACTCCTTCTCAAACAGAGCAGGACCCCATGGTCTTTTTCCCAACCCCATGTCCACCTGCCTTTTACACGTAGAAAAACTTTAGTCAAAAATAAGTTTAATTACAGAAGTGAGAAAATGCAGAAGCAAAGGGAAACAGTCAAACAAGACTGAATAATAACAGTTAGGCTGTTATTATTAGGCTTAATCAAAGTCAAGGAACTTTAGTATAACACTTTAGGCTTAATCAAAGTCAAGGAACTTTAGTTCATTCTCAAGGGTTATGACATATTATTTTATTTTAGTGGGAAGTCAGGAGGTTGGTGTATCTCTAAATGTGACTCATGGAACCACTGGGATTCAAGTCAACAATATCTTGGTGGTTGGCTATTACAGAAATTATGTTGTTATAAAAATCTCATTAATTTCAACCAAAAAAAATCTTGCTTCCATTTATAAAAGTTTTTAGAGTTCAAAGTGCTTTAACACTTATAGGAAATGATGAGAAATTTGTGCTTTAGGTAAAACACTTCATAAAATTTATCCCAATTCAACTAAAGAGGAAATGGTGGAACCAAATATTTGAATGATTCTAATACAATACCAGAGGAATGAAGAAGGTGCACTTTCTTTCTTCCTTCTTTCCAACAAATATTTAAAACCTCATTAGCCCACTAACACTTCAAATATAGTAGTAAACAGTGAGAAAATATTCTAGCCCTCATGACGTTTATAGTCTACTAAGAAAATAATTATATTAAATTAATACTTGTGATTGCTATGTGTGCTGCATAAGGAGAAGCATTTAGGAACCTTCCTGAAGAACTGACGTCTGAACGGAGCATTGAGGGATGATGGGCAGACTAGGTGAAAGGGAGATGAAGGCTATGAAGAGAAGTTGTACTGGAGCGTATAAGCTAGTCAACCAGATTCATGAGCTCCACTCCAAGACTAAATAAATAAATAAATAATCTCCCAAGCACATGTTCATGCCCACATATTCACACATAAATACAGGAAATTTGTACTTCATATATTACATTCAGAATACAATATAAAAATTTCTTTTTAGCCCAAAGAATTATATTTTTTCCCAGATAAAATAGTCATAAAACACTATTTTAAGTAAAGAACCAGATCAAGTGAATACTAAATTTGGTCACTAAGAATGGGGATTTAGTGTTACAGAGGTTGGTTTGTTTAAATTTTAGTAATAAAATGTCACATTGATCCTTTCCTTAAGCAAGCACGAAAACACAATGTAATTTTTAGGCAGAACGGCAACCTAACTTATATAGAAATTGAGCTAAATCCCTGGAGGGAAAAGGAAGAATTGAAATTTTTAGAAGAATTAATCTCTTTGACAAGTCTAACTGTCTAACATTCATCTTTCAAAAAGTTTGCTTTTATCCCTTTTTTAAAGTTTTCCCCAAATTTTCGGTTACATATCAGTGTATCTCTAATGCAAATATCCTACTTTTTGAAGAAAGGGAAGTATAGTTGACAAATTTAAATACTACCTCTGCTTTTATGCTGCTACCCTCATTTTGAGAGGATTCATTTGTCTCATTATTATGTTTACATAGTACTTTAAATCCTTGGTGAAGAGCTTTCTATGAATAAAACTGCCCTTGTTTATTTTCCTGTATGCCACAGAAATGACATCTGGAAATCTTGAAAACATCTGAAGAATGTTTGTGTTAAGGTCTAAGAAGTAGATGGAAAGATGGTTTTAGTTTTTGAAAACAAATGTGAGGTAGACAAGTTAATATTACTTTTTATGACTAATTAATTTTATTTGCTTTAATTGTAGTTTGCCTACAGAACAGATAGCAGGTAAAAGACTCCCTTACCCTGTATTTTCCAAATAAAGCTTGTTAGAAGATACCTGCCGGAAGGTAGAAGTAAGCATAAGCAATAAAGCTTATGTAGTAGCAGTGGATTTTTTTTTCATTTTTACAAAGCATTTATTTTTCAGATTTTTTTCTATAGGAAATTAAAGTATCATAAATGCTTATTTTAATGTAAAATTGACATTAGAAAGATAAAAAATGTGCCCTGAAAGAGATCCAACAGGAAAAATTAAAGCCTCCCTATGCTCTTGCTTTCATCTTATTAAGATATATAGATGTTGACGTTATAATAAGCATAATATCTATAGCATTATAAAATTTTTATCATACTTTGCATCAGACATGACAATAACTAAATAATATTTGTTCAATTTATAATTTTTTTTTTTTTATGGCTGCACCTATGGCATACAGAAGTTCCCAGGCTAGGGGTCGAATAAGAGCCACAGCTGCTGGCCTATGCTGGATCCAAGTCATGTCTGTGACATACACCACAGCTCATAGCAACACCGGATCCTTAACGCACTGAGCGAGGCCATGGATCAAACCTGAATCCAAATGGATACTAGTTGGGTTCTTAACACACTGAGCCATGACAGGAACTCCTGTTCAATTCATACTTAATGACTGGTTTATAAATACATATTTTATATATATAAGACCTATAAATATTTTTATTGTTAAGGTTTAGTATTGAATTATCTTCAAAGTTTATTCTCATATATGGATATACACTCATCAAAAAACCATTATTCTGAATAATGTTAGCCTGTGGATAAAGAGTTCTAAATTATTTTCACTTTTGAGTAGTGACCAGAGTATATAATATTCAACCACCTTTCACTTCCAGACTAGTGGACTGTGTAGATGGACATATACCTGCTAAGCGTGAGTTCAGCAAATAAGAGCTAAACTCCTTTCAATCTGTGCATGCAATGCAGACCCCTCATATTATCAAAATAAGTCTCAAGAAACTCTCTCAACTGGAAGACCCATAGTTCACATAGAGCCAGATCTCCCAGGGTGCTTTTTGAAAATAAATATAAACCAGGCATGTATCTCTTTTATTTTGGAAAACATTGCTGAAATAGAATTTATAAACAATTCCTACAGAATATTTCAGGGTAAAGCTGAAATGTAACAAGGATTGCTCTGGTGTGACTTACATCTTTATTTAAGGAAAAGATATATCTTACCTTAAATGATATTTTAACTTAGTAATTTATGATACTTTAGGTTCTTGGAGCAGGTGGCTAATTTATGTCATATATAAACAGTCATGTATACGTATTCCTCAGTACATATTTGGTATCATAAATTCACATCCCTGTCAGCTAAAACACCAGCTGCCAAGAGGTCCCCTTCAGTAGCAAAAAACTGTATATATTCTCTCTCCATTTGAATCAGTGTATTTTATTAAAATAATTCAAATACACTACTGTAAGTCATTTATTAAATATAATAGTTATAAATAATTTAAAATTGCCTTAATATGAAAAATGTAAAGAAATCATTGTTTAAAATATTTATTAAACTGTAAATTTGTCAATATTATATCTCACTAAAATCACACTAAGGTAAATGGAGTTTTAATGGACTGATTAAAACTCTTTGGAGGCATTGCTTTCAAATTAGCAAAACATTCTTCTCTTTCCTTCAAATGTCTACTCCTTTGCTCCAGTTTACTATTGCCTACAAAACTGGAGCATATCCACCAGTTTACATAAAAATAAAGTTTATATAAACTGCCAGAATTCATGTTAACAAGATTGTGGTTTTGTGGTATTTGACTACTGCATTCATTCATTGTTCAAATACCATGTTTGCACAACTACTATGTATTTACAAACAAAAATAAGATTCAGTGTCTGTCTTCAAGAGGGAGGTGAAGAGATGGGTATGAACACAAGCTATGCCAACTGCTCTGGTGTGAGCTCTAACAGAGGTAGGTGCTGGACCTATGGGTTTTTATGTAAAGACCTACTAATGCCATTATTTAGAGTGAGTTAGTACTTAAAAACTTTACTTTTTGAGTGCTAACAGAAATCCACATGCTTAAGTCAGGGAATATGACATGAATTACAAATGACAGAGGAAGAGTTTTTACCACCCAGGGCCTCCAGTTATATGTCAATTCATTTTGGATGTGTACGTTTTATCTTGAAAATTCTGACATGTTTGTCTATGGCAGAAATAAACATAAAGACCATTTTATTAACTTTAAGAAACTAGGCAATAAAAGAAGTAACAGTTTTTGAAATAAGAATAGAACATAGGGAGGCTCATAACGAAAGGCAGATCCTGGAGAGTGTGAAGTGGGGAATGGAATTTTCATTTGGATGAGGATTTTGATGACCAGTTCAGAAAATTAACTAGGTTGGATTTGGGGAGTATGATAAATTCATTACTAACATTGTAAAGAAATAACATCAGAAGTATAAAAATAAGACCGCATAGAATTGTGTGTAAGTGGGTGCAGGTATAAGAGCTGAGGATGGTGAGGAGTAGTTGTAGAATCCAAGGAGAACAACTGTAGTTCATAGAATGCTTATATATTTCTCTCTACTTGTATTCTTATACTTTAAATTGCCTTTATTGTTATGATAAAGTAATTTATGCCATAGTATGAAATTCGTTTTAATAGTCCAATTCTCAATTTTGTCATTTGTAAAATAGGGATAGCAATACTTATAATGCTTTTCAGTTAACATTTTATTGCATTTATAAGTGTGCCTGCTCATGGGAAGGACAGAGATACTGTATTAAAAGAACTAATCAAGTAACTTTTTTTAAAAAATGTGTATTGATGGTCCTTTTCCTATAACAGTGTAAATCCTAACTTCTTGGAAATAATGGGACATAGAAACTTACCAAGCTGGGAAATAGGAAAGGACATATATTTAGCTGAGATATGGCAAATAGGTTTTATCTCAAGTGCTTAATTACCGAGATTTAATCATGGCTACATAGGATGTTATGTGAAGAAAGAATTGTGAGGTCAAGTCCAGCTTCCATGAGAAAGAATACTATAAAAAATTAGCACCATCTACCCTGAGTATGGCAGTGTTTGTGGCGTTCTTCCCGTATCTTTTATCCTAGGGATCTCTGGAAATGTTTTATTAAATATAACTTCACAGTAGAACCTAGCTTTACTGACTTGCTTTTCTCTTTTCTCCCTCTCTATCTCTCCCTCTCTCTCTCCCTTCACTCATTCCTTCCTTCATCCCTCTCTTCCTTCCTTTCTTTCTTTTCTCTTCTCTTTTCTTCTCTTCTCTTTTCTTTTACAGGCCTTATTTATAAACCTGTTACCTTTCAGATATAGGTAGATATTCCTAAAGAGCCAGTTCTCACTTATAAAATGCAACTAGAACATGACTCAAAGGTTTCTTACATTTCAATAATGCTGTATTTTAGTATATGTGTAGGCGTTTAGAGTTGTAAATGGGAGCACATATAGTAAATAAACAAGAAAATATAAACAACAGACTATCAGGTAGTAACATGACTTTGATAAAATGATAAAATGTTGATCGTAGTATAAAAAAGCAAAAGGAGTAGAAAGCACAAAGTAAGATTGGGAAAGCAAACAAACATAAATCAAATAAACTTAATACATCCAAAAAATGAGAAAAATACAATGTATATGAACCTGAAAGTCATTAAAATTTTAAGAAAAAAAAGAAAGAATAGATTTTCCCAACTATTTCAATAATTGCTAGACGAAGTAGATTTTTTAAAATGGCAAGGATATAAGTATTTGAGAAATACAAATTGAGAACTGAATTTAATGAATATATATAAAATACTATATCCATAAATTAAATGACACTCTTTTGGGGGCACGCATAAAAAGTGACCAATAAGAGGCCACAAAATAAACACTGATATGTAAAGAATTGGAATCATACATATCTGACCATGGTGCAATTAAATTAGAAATTCATAAATACACATTGAAACTGATTATAAGACTTGGAAGCACATCTTCTTTTTTCTTTTTCCTTTTTTTTTTTTTTTTTTTTTTTTGCTTTCTAGGGCCGCACATGCAGCATATGGAGGTTACCAGGCTAGGGGTTGAATTGGAGCTGTAGCCACTGGCCTATGCCAGAGCCACAGCTATGCCAGATCTGAGCCTCATATGAGACCTACATCACATCTCACGGCAATGCCAGATCCTTAACCCACTGAACAAGGCCAGGGATCAAACCCAAAACCTCATGGTTCCTAGTTGGATTAATTTCTGCTGAGCCATGATAGGAACTCCTCTAAGCACTTCTTAAGCAGAGAAAAGAATCATAAGGCAGTTCAATTAGAACAAATTCAAAATTGCATAAAAATAATTTTTCACATATCAAAATATTTGCAGAGCAGCCATAGTAGTACTTGGAGGAAAGTTCGTAGCTCCCAAAACAAATAATAACAGAAAAAAAATCTGAAAAATTAATAAGCTAAGGATTTATTTAAATAAATTAGAAGAAATAAAAGCAAATCTAGAGAAAATAGAAGGGAAGAAATCATTTAGGTAAAAGCAGTATTAATATAAATACTAAGTAATGTTAATAAAAACATACTGCAACAGGAAAAGTAAGAGAACTACATGAACATTTTTATGTCTAAACATTTGAAAATTTGAATGAAAATAACTAGTTCTTAGGAAAAGATTTTCAAAAATCTAAGATTAAGTAGAAAAACCTGAATAGATTTATAACAACTAAATTTCTACATCCTCAAAATACCAAGTCCATAGTTTTACAGGGAAGTTCAAGCAAACATTTAAGAAAAGGATGGGCCCTACATTATACAAACTGTTTTATATATTAGGAAATTAAGAATGTTCCCATAGTTAAGTAGTTGAATAATTTTGTCAAAACTAAACAAGGACAATATAAGGAAGAAAAAGTATATACTAATCTCATGGTACTAGTTCAATGATGACATATTTTTAATAGATGGTAATAAATATATGGCAATATATACCATAATTACAAGAATCTAATATCTTAGTATACTGTAATCAACAAAGATATTTTTTAAAAATGAATAAACATTTTTTATCCTATGAATATAAAACGTTTTAGTGTTCAAAACCATCATATAATTTACAACATTAAGAGCTTCACAAAGGAAAATCATGTGATATTTTCAATAGCTGATGAAAAAACAATTGATACAATTTAATACCTTTATGGTTAAAAGAGTTTTAGTAAACCAGAACTAGAAGAGAACTTCCTATAACTGATAAAGTATATCTCTAGGTAGAATATAATATTTTAGATACGAGCATACTTTGAGGCTACTCTGAATCAAATCTTAGCTCTGCCATACAACTTTGGGTGAAATATTTAACTTTGTTGCGCTAAAACATATTCATTCATGGAGGTAGATGATTTTTATATGTAATACCTTTGAAATGTCCCTGAAAACAATGAGTTAAAAAATGTTAGTTCTTATTAATATTGTCCCCAACCTAGCAAATATTATACTTAAAGGTGGGATATTAGATATATTTTCTATAAATTAGCAATGACATGGGATGACAGACATCACTGTCTCAATTTGACATATCATTGAATTTCCTACCCAGAGTAGGGGATGAAAGAGTATGTACAGACTTCAAGGAAACTGAACTGTCACTGACTCTACAAAAAATTAAAAAAAAAAACTCTACAGAAAAAATATAACTCATGAAAGAATGAAAGACTTAAACAAGTTCACTAGGTACAAGCTATAACTGCAAAAATCCATGTGGTCTTATTATTTATCAACAATAAATAAAATATAATAATAAAAATATCACATATTTACAATGGAAATTACAAAACACTTAGATTTGTTGGGGGTCATATTCATGGCATATGCAAATTTCCAGTCCAGGAATCAAACACATGCCACAGCAGTGATCTGAGGAACAGCAGTGACATGAGACACAGCAAGCAGTGACATGAGTCACAGCAGTGACAATGCCAGATCCTTAATCCACTGAGCCATCAGGGAACTCTTAACATTTAAGATTTAGATAGACTTTTACTTAAAAATTATGAATCATTACTTAGATAATTGAAAATAGGCCATATTAATAAATATGAAAATTAAATATCATACCTACTTCAATTTAACCCCAAATAATATATAAATTCAGTACAGTCCTAATCAAATCGAATAGGTAGAACAGGCAGAATAGGCTTAACACTAAAATCAAAATAAAAGCTGAAAACAGTTAACCCGTAGTTTAGGAGCACTCAGATATCTACAACAAATACTAACAGACAAAAAAAGGAGAAATTGATGGTCATACAATAACAGTAGGAGACTTTAGCACCTCACTCATATCAATGGACAGATTCTCTAGACTGAAGGTCAACAAGACAACAGAGACCCTAAATGACACAACAGAAAAGTTAGACTTAATTGATATTTTCAGGACATTGCATCCAAAAAATCAGAATATACATTCCTTTCAAGTGCACATGGAACATTCCCAAGGACTGACTACATACTGGGCCATAAAGCTAACCTCAACCAATTTAAGAATATAGAAATTATTTCAAGCATCTTCTTTGACCACAATGGCATGAACCTAGAAATCAACACAGGAAAAGAAATGAGAAAAAAACGACTACATGGAGATTAAAAAATATGCTACTAAAAAACAAATTAGTCAAAGAGACAATCAAAAGGGAAATTAAAAAAATACCTCAAGACAAATGACAATGAAAACACAACCACTCAAAATCTATGGGATGCTGCAAAAGTGGTGCTTAGAGGGAATTTTATGGTGTTACAGGCCTTCCTCCAAAAAAAAAAAAGAAAGAAAGAAAGAGAAAAATCTCAAAGCAAGAACTTAACATGCCACCTAAAAGAATTAGAAAAAGAAGAACAAGCAAAACCTAAAGTCTGCAGAAGGAAGGAAATCATAAAGATGAGAAAGGAAATCAATAAAATAAGATTCAAAAAACACTAGAAAGAATTAATAAAACCAAGAGCTGATTCTTTGAACTGGTAAAAAAAAAATTGACAAACCTCTGGCCAGACTCACCAAGAGAGGAAGAATTCAAACAAAGTTGAAATGAAAAACAAGAAATTTCAGTGTATACTAGAGAAATATAAAAAAGTAATAATAATAAGAGAATACTATGAACAATTATATGCCAACAAATTTGACAACCTAGAAGAAATGGACAGATTTCTAGAGATATTCAGCTCACCAAAACTGAATCAAGAAAAAATAGATCAATTGAACAGACCGATCACTAAAAATGAAATTGAATATGTAATAAAAATTGACAGAAAACTGTAAACCAGCTATAATGGAAAAACAAAAATCATTACATTAAAAAAAACACAAAAAACAAAACGCAAAAAGCACTCCATACACGCAAAAGTTCAGGACCAGCTGACTTCACCGGCAAATTCTACCAAACATACAAAGAAAACTTTATACCCATACTTCTTAAACTTTTCCAGTGGTTGAAGAAGAAGGAATAACCCAAATGACATTCTGTGATGCCACCATCACCCGAATAACAAAACCAGAAAAAGATAATACCAAAAAATAAAATTATAGGCCTATCTTTGATGAATACAGACACAAAAATTCTCAACAAAATTTAAGCTAACCAAACTCAACAACATATAAAAAGGTCATACACCGCAACCAAGTGGGATTCATCCCAGGTTCACAAGGAGGGTTCAACATATGCAAAGCAATCATCACGCATAACATTAACAAAAGAAAAGTCAAAAACCACATGATCATCTCAATAGATGCAGAAAAATATTTGACAAAGTCCAACATTCATTCATAATAAAAATTCTTACCAAAGTAGGTATAGAGTGAACATACCTTAATATAATAAAATCCATTTATGACAAACCCACAGCTGATATAATACTCAATAGAGAAAAGCTGAAAGCCGTCCTGCTAAAATACGGAAAAAGAAAATGATGCCCACTCTCATCACTTTTATTCAACACAGTATTGGAGTTCTAGCCATAGCAATCAGACAAACAAAAGAAATAAAATGTATCCAAATTGGAAGAGAGGAGGTAAATTTGTCACTCAGTGCAGATGACATGATACTATATTTAGAAAACTGATCAATGAATTCAGCAAAGTAGCAGAATATAAGATAAACATTCAGAAATCAGTTGCCTTTCTGTACACTAATAATGAAATATTAGAAAAGGAATATGAAAATACAATTTTAAAATACTCCCCAAAATTAAATACCTAGGGATAAACCTGACCAAGGTGGTGAAAGACTTATATGCTGAGAACTATAAAACCATAATCAAGGAAATTAAAGAGGATCCAAAAAATGCAAAGATATCCCATGCTCCTTGACTGGAAGAATTAGTATCATTAAAATAGCCATACTACCCAAGGTAATCTACAGATTTAATGCAATCCCTATCAAATAATCCATGATATTTTTCATAGAACTAAAACAAATAATCTAAAAATTTATAATCTATATGGAAACATAAAATAAATCCAGAAACCAATGGTCAATTTTGTGGGTTGTTTCTTGTTTGTTTGTTTGTTTTTGTTTTTAGGTCTGCATCTGCTGCATATGCAAGTTCCAGACTAGAGTTTGAACTGGAGCTGCAGCTGCCAGTCTACCCTACAGCCACAGCAATGCCAGGTCTGAGCCATGTCTGTGACATACACCACAGCTCACAGCAATGCCAGATCCAAACCTGCAAAGTGAGGCCATGGATCAAATCCACATCCTCATGGATATTAGTCGCATTTGTTATCACTGAGCCACGATAGGAACTCCTGGTCAATCTTTGACCAAGGAAGCATAAATATAAGATGGGAAAAAGTCTCTTCAGCAATTAGTACTGGGAAAACTGGACAGCTGCATGTAAATCAATGAAACTAGAACACACCCTCACACCATGCACAAAAACAAACTCAAAATGGATCAATCGAACAGATCTATCACTAGAAATGAAATTGAATATGTAATAAAAACACTGCCAACAAATAAAATCCAGGACCAGATGGCTTCACAGCCCAATTCTACTAAACATACAAAGAGGAACTTATATCCATCCTCCTTAAAGTTTCCCAAAAGGGTGAAGAAGAAGGAACACCCCCAAACATTCTATGATACCACCCTCACCCTAATACTAAAACCAGACAAAGATACTACCAAAAAAGAAAACTATAGGCCAATATTTTTTATGAATATAGACAAAAATTATCGACAAAATTTTAGCCACTGAATCCAAAACCATATAAAAGAGATGATTCACCACGACCAAGTGTGATTCATTCCAGGTCACAAGGATGGTTCAACATGCACAAATCAATCAAGGTCATGCATAACATTAACAAAAGAAAAGTCAAAAAGCACATGATCTTCTCAATAGATGCAGAAAAAGCTTTGACTAAGTCCAACATCCATTCATGATCAAAACTCTTACCAAAGTGGGTACAGAGGGAACATACCTTAACATAATAAAAGCCATTTACAACAAACCCACAGCAAATATAATACTCAATGGAGAAAAGCTGAAAGCCTTCCCAGTAAAATCTGCAACAAGACAAGAATGCCCACTCTCACCACTCTTATTAAACATAGTACTGGAAGTCCTAGCCACAGCAATCAGACAAACAAAAGAAATAAAAGGTATCCAAATTGGAAGAGAAGAGGTAACATTGTCACTGTATGCACATGACACAATACTATATATAGAAAACCCTAAAGACTCAACCCAAAAAACTACTGGAACTGATCAACAAATTCAGCAAAGTAGCAGGATAAAAGGTTAACATTCAGAAATTAGTCACATTTCTGTTTAGTAATAATGAAATATTAGAAAAGGAATACAAAAATACAATACCTTTTAAAATTGCACCTCAAAAAATCAAATACTTGGGAATAAACTTGACCAAGGAAGTGAAATACTTATATGCTGAGAACTATAGAACATTAATCAAGTAAATTAAAGATGATTCAAAGAAATGTAAAGATATTTCATGCTCCTGGGTTGGAAAAATTAATATTGTAAAAATCGGCATACTACCCAAAGCAATCTACAGATTCAATGCAATCCCTATCAAATTACCCGTGGCATTTTTCATAGAACTAGAACAAACAATCCAAAAATTTATATGGCAACACAAAAGACCCAGAATTGCTAAATAATCCCAAGGAACAAAAACCAAGCAGGAGGCATAACTTTCCCAGACTCCATGCAATATAACAAAGCCACAGTACTCAAGACAGTGTGGTACAGGTACCAAAAAAGACATATAGATAAATGGAACAGAATAGAGAACCAGAAATATACCCAGACACCTACTGTCAATTAATCTTCGACAAGGAGGAAAGGATATAAAATGGCAAAAAGACAGTCTTTTCAGTAAGTTTTGCTGGGAAAAGTAAACAGCTGCATGTAAATCAATGAAACTGGAACAGACCCTCACACCATGCACAAAAAATAACCTCAAAATAGCTTAAAGATTTAAACATAAGACGAGACACCGTCAAACTTCTAGAAGAGAATATAGGCAAAACATTCTCTGACATCAATCTTACAAATGTTTTCTCAGGTCAGTCTCCCAAGGCAACAGAAATAAAAGCAAAAATACACCAATGGGACCTAATCAAACTGATAAGCTTTTGCACAGCAAAGGAAACCATAAATAAAATAAAAAAGACAACCTACAGAATGGGAGAAAATAGTTTCAAATTATGCAACTGATAAGGTCTCTAAAATATATAAACTTATACAACTCAACAGCAAAAAAGCCAACGACCCAACTGAAAAATGGGCAAAAGATCTGAGCAGACATTTCTCCAAAGAAGATATAGAGATGGCCAACAAGCATATGAAAAAATGTTCAAATCACTGATGATTAGAGAAATGCAAATCAAAACTATTATGAGATACCATCTCACACCAGTCAGAATGACCATCATTAGTATGTCCACAAATAACAAATGCTGGAGGGGGTGTGCAGAAAAGGAAACCCTCCTGCATTGTTGGTGGGAATGTAAATTGGCACAATCACTACGGAAAACAGTATAGAGGTACCTTAGAAAATTATACATAGAACTACCATATGACCCAGCAATCCCACTCTTGGTCATGTATCCAGACAAAACTTTCCTTGAAAAAGACACATACTCCCATATGTTCATTGCAGCACTATGCAAGTAGCCAAGACATGGAAACAACCTAAATATCCATTGACAGATAATTGGATTAAGAATATGTTGTATACATACTCAATGGAATACCTGTCAGTCATAAAAAAGAACAAAATAATGCCATTTGCAGCAACATGGATGGAACTAGAGGCTCTCATACTAAGTGAAGAAAGTCAGAAAAAGAAAGACAAATATCATATGATATCACTTATATCTGGAATCTAATATATGGCATAAATGAACCTTTCCACAGAAAAGAAACTCAAGGACTTGGAGAATAGACTTGTGGTTGCCAGAGGGGATGGGAAGGGATTTGGATGGACTGGGAATTTGGGGTTAACAGATACAACTATTGCCTTTGGAATGGATAAGCAATGAAATCCTGCTGTATAGCACTGGGAACTATATCTAGTCACTTATGATGGAGCATGATAATGTGAGAAAAAAGAATTTATATATGTATGTGTGACTGGGTCACCTTGCTGTACAACAGAAAATTGACAGAACACTGTAAACCAGCTATAATGGAAAAAATAATAATCATTAAAATAATAGAAAAAAAAAAACCTTAGGGTTTCCAGTGAGTCAGGTTGAGGGGTGAGGGAATGCTCTGGGGGTTTTGGATGGAAACGCTATAAAATTGGGTTGTGATGATTGTTCTACAACTGTAAATGTAATAAATGCATTAAAATGTTAAAAAAAGAAATGCACATATAACTAACCACTGACAACGGCCAATACATCATTTTCCTGTATAAAATATGCACAATTTAAATCATGATGCTAAACACTATCGCTTAAGGAATGGGTGGTCAAAGGGGATCTGCTGTATAATACAGGGAATTCTACTCAGTATTCTGTGATATCCTATATGGAAAAAGAATCTGTAAAAGAATGGATATGTATATACGTATAATTGAATAATTTTTGTACAGTAGAAATTATCACAACATTGTAAATCAACTATACTTCAATAAAACATTAAAAAGTGGAAAAGTATTAAAATTATGTTGCTAAAATCAAATTTTCATATTTACCTTTATATTCTAAATGAAATCCAGTGTAACTAACAGATCCATCACTCCGAAAAGCCAAATGCATGGTATTTGAGCTGCTTTCTATTCTCTCTGGTAACTTGCTGTCTTGAAAACTTCCAATCAGTGGGCTATTACTGTCTGGTCCATCATATATATAGAGGAAGTCATAGTTTGGTTCTATGCTAAAACTGGAAGGAAGGAAGGAAGGAAGGAAGGAGGGAAGGAAGGGAAGAAAAAGAAAGAAAGAAAGAAAGAAAGAAAGAAAGAAAGAAAGAAAGAAAGAAAGAAAGAAAGAAAGAAAGAAAGAAAGAAAGAGAGAGAAAGAAAGAAAGTGAGAGAGAAAGAGGGGAAGAAAAGAGAAGAGCAGAGAAAAGAAAAGGAAAGGCAAGGCAAGGGAAAAAAAGGAAAAGAAAAGAAGAAAGAAAGAGAAATGGAACAGTTATTACTAAGACAGTAGCATAACAGTTCACATAATCACATAGTAATTCAGTCAATATCTTTAAAAATAACAACAAACTGTCAAAATAAGTTAATTTGAACATTTGCCTGACAATAGCACACTGAATATCAATATCAAATCAGCGGTGAAAAAGAGCAAAAGTCTCCTTGATATTTTCAAATATTTCTGAGTTAGCATTGTGTCTACACAGAATACAAATGAATGTAAGGCAAATGGTTTATAAGCTGATGAAAGGATAGGATTTGGAGTCAAGAGTTTAGGTTCAAGCCTTGCTTCTGCCCTTGAAAGCTACATATCCTTATGTAAGCTAACCTATTATCAGTAAAAGATTTAGGGCAATAAGTACTTTTTAAAATTTTTCATCCAGATATTTTGCATCACAAAAATGCAACTTCTTTTTTTTGTCAATGGTACTATTTGCCTTGAACTTCAAAATTTAAGAGCCTTTTTAAAATTCGACTCTATGTATCAGATTCAAAAAAATTTGTAAACACAAAATTTGCATTTAAAATATTCAAATCACTACACATTGTTCTTTTTTCCTTAAAGTAAATACATTTTCCTTTTTTTAAAACGTAATATAGGTGAATAAAACCAATAGTCTCTTTGTCAAAATTAATCTAGGAATAAAGATATTATAACATGTAAACAATTCAACTTAATATTTAATTATTGCAAAATTAGCATAATAAACTTACCTTAATAACCTTCAAAGTATAAACATTGCCCCATAATAATTATAGAACCCACATATTTGAAGGACAGAAGACATGTAATAATTTGTTTATTACCTAACGCATACTGTAACAGAGGAAAGGATGCACTCGGGTCATTAAGAAAAGTCAACAAGTTCATGACATAAAATAAAAGTAGTAATCATTGCTATTTAAAGATCCATCAGTGAAGAAACTATTTTTTCAAGTTTTATCATCTCTGCATCTAAACAAAAAAATTGTTAGGTGAGAGATACTATTTCCAAATCCGCTAGATCTATAGATAACAAGTTTCCACAGTTCTAATACTTTATGTAGGCAAGTATAAGGGAGAGGAATCTAGCTGGTGCATAAACAGTGGTGAAGAAAGGTCTGGGATAATGCAGAGGTTCCCAAGCTTTCCATATACAAGGGACTCTTAACACGAGAAAAGTTGGGGACCACCACATTTTTACTATTTGCTTTAATAATAACTTCACACATCTGATACAATTAATTACTCTTGAAACCTTTCAGTGAATATGAGGCCTAATTTTGGTAAGATAGAAGCAATAGGAGAATAAGGCTTTATTTCATGACTTATTACTCTTGTTCTGGGGTAAAAAAATACCTTTCTGAAAGTCATCTCTTTTATTATTAAGATTGAGATGAGAATTACAAATTCTTTACACATCTCACTATTGGGAGAATCACTAGAAACAAGTTTTTTTGTAAATTATGTAGAAGGTATATTCTATATGCATTATCTTTGGAAGGCTAAAAGGCTATTTAACAATGGATTTGTCTATTTATTTTAACTTCTAGTTTGGACTTAAGTAAATAATTTAAAACACTGATTTGTAACTCTGAAAATGAAAATAAAACAAAAAACAACCTTGTTCTAGAACCTTTAGAATAGTAGCTATAATGATTATTTTTCCTAAAAACTAGAAAGAGAGTACATTTTAAGAGTATATTTTATTTTAAGGCATTTTCATAAATATTAACATAGTCTTGTCAATAATCCTGTGGTATAAGGGAGAGAATATCATTTCTATTTTTCCAGTGAGGCCCTGAAATGCCAGTGGTCTCCCTAAGGTCACATAATAAATGACACAGCTGAAAATCAAATTTTGGCCATTCACTTCATGTAATATATCCTTCTAATACTTGCTTATTAATTAGAACAATTTTATAAGTAAACTAAATCCTGTATCATATGCCATGACATTTCTAATGTGTGTACTGACATTTCCTCTACTGTAAAAGTAGGAATAATAACACTTACTTCAGGAAATTGTCTTATAACTGAGTCCTGGCATACGACGAACACTGTCATCATTGTTGCTTTGTTATTACCAATTATCAGTGTATCACTACAAATTATAGTAATAAAAATTCCACATATTTATATTTTAAAATTTTTCATGAATTTTAATTATCATTTCTTAATTGTTTTTTTTAAAACTGGATTCAATATATTATAAAAAATTGAACTTAATATTTTATAGGAATACCAACCAGCTTTAACACTCAAATAGAAGGAGGGGTTGTGTTACTAGAGCTAGTGCATATCTGTCCTGGACACTGAAGATCGGGAACATTTTTACTTGGAAACTCTGAGTGGCTGATACCTAATATTCCCATTGAAATCTGAAAGGGAAAAGTCCAGATTTTGCAATAACAGCTCTTAGCTTCAGTTGAGGAAACAAAGGCTCATCCAAAAAAATAACTTACCGAAGGTAACACAGACTGTGGCAGAACTGGGGCTCAAACTCAGCTGTTTCTTTGCCACATGGGAAGTTGCATGCTACACTACTTCAGTACTAAGCTAACCCTGCAACTGATATCGCTAGACAACAAGTGTAAATTTTGGAACACCTCATGTAAAGTACCATCAGGATACAAGTTCTGTTGAGGAATCAAGGGAAAATGATCCATCAGATTCTTTATCTGCCTGACTCAGTGAGACCACCAGTAAGGATGATGGTAGAATACACATCTTTCCAACCCCAAAAGTGCTGCTGCACATATGAGTATTTAGATGCTTCAAAAAGGTTTTAATGGCGCACATATGGCAGGAAAAAAATCCTTAAAGTACTAACCTTTTAATCTTGAAGTTTAGGAAAAACAGAATTTTTTAAATCAGTTCTGTAAGTTCAGGGAGGGAGGAAAGATTATAAAGAGATAACATTTCATGAAAATCAATTAACCTTTAACATGTTTTCTCCATACTGGAAACTGGTAAAAGATGTTCACCACTAGCTTTCAGAACTATATTGGCATCTATTCTATTAAGACAGGGGTTTTAAACTGTTTATTGCAAAATATTAATATTGAAATCAGTTAAAAATAACAAAATGTCACGTAAAGAAATAAAAATTTACCTAGACCTCGTGCAAATGCTAAAGCAAAATGACCCCTCCTTGTTTTGATGTGAAAATGTATAGGAACTCACCTGATAAATGCCAATGAGATAACATAGTCTGTGTTGACAGTGATAGTCCAGTCACAATCTCTGCTGTGGGGATATGGATGAGGAAAGTTTGGGGAAAGAATAAAGCCTGAAGATCCTGTTAAATTGCCTCCACAGGGTGCTTTAATTAAAACAAACAAACAAAACCCCTTAAGTAACTAATAAAAATCATCAACTGTCTGGATTTGTGAAAACACTTATCTAAAAGAGTTGAAGAGGTTTCGTACAGACTGAACTTATAGTACTGAGTACACGAATACTGCATTGTCCTTAAAGAAAGACTATTATAATGCTAAATACATTCATACAAACATAAATATATACATTGAATTTAGCTCCTTCACTCCCTTCAAAAGTTAAGAAAACTTTACATTTATACTTTCCCTTTCTATTGCTATTTCGTTTCATGTAAAAGAAAAGCATTAAGAGAAGTAAAAATGGTTTCCTCATGATTACAAGAACAAAACTTGAAGGTTACTGAAAAGAAAGAACAAAACTCAGAAACAAAATAGAATCTCTAATAATAAGTGGAATGATAGGATACAAGGTGTTTGACTGATTTTCAAATCTTTCCTGCTATCTTAATTTATGGAAGAAGAGCCTTTGATACTAGTTAATGAATGACAATGGATAACTCTCTGAGAGCCTTTAGCACTTTAGCGCCTCTAGCACTTATTGTTGGAGTCTGTTAAAGCTTCATCAGAAAATCATATATTACACAGAGTTGTCAGCTTCAGAAAAATGGAGAAATTAAGATATGGAGGGCCCTGGTTATGGTGTGTGACAGCGGGGATAAATATATATACACACACCCAAGGGAGAAAGCAGAGGTAGAGCGAGAGGACCTTGAGACTAGGATTCTCATGATATCATAATGTCTCCTACACTTCATCATTTTCCTCTTATCTGAATTTTAAAATTACAGATTTTCTTAGATAAATTTTATCGTTCAGTTATACGGCATATGGGATTCTTTTGATAGCATAACACTGGTTTTGGCAGGAGAAGAACTTTGGTAATGACAACATTTCAAATTTTTGTTCTTTGCCTGTGTCTAGATATGTAATGTCATCATTAGAATTTGGTAATTTTTGCCATCTAAATAACGGGTGTCTGCTATTGCATTTCCCATGACCTCCTGCTGTCTTTGCCTCAGTGCCTCAGTCACAGGAGATGACCTACTCTATCAGAAATATTTATTTAATTAGGCTTTATTTATTTACCATTACATACCTATCATCTATACATATTACATACCTATTATTGTATTATATCAAATGGTTAGACAAACTAGCTCAACTTTCTCTAGTCCTTTCTCTTCAAACTTCAATGCCTCCTGAATATTTTTCTCTACAATCAGAGGAAAACAAATTACTCCTCTCAACTTCATTACACAGTTCCTCTCACTTCATTTATCTCCTTTATTCTCTCTGGCCTCTTCCCCTTTGTCCACAGGTGCTTCAGTCTCTTTCATCCTAAAAGCAGAACAAAGTTCCTGCTAATCTATATGTTTTCATTTTTTTTTCAATGGGAAATATTGACTTTTACCTGATGGTTAAGAAATCCCATACCCTCCTGTGTTTGGTTATATAGGTTCACTGTGAAGAACCACTCTTCACCATAGGACTCAGATAAGACTCATTTATCATGTCTTGGATAAAACTCCTTAAAAAGCTCCCTCATTTTCCCATGACAAGACCAGACACAGACCCTGAAGACTCCCGTTCTTTGACTCAAATGGTTGGTTGAGTTGCTGTCTTCACTGATCAATTACAGCAAAATGCTATAACCAAACATTGGTCAAGCTTCTCTCCTTTTCTCTAGGCCCTTTAACTTGGGCTCTTCCTTACGTAATTGACTCTAATTTTCATTTTTCCTTGTTGACCATATCCAAATTGTGAGTTTCTCTTCCACTTACATACTGATAATTCATTTTCTGTATTATCTCCAGCAGATTTCTCTGCTTAATTGTAAAACATATGCCCAAGTGCTTACCAGCTATTTCTACCTGATAGTCTATAGGTACACTGAACACAGAATATTCGACATATCCAAACCTCAATGCTAACTTACCCTTCTGTATTTCTAGATTATTTGATTAGCACTATCATCCACCTACATTCTCAAGCTAGAGGCCTTCCTTTTTCTTCACTGCATGCTTGAATCTAATCTATTAAGAAGTACTACCATGACTCTACATGATAGATCCTCATAGATATTTTTTGATCTATCTCTTCTTTCTAATACCACATTTCTCTCTCTTTTTCTAATACCACATTTCTGGATCTGACTTTTACATGGTTTTAGAATTATTGCAATGCTGTTTTTTTCCCCATTCCTCTAGAATAATCCAGTTTCCTCCAAGTCATCTTCTCAGTGAAAACATCTAATCATAATATGCCTATGCATGAAGTTCTACAGTCATTCACATTGCCTAAAAGATATGCCCCAGCTCCAGTATAGCTTTCATGGCCCTTCCCCTGCAACCTTTGTAATTGCATCAACCACCATTCTAGACATGTAATTTACATTTAAAAACTATCAACTGTTTATAGTTTCTTGTATTTACATGCCTTTATGCACTCTATTTGTTTTTCCTGTAATATTTTTTTCTCTTCTACATTTATATAATTCTTAATTATGTCTCAAGTTTCATCACTGCCTCCAAAGAGTATTCATAGAAATTCTCAGCCCAGGCTCTGCTTCAGCTCTCCTCAGCACACTCTGGCATCCTAGCAACCTGTGCCTATCTCCATCATTCCCCTTATGATATTTTATTTAAATATTCCATTTAGGTGTCAACATTCATCACTAATCTATAAGCTAAAGACTATGCCTTATATGTATTTTCCATGTGAAATTTATCACATACTGCACATTCCACAAATGTTTGTTGAATTGCTATTGTCTCCTTGTATTGATTGTGAAGATAAAAGACAACTAGGTTTTTATGGCAATCTGATTTGTAGCTACATATTTTGATAAAAATAATAGCATATTTTGTCTTTAGAATTTTTAAATCATATGTGAATTTGAATAATATTAGAAAAATGTGTAATAGCAAATGAATATATAGATGTACATACGCATACAAGGCAGGAATGTTTTCTGTGGGTTTTCTTACTTTCTAAGGAAGTGGGATTATTTGTAATTTGGGGGTTGTGGGAGCAATTTTGTTTGTTTCAGTTTTCCTTTTTTACAGGAAATGTTGGTTTTTTTATAGTAAGCAATTTTATATACATGAACACACCTACATATACATTTATCCATGTTTATCCTTTATCATATAAGATACATGAAAATCTATTATATATATTTTTAAGTATCTTACTGGGTATATCTCATGATTAAACTCTTATTTGGGCATAAGAGTCTATAAAATTCTTCTGATTCTATTATTTCAATTATTTATCGAGATTTTCCCAATAAATTTCACTGCTGCAGTTGATTCTGAAAATCTATAAAAGCTATTGAGACAAGCAGAGGCATCATCTGGTATTTGTGTATCCCAAGCACTCATTAGCTAAGAAAATTCTCTTCCCCATTGGAAATAGCATTTTTAAAACACATTTTTACTTTTCTGCATCTAGTAATAAAGCATCCAAAATAAGATTCTCCGTAAATCAAATATATTTATGAATTCAGTTATATTTCTTGGAATATAACTGACATCAATGATTCCATGGAATTCTGACATTAATGATTCCATGGAATTCTGACATTAATGATTTGTTTTGAGTGTAGTTTCTTGTGAGGCAGATATATGTGCAACTATTGATAACAATTTTGTAATCCTCCTAATTTTTCTCCCCAATTCAGTTTCATTGAGCCCACTGTCTTTCTCGGCATCCCACCCACACTAAAGTCTCTGTTATTTACCTTCATATTGAGAGCTGTTACTTTCCCTCTGGCAATGAAAAGTAATCTTCACTCTGTCAATTTTGTTGGAATGAATTCTATTAACTCTCTTAAACATGACTGTCCTTCTGTTTGGTACTTGTTATAAGGCTGACTACTTCTACATGCAAGTAAAATGCTTTATGCTCCGGGGTCTGAGACACAAACTTATGGAGTTTCTAAAAAGTTCAGGGTTTAATCTCTGGCATAGTAGTTCCAATCATGAAGCTCTTTCTTATCAGTTTCAGAGGTCAAGCTTTCTGCAGCCTTAGCAATTTTTCATACTTTTTTTTTAGGTTATTTTCTTCCTCAGAGAAGCTCTAATGCATATCCTCTCCTCAAGCTATCTTTTCCTACCAAAAAATAATACAAAGCACCATAATCCTTACAAAAATTTCCCACAACTTGCTCAATTTAAGCAAATTTAATGTTCAACTTTTTCTAGAATTATGACGACTAAAGTCTTATCTACAAATGGAATTTTATAACAGCCTATTCTAAAACTCTTGAATCTTTTCTGTTTTCTAGAATTTCAGTATAATGCTGTTCAATATTTCAAAATTTTCTATGTAACATTTGACATAATACAGCCTTTCTGGTAATTCTAGTAAAAAACACCCATCCAATAGGTCTAAAAATCACAATAAAACAGGAAGTTACATAGTAAGTCTGTGGTATTCTGCCATTTCCTTTTATGATTCTCTGTACAAGATATTTAGTCAAATTCTGACTAATTAGAATGTGGCATTATGATTTAACTGGCATTTTTTTAGATAAACTGTGTAGTAAAAAAATGAAAACTTCATTGTTTCAACCTCTTTTCCATTGAAAATATTTTGCTGTATATTTTCTTCTCTGCTTTTATAAGTGTAGTTATAATAAATGTAAACTGATGTTTGATGATTTAGAATATTGCAGTGGTACATACAAAGTAACATAGGTATAAATGGGAATAATGAAATGTAAAGAAAAATAGCTAAAATCTGAACTGGCTCAAGGTATGCTCTTGTTTGGCGCCTTTATTTTTAAGTCCCTTTAATAAGTGTTTTCCATATCACCGGCCCCATTTTCTACAGAAGTCTAGAATTATCTGTTTACTTTCTGGCTCATTTGAACCTTTATAGATGTGTTCTATTTTTTATATTGTGTTCTTTTTAAATTCCAAAATATAAAATACAGAAGATTCAATATAAAAACTTAGGGTTTTTTTTAGTTTTGATTTCACCGGAAAGCAGGTTCACAGTAGCAGGAGACTTTTTTGTCTTGTTTCACTACTAAATCCTCATTGCCGAGAACAATGAATAGGACTTATTGAATGACTAATGAATTTGAGTTTGCAGCTCTTACATAAGAAGCGTAAAACCAGATAAATGAATATGAATAATTGAGTGCTAGGGTTTGTTCACTTCTGACAGAGGTACTAAACACGCTTTTCTTATTATCATGTGAGTCACTGCGAAATTATTATTGAAAATGTATTAATGAGTTGGATATAAGCGAACAAAAACAAGGCTTTCTTTCCTAAATGTGATAAATTTACAGGCTATAAGAAATATGATGAACAAGATATATGGACTCTTCCCTTAAGTTGCTTACAGTGTAGTAAGGAAAAGAATATATAAACATAATATTGAGAATAAAGAATATACTTTGTTCAAAATGTATGATATAGTCAAGAGAACACTAATTTTAAAACACTTGAGGTAAAGTTTTGAAACTAAACTGGTTTAATTTAAGAATCTTGAGTTTTTTTTAAAGATTATATAACAGGTTTTCTCACTATTTTTATTTCAAAGGTAGTATACCCCTCTAACTTTTTCTCAGACTCAGCAAAGAAATAATCTTAATTTTCTAGAGTCTAACTTAGAGATTCAAGAACAGACCATGGAGAGAAAAGGCAGACAGTTGGAAGTATGAACCAAACAGCTGTAAATCCTTAGATCATCAGAATAAAAACTGATGTTCTTTTGGAATATGTGGACTGAAGGGAAAGTCAAAGCTTTGGCACTCAAACTTAAGTTCTGATAAAATTTTCTTTCTTAGAAGGAATAATCAATATTACCTCCCCCTCTTTTTTCTGGCCACACTCATGGCATGTGGAAGTTCCTCAGGTCTCGAACCTGAGCCACAGCAGTGACAAGACCAGGGATCTCCCAACATGGCCCATTTTGTATATTTATTTTGCTGCACCCATGACATATGGAAGTTCCTAGGCCAGGGATCAAATCCAAGCCACAGCTGTGACCTACACCTACTATACCTACTACACCTACTACAGCTGTGACCAATGCCAGATCCTTAACTCACCCTCGTAGGCTGGGATCGAACCTGAGCTGCTACAGTCAGACCCTTAACCCACTGTGAAACCTTGTGAACTCCTGGTTCATTTTAAATACAGATTCTGAATCCACTCTTTAAATTTGAAAAGCAGTAGGTAACTACAGTTATATAGTAGATAAGGGAGGATTAAGATTTTTCAAGAACTTTGAGTCTTACCATTAGTTTTTAGAATGTGAGAACTATTGAGAATCTAATGAAATTATAGACCCTCTCCTCAAGGAAAAGATGATTTACAATTTTATGCATTTTTGGAGGTTCACAGATCTCTGAAATCTTAGACTTCCATATAGAACCTAATAGAGAATATCATTCTTAATAGCATTGATACTATTTTTTAACCACTGTTTCATATTTGTATAAAATTTTAATTTTAATTCATACCTATACAGACTGGTGGGCTGGGCTGCCAGAAGTATCGATTTTCTACCTGAATGCAGGTTATTCTTTCTTCTCCTTGAAGCTCATATCCTGGGTCACATTGAAAAACAACAGTGTCCCCAGGTTCTCTTCCATCCCCATTTCGAGTTCCATTCATGGGAACCCCTGGGTCACGACATGCAGTGGCAACAGAACCTATGAAAAGGCAGAAATAAACCTTTAGTTTTGATGGTATCCAAAATCAATTTCAAAGTCCCTGATCTTATATTTTAGAAGTTTCCACATATGTATTTTTAGCCATAATTCCCTATGCTACATAAGCTTTTTTTTTAATGGTGTATAAACTGTAAAAATATTGAATCACTATTCTGTACACCTGAAATTAATATAATATTGTAAGTCAACTATTTACAATTTAAAAAATGTTTGGGCTAATTCTTAAGTACCTGCTTAAGAAATCCTTTTTAATCATTTTTTAAATAATTTATGTATTAACTTGCTTCAGGTAGGACATGGCATTTTAGTAGTTAAATAATAAATATACACAAAATTTGTTATTTTGATGCTCTATGAAAGATACTGTAAAGAGGATGAAAAGATAATTGCAGACTGGAAGAATATATTTGCATGGGATATATTCCACAAAAGACATGTATCTAGAATATAAAAAAAACTCGAAACTCAACTGTAACAAAAAAAAAAGAAAGACACAAAATGGGTAAAAAACATTTCAATGAAGAGGATAGCAGATGGCACATGGAAAGATGTTTAACATATTATCCATTAAGGAAATGCAAATTAAAACCAGAGTTAATTATTACTACACACATATCAGATCACCTAAATTAAGAACTGTAGTAACACCAAATTCTGGAAAAAACTGAATTACTCATACATTGATGCTAGAAATGTAAAATGGTACAACCATGCTGGAAATAAAATAGCACTTTCTTGCAAAACTACATATGTGCTTACCATAACCCAGTAATTGCTCTGTTGCATAATTATCCCAGAAAAATGACAAGCTATGTTTACATAAAAACCTGATCACGATGTTCACAGGAGTTTTATTTCTAAAAGCTAAAAACTAGGAATAGATCAAATATCCTTCAACAGATGAATCACTAAGCTAAATTCTTACCATGCAATATTACTCAGCAAAAAAAAAAAAAAGGGAATGAGGATGACACATAAGACAACTTGGATGGATCTGAAGGGAATTATGATGAGTAAAAAATAAAATACAACAGCAAAATATTTTATATCATTTGCCTTTATTTATATAACATTCTTGAATCGACAAAATCATGAAGTTGACAATTAGATTACTACTTACCAAGAATTGTAGGGGAAAGGGATGGAAGGAGATGACAGACTATAAAACAGTAACAAGAGATCCTTGTGATGGAACTGTACTACAGTCTGACTATGGTGTTGTGGTTGCAAAATCTATATAGAACTATATAAATAAAATAAATATACACATACATATGAGCATAAGTAAAACTATGAAATCTGAATAATGTTCATGAATTGCATTAATGTCAATTTTCTAGTTCTGATATTCTGCTATAGTGATGCAAGACAGTGTCATTGGAAGAAACTGGGTAATGGGTATACAGAATCTCTCTTTATTATTTCTTACAACTGTAAAAAAAATTTAACCAACTCATTAGAAAAGAGGACAGTAGTATGAGACCACAGGAAAGCAACTGTTCTTCCATACAATAGAACTGTATAATAACTGTTCTTATACACAGTATATGGCACATTTAATAATATTATAACTAACTACAATTATTCAGGTTAATGGAACACGACATAATTTTGAATTACCACAAAGTAAAAGCATATGAAAATTAAGTATCAAGACAAAGAAGATATTAAAATTTTCATTTAAACTATTATTAAACTATATTCATAAATAGAATTCAGCACTTGTATAAATTATTTTTTAAATTGCATATTAAATTAATGACACAAAAGCTATATTACATACACATAATTGGTATTTACTCATTCATTCACTTACTAACTTAATATTCCAGGTATTATGCTAGGTACCAGGAATACAAAGAAGAAATAAGCAGATACAAAAATAAACAGATTTCAAATTTTTCAAATTTCAGACTTCAAGTTTAGTGTTCAACTTTTTTGAGAATTATGACAACGGCTAAAGTCTTATCTACAAATGGAATTTTATAACAGCCTACCCCAAAATTTTGAATCTTTTCTGTGTTTGGATTTTTATGTTTTCTAGAATTTCAGTATAATGCTGTTCAATATTTCAAAATTTTCTACATAACAACATTTGACATAATATAGCTTTTCTGGTAATTCCAATAAATAACGCCCATTCAATAGGTATAAGAATCACAATAAAACAAGAAGTTACACAGGAAGTCTGTGGTATCCTGCCATTTTCTCTTTATATGATTCTCTTTACAAGATATTTAGTCAAATTCCGACTAATTGGAATGTGGCATTATGATTTAATTTGACATTTTTTTTAGTTTGCGTAGTAAACAAATGAAAACTTCACTGTTTCAGCTTCTTTCCATTGAAAATATTTTGCTGTATATTTTCTTCTCTGCTTTTATGAGTGTAGTTATAGTAAATGTAAATTAATTGATGTTTGATAATTTAGAATACTGCAGTGGTACATACAAAGTAATATAGGTATAAATGGGAATAATCAAATGTAAAGGAAAATATGACTAAATCTGAGCTGGTTCAAGGTATGCTCTTGTTTGGCACCTTTATTTTTAAGTCTCTTTAATAAGTATTTTCCATATCACCTGCCCCATTTTCTACAGAAGTCTAGAATTATCTATGTACTTTCTGGCTCGTTTGAACCTTTAGATGTTTCATTTTTTTGTATTAACTGTTTTTTTTTTTTAACTCCAACGTATAAAACATGGAAGAGTCAATATAAAAATTTAGCTTTTTTTTTAGTTTTAATTTCACTAGACACAATATACTTAAAGTTTAGAAAGAGGAAGAAAAACAAAAACAACAAAAAAATAATAAAACTAAGCATACTCTATCCAGCAAGGCTCTCATTCAGATTTGAGGGAGAACTCAAAAACCTTACAGATAAGCAAAAGTTAAGAGAATTCAGCAGCATCAAACCAGCTTTATAACAAATACAAAAGGAACCTCTCTAGGTAGAAAAAAAAAAATAACCTTATGCCTAAAATGCCTAGAGAAGGAAAAACAAAGCTCAAAATTAGTAGAAGGAAAGAAATCATAAAGAATAAAGCAGAAATGCATGAAGTAGAAACAAAACAATAGAAAAGATCAAGTAAAAAAGCTAATTCTTTGAAATGATCAACAAAATTGATAAACCCTTAGACTCATCAAGAAAAAATGGAAGAGTGCTAAAATCAATAGAATTAGAAATGAAAAAGAAGTTACAATAGACATCATAGAAACATAAAGGATCATAGAGACTACTACAAGCAAGTATATGCCAAAAAAAAAATAAATAAATAAATAGACAACATTGAAGAAATGGCCAAAATCTCATTAAGGTACAATCTTTCAAGACCAAACCAGGAAGAAATAGAAAAAGATGAACAGACCAGCACAGGTACTAAAATTGAAACTATGATTTAAAAACTTCCAAGAAACAAAAGTCCAGGACCAGATGGCTTCACAGCTGAATTCTAGCCAACATTTAGAAAAGAATTAACACGTATCTTTCTGAAACGCTTCCAAAAAATTGCAGAGAAAGGAACACTCCCAAGCTCATGTGAGGCCACCATAATGCTGATAGCCAAAACCAGACAAAAATGCCACAAAAAAGAAATTTCAGGCCAATATCACTGATGATCATGATGCAAAAATCCTTAACAAAATACTGGCAAACTAAATTCAACAATACATTAAAAGGACCATATACCATGATCAAGTGGAAATTATCCCAGGGATTCGAGGATTTTTCAATGTCTGCAAATAAATCAGTGTGATACACCACATTAACAAACTGAAGAAGAAAAACCATATGATCATTTTAATATACGCAGAAAAAGCTTTTGACAAAAATCTACCTGCCATTTCTTTCTTTCTTTCTCTTTCTTTCTCTCTTTCTTTCTTTTTTTTTCTCTTTTTGCTTTTTCTAGGGCCGCACTCGTAGCATGCGGAGGTTCCCAGGCTAGGGGTCTAATTGGAGCTTTAGCCACCAGCCTATGCCAGAGCCACAGCAACGTCAGATCTGAGCCGCGTCTGCAACACCACAGCTCACGGCAACGCCAGATCATTAACCCACTGAGCGATGCCAGGGATCGAACCCGCAACCTCATGGTTCCTAGTCAGATTCGTTAACCACTGAACTACGATGGGAACTCCTAACAGCCATTTCTGATAAAAAACCCTCCAGAAAGTGGGCATAGAGAGAACCTACTTCAACATAATAAAAACCTACTTCAACATAACAAACCCACAGCTAACCTCATTCTTTACAGTGAAAAGCTGAAAGAATTCCCACTAAGACCAGGAAAACACAAGGATATCTCTCGTCACTTTTATTCAACATAGTTTGGAAGACGTAGTCACGGCAATCAGAGAAGGAAAATAAATAGAAATAATCCAAACTGGAAAGGAAGAAGTGAAACTATTACTGCAGATGACATGATACTATACATAGAAAATCCTAAAGATGCTACCAGAAAACTGTTAGAGTTCATTAACGAATTTGTTAAACTTGCAGGATACAAATTAATACAAAGAAATTGACTGCATTGCTATATACTAACAAGGAAAGATAAGAAAGAGAAATTAGGAAAACAATCTCATTTATCATCACATCAGTAAGGATAAAATACCTAGGAATAAATCTGCCTAAAAAGACAAAAGACCTGTATTCTGAAAACTATAAAATGCTGATGAAAGAAATCAAATATGACACAAACAGATGGAAAGATATAAACACCATGATCTTGGATTGGAAGAACTAATAGTATCAAAACGGCTATACCACCCAAGGCAATCTACTGATTCAACGCAATCCCTATCAAATTACCAATGATATTTTTCACAGAACTAGAACAAAACATGTTAAAATTTGTTTGGAAACACAAAAGACCCTGAATAACCAAAGCAATCCAGTGAGGAAAAAAAATGGAGCTGAAAGAATCAGGTGAGCCTGGGAACCTCCATATGCCACTGGTGTGGCCATAAAAAGACAAAAAAAAAAAAAAAAGGTCGACTCTTTGGTATAAACTTGTTTATCTCAAGACCTTTCCAAAAAGAAAAACCTTGTATTTTATACAGTTGGTTAAGTAATACTATCGAAAGCAGGAGACTTGTAGTATAGTCTATACTGTAGTAAGAAAGGGACATTGATCAAATTGCATCAGTTCCCTGAATTTTAGCAGCCTCATCAGTGAAACTGACATAGTAATATTTTACCTGTCTGATTTAGTATTAGAAAAAATCTTAAAGTTTTATTCTAACAATTATATTATATAATTCTATGAAAATATTAACTTTGATATAACTTTCTAAAGACTGGTAGATCTTACTACTCACAGTGTAGTTTGTCTAAACAGCTGTATATTTTTTTGCAATATGTCAGGAGACCTCAACAAGGTCATAGTCCACATTTGGTATTCACAAAGCCTTACATTCTTCTCTTCCAGTTTTATTGCCTCATATTTTTGTATTGACTAAGAAATGACACTAGATTCCCCACTTCACTATTGATAAGGAAATCAAGCTGGGTAATAGGAATATTTAACCTGGAAGGAAAGCCCATCCAGAATCAAATCAATCAGAAAATATTTGAAATGCAGATGGTAACCCAGAGGTGGATTTCACCCTGGAGAATTTTGTCCTTGATTGAGTCCTTGCTTTGTACAATATCCATCAATTTTATAAAGAATGTTCAACATCATTACTAGGCCTACACTCTGCCAGCTCCTCAGTAATGTGGCTATCTTTAGAATTTCATTATGTTTCTAAGGATACACCTAATGATATGGCAAGTCAGGTTAAAGTAGATGGCAGCATGACAAAGATATTCCTATCAGCTCGGAGGGAAACAAGGCCGCTTAATGCACAGGATGCAAAAGAATTCTCAAAACTACTCTTGAAAAACACTTCCAAGTACTTTATATAAAAATACATTTTTTTCGTCTTTATAGGCAAATGGAGGTTCCCAGGACAGGGGTTCAATTGGAGCTGTAGCCCGTGACCTATGCCACAGCCACAGCAATGCAAGATCCAAGCCACATCTGTGACCTACACCACAGCAATGCAAGATCCAAGCCACATCTGCGACCTACACCACAGCTCACGGCAACGCCGGATCCTTAATCCACTGAGCGAGGCCAGAAATCGAACCCGCATCCTAATGGATGCTAGTCGGGTTTGTAACTGCTGAGCCACAGTGGTAACTCTTATATATAAATACATTTTTACTTATTTATTTTACCAGTTAATTGTGTGTCCACCATAAGCTATGTATGCTCGATATTGGAGATGCATTTTAATAGGAGACACACCTCCATACCTTCAGTGATTATTGTGTTCCAATACGAGGACAGAAGTGGGGATAAGATCACTGACCTACTTTTTTTTAATCGAAAGGCATGTTAGGTAGAAGGCATTAAAGTTACCTATACAGAAAACTGACTTAATATCCAAAGATTATATGAAAGTCTAGTTTGAAATGGTATTCTAAGATTTGGGAATCACCAAAGCTGAGGAGCAAAAGAAAAAAACGTATAAGTATTATTTTACGTTATTTATGACTAATAAAAAATAAAAGCCAGTGTGCTCTTATTTTTTAAGTTTTTAATTTCTTTTTTTTTTGCTTTTTAGGGCCACACCTGCAGCTTATGGAAGTTCCCAGGCTAGGGGTCCAATCAGAGCTGCAGCTGCCAGCCTACACCACAGCCACAGCAACATGGGATCTAATCCACGTCTGTGACCTACACCACAGCTCATGAGAACACCAGATCCTTAGTCCACCGAATGAGGCCAGAGATGGAACCTGTGTCCTCCGGATAACAGTGAGTTTCATCTCCACTGCACCATGACTGGAACTCCAAAAGTGTTTGCAGTACACTTTAAATTGTTGGCATGTTGACAGATGTCTACACAGGACATATTATTTTTAACTGAGAAAAGTTTTCCTTTATAGGCATTGATGTATTGGGTAAGCCTTGGGTAATTCTTTAACATAGAGGAAAATTTCAACTTAATTTTTTTCATATTACCATTTGTAAATTTTTCAGCTCAAGTATTTTTTTTTTGTTTTCTTTTTCTTTCCTTTTTTTTGGGGGGGCACCCCTGCAGGCTATGGAGGTTCCAAGGGCAGCTGTCGAATCAGACCTACAGATGCTGGCCTGTGCCACAGCCACAGCAACGCTGGATTCAAGTAGCATCTGCAACCTACATCACAGTTCAGGGCAGAGCCGGATGCCCAATCCACTGCGCAAGGATAGGGATCGAAAACACATCCTCATGGATACTAGTAAGATTTGTTTCTGCTGAGTCACGACGGGAATTCCCTCAAGTATTTTCAAAGACAGTGAATTTTTGCTTCCTTTCAGATACCATTCCTTGACAAAAATATTTACAAGATAAAACTTACAAAGTTGTCATAATTTTTTTTGGACTATCTCACTTATGAGCTATATAACTGTATGTTTTCTCAATTTTCTTCCATTATAGTATAAAATATTAGTTTAATTTTATCATAAATAAAGTGAATATTTTTATTAAAATTTCAGATGAGGAGTTCCTAATGTGGTGCAGCAGGTGAAGAATCTGACTGCAGGAGCTGGGGTCACTGTGGAAGTACAGGTTTGGTTAGTGAATCAGTACAGTAGGTTATAGGATCTGACATTGCCACAGTTGTATAGCTGTAGCTCAGATTTAATCCCTGAGGGAACTTCCATATGCTGCAGGCATGGCCATAAAAATAAAAGGAAAAAAAATCTGCCGTATTTGGAGTTCCCATTGTGGCTTAGCAAGTTAACAACCTGACATAGTGCCTGTGAAGACATGGGTTCGATCCCTGGCCTCACTCAGTGTTGCCACAAACTGCATGGCCTCACTCAGTGTTGCCCACAAGCTGCAGTGTAGGTTGCAGATGTGACTCAGATCTGGTGTTGCTGTGACTGTGGTGTAGGAATGCAGCTGCAGCTCTGATTTTGATCCCTAGCCAGGGAACTTACTGGGGAAATTCCATATGCCACAAGTGTGGCCATACAAAGAAAAAAAAAAAAAAACATTTTCAAATGATTTCTATATAAAGTAACACATCTTAAAGATTTTATTTTCAAAATTTTAACACCATAGTAGGGTATTTTGGTTGCTTATGAAAGAGTGCTTTTGAGATGCAAACTTTTGAGACTGAATGATAATGAACAGCAAAAATAGAACCTGGAGCTGACAAACTAAAGTTTATTTCTGTTTTGAATCAGCATTACTTTGTCATACAAAAAACAGAATTCAAATATTTCATTGTATTTAAAATACTTGTAAATTTTAATGACAGTTTTGTTGTAATGAATAGAATTTGCACACTTGCAGGTGTGAATTACATTTTCATAACAATCACTTCTAAGTACATTTCTGTTTCTTAATTTTATAAGATATTCATTTTTACCATGAAGTTTTGAGTCAAAATTTATACTTCTATTATAATTACAAAACAAATAGCCTTGTTTTTCATACCGTAATTTTAATATGTGATCTCTGTCTCATTTAAGATAGATTTAAAAGATAACTGCTTAAAGTTTTCTTTTTTATTATTTATTTATTTATTGCCTTATTGTTTTTTAGGGCTGCACCCATGGCATATAGAGGTTCCCAGGCTAGAGGTCAAGTCAGAGCTACAACTGCAGGCCTACGTCATAGCCACAGCAACGCCAGATCAGAGCCGCATCTGCAACCTGCACCTAAGGTCACAACAATGCCAGGTCCCTAACCCACTGATCAAGGCCAGGGATCACCAAGATTAACTCTTGGATCCTAGTCAGGTTCGTTAACTGCTGAGCCATGAAGGGAACTCATGTTTGCTTAAAGTTAAAAAAATATATTGTGGTTTAACAGAAACAGAAGTGCAAACAATACTCCCACAAAAGAAGGGGGAAATGGAAATATACTAATGTAAGGTTTTTACATTATATGTGAGGTTATGAAATAGAATCTCATGGAAGGTTTTGATCAAGGATGCAGTCTATTAATATTAGAGCAAGTACTCCCAACCCCAAAAATGTATAGCTAATAAGTTAATAGAGGAGAAAAAATTATGGTGTACATGCATAGATGAAACCAATAAAAAATAAATGGCAATATGGTAGACAAACTCAACCATATGAACAATTACATGAAGTACAAATAATCTAACAATTTAAAGACCACAATTAAAAGGCAGAGATTTCAGACTGAATAAAGAAAAACAAGACTCAACCAAGTACTACCTCAACCGTTTGCTATTTAAAATAGAATCCCACTTTAAATATAAAGATACTAACCCATTAAAAGGATGTTACATGGAATACCATGCAGGTATTAACTATAAGATATTCATATCAGACAGTGCAAACTTCAAGACAAGGAATATTACCAGATAAAAAGAAAGCTATTTTATAGTAATGTAAGAAGGCATAGCATCTCAAATGTACACACCTAATAACAGATTTTCATAATACACAAATAGGACATGGAAAGATAGAAAGAATAAATAATCAAATTCACAACTGTAGTTGGCAATTCACAATTGTAATTGTACTCTTTCATTACTGGGTTTAAAAAAAAAGTGGACAAAATATAAGTAATAATATAGGATGCTTCAAACACAATCCTGTCTGCCAACTCTATGTAACTGGTATTTAATTCCAAATAATGGCAAGAGTATATTCTTTTCAAATGTACATGATTCTTTTAGAAAAACATATGCTGGGCCTATTATAACTAAATTTATAATAGGAGATGTTTTATATTTGACACAATGAGTTTTCAAAGACTATACTCTGCTTCATAAAACGGAGGTTAAGTAAAGTAGAAAATTGGCAGAACACTGTAAGCCAACTACAATAAAAAAAATTAAAATGATTATTAAAAATAAATAAATAAAATTTAAAAATGTAGGTTAAAAGTAAAACTTATGATAGAATTAAAATATTTGAGGTAATTTACTATTGATTCTCTACTGGAGGCAACTAGTGTGAGATAAAATTGGACTCCTTTAACTATTTGTGAAGTTCTTTTGCTAAAGAAGCTGGCATATTAACACTTTTCATACATACTGAAGATAATTTAGAAAATAAAGTGATGAAACTAGTTTAGTAGAGTTTTAATTCTAAATTAAAAATCATGCATTTTTAAAAGATTTAGATTTTGTGTTTTTCACATGGTCAATGACACCACCATGATCCCCATGTATGTTCACATACCTTGTGTGCAAGTTCCATTTTCATCATCAATTTTCTTTTATTTTTTTTCTTTTCTTTTATTTTTTTTTGTCTTTTTGCCTTATCTAGGGCAGCACCTGCAGCATATGGAGGTTCCCATGCTAGGGGTCTCACAGGAGCGGTAGCCGCTGGCCTATGCCACAGCCACATCAACGCGGGATCCGAGCTGCGTCTGCAACCTACACCACAGCTCACAGCAATGCCGGATCCTTAACCCACTGAGCGAGGCCAGGGATCGAACCCGCAACCTCATGGTTCTTAGTCGGATTCGTTAACCACTGAGCCACAACGGGAACTCCAATTTTCTTTTATTTTTAATTGAGATTTATTGGTTTTTTTCATGAATAGCACATCAAATATTTTGGCAATTAGAAGACATTATGAGCACTTTGTACAAAATCCTTAGTATATAAGTAATGAAATTCTGAGAATGATGTAGTTAGTCCAAACAAGTATTCCAGCAACTTATCATCTTAACATTTGTAGGCAATTCGTTCATAAAACAAAAATATCAGGTATCAATATCTTAAAATATTAATACACTTTTAGGTATAAATCTTATGTTTTAATATCATACATACCACATTCTCAATGAACATACACCATATTTCACATGAGGTTAAGAAGTTATTAGAAAAAATTGGTCTATTAATACCAATGATATCTGGGTCCCAGGGATAAATCCAAAACCAGGGAGAAACTGTATTTAGGAAATAATTCAGATAAAAAGAACATGGCTATAGTAGATAGAATCTTTAAAATAATCAAGACTTGTTTAATACACCAGGTACTTTAAAATGACAAAGATGTAGTAAATGCTTTAACATGGCTCCAAATCACTGCTTCATTATGTTTCATATTTTAGAATAGAAAATTGGCCCCTCCATAGCTCATAGAATGTTAATATGATATATAAGCAATAAAATTTCATTTAAATAAGTATTCTAATTTTTTTTGTACAGAAAAATAACCAATCAGTACATAATTTACTCTTCTAAAAATATTTTTACAACTTACCTAAATATGTTTGATTGAAATGAGATCACATGGGACCCCCCGGTTTTTTAAAAATATGTTTCGTGGGAGTTCCCACCATGGCTCTGTGATAAAATGAACCTGACTAATATCCATGAGGACATGGGTTCTATCCCTGACCTCGCTCAGTAGGTTAAGGATCAGGCATTGCCATAAGTTGTGGTGTAGGTAGCAGACATGGTTCAGATCCAGCATGCCCGTGGCTGTGGCATTGGCTGGCAGCCACAGCTCAGATTTGACCTCTAGCCTGGGAACTTTCCATATGCCATGGGTACGGCCCTAAAAAGAAATTTGTTCTTGAAAAAGTTGAAACTCCTCCACCCAAAATATTAGGAAAGTCTCTAGAAGAATATTTGTTTGTGATTTGTGAATCAAACTATTTTAGTATACCCAGAAACACATACACACACACACACACACACACACATATATGTATATATTTAGTTTGTCTAACATCCTTGTTGATATGCTTAGGCTCTTAACGGCCCCCTTCAGCTGAACTTTCTTTTGGACATCTTGAAATCAACATTCTTAAAAAATGATTATTCACTATGTAATTTTTAATTAAGCACAGAAGTTTAAAAATCCCATAGCTCCCATACACATCTATCATAAAATAATAAAACATATTTATATGATAAATAAACTGTTTATCTACCCTATAAAGCAAATAACAAGCACACCCACAGCAAAGACATTCAGACTAAAGCTCTACAACACATCTGCTCAACCTCACTTCTGCGCATATTTCAAAAACACCTGTTTTTCTCTAATTCGGTCAACCCATGGCCTGACAGCTTTATATCTCTTTCAAGCCACAGCACAGTGTATAACATAACTCATTTTTATACAAAGTAACTTGCAAGGTAACAGAGTCAAATACTTCTCCCACTATCACCCAAGATCAGAATGGGTTAGATGTTAACATTTGAGAATATTTTCATTTTATCTACAAGTGCCTTATATGCTATCCATGAAAGCGAAATGTAAGTTACCTGGAAATCACAAAAGATTGGAAAGCAGAGATAGGTTATCACTATCTGTCTTTTAAAATGAATCATGTACTGCAATTACTCTGAGCACTAGAAATACATCTCACATACTACTAGAGATCAATACATAGTTGATAGCTAATAAATACATCTCAGCCATTTTATCAGAACTATTAATAATGATACTTTGTTGAAAATGGAAAATACAAACCAAATGCCAAACCAGCCAGGATGCCGGTAAAATAGGCATAAACTATGACTGTCTTGGGAAAACTAGGACATACAGTCATTTTTGTATAATAAGCTCATAGTGCAAGGGTAGCGCAGATGTGGGAGTCACTAATTCTGCTTAGAAGCTCATCAGTACTAAGAGTATTATTTGACCTGGGCACTGGAAAATGACTATGAATTTATAGATTTTTGAATGCGGACATAGTGTTCCAGGAATGTAGAAGAGAGTTTGCAAAAGAAGCAGAAACGTGAAAGGTGTCTTTTCAGGACAGTGCAGTTGGATGACTAGATGTATGTAATTGAATAGGGAGAGAGAAAGCTGGCAGGTAATTTGAGCGCAAATTGTGGAGGCTTTAAATGTAATTCTACAGTTTTGAATTTATGACCGTGTAATATTAAAGAATTTTAAAGAGAGGAGTGGTATCTTATTTATACTTTCAAAATTTCAGTCAGGTGGAAATGTAGAGAAAAGTCTGGCTGGAGAGATATTGAAATGAGTGGCTAGCTGACTGTTAATAGCAGTTCAGGAGTAATAATAAAAGATAGAAACAAATTCAGGGACACTGTGCTGTCCTTTAAGGCTGTGAGACATCAACCTCTCACGGCTAAGGAATCCATTTCCTTGAGAATTTTCAACAGCTATGGACCTTAGCATTTTGTATTATCCAGCAGAGGCAGAGTCTTAACAGAGAAGTCAAAGAATGAAGAACAGAGGAAATGCTCTGTCAAAATCAACTGTTCTGTGGGTAAATGGCAGCATGATACCCAAAGATGTCTTCCCTGAGGGACTAAAGTGGGATGAGACAAGCAGATTACAAATTTAAGCAGGAAATAGGCTGACTGCTAAGAATCAAGGACAGAACACAGGACAGCATGAGGTGGCAATGTCAGACTTAAGTAGCTCTGATTAAACAAAAGTGTCTTGCAGATTATAATACCAAGAGGCAAAGCGACAGACTCTACAAAGAATGAATAGATGATGAAATAAGGCCATGAGATTGTTGATAACGTCTTGATGATGATTATAAAGTTGGTATGTGACCTATATTTCAGTTGAAATCATTTTGCACCAAATTCACCGAAATACATTTCTTTGGTTGCATTTTGTTGCTTAAGACTGTTTTGCTACTAATGCCTGACTCCTTCCTTTTTTATTTATTATTTTACATTCCACAAATAACAGCTATTTGCTCAGAAGAGGAATAGGCATTGTGGTGGTGATGGAGAGATAGTGGTAACAGAATGAAAAATCTGACTTAATTAAAAAAATAATAGAACTTAATTTGGCTACCACTTTTATGGTTTATGCCTGTTGCACAGTTTTATTTTTAACAGTGCCCACTTTTACTCTCAAAGAAATTATCTTAAATTTGGACAAAAATAAGTTATATGATCACGCTGAATAGAATATTTGTTCTTTACAGACATTTAGAGAGACAAATTTATAATATATCTGGAGAGCAAAGATCATATAATTAAAACATCTTCAGAACAATGAATTGAAAAACCATTTTTTTCATCTTCATTTGGAAAAAAAAATGTACAGATAGTGCCTGGAGCTTGGGCTGAAATATGTTTCATCAAGATAGGTTAGAGAATGTTTTAAAAAGAGATGATTTTATAAACACTTAAAAATGTTTTATACAGAGGTCAAGAAATGACCATTTATAAAGAGAGGTGTTGGTGTTGTCTGGAAGACTGAACTAGACAGGGAAAAGGGGAGCAAAAAAATATTTCAAGTGAAAGAACGTTTAGGGACAGAAAGCATTACAGAGTGTGTGTGTGTGTGTGTGTGTGTGTGTGTGTGTGCACGCGCACACGCGTGCATATATGTAACTAAGAAGATTTGCCTGAGTGAAAGGAAAGATGCATTTGAAAAATAATTGGAGATAAATATGATTAATATCTGGCCCTTTAATAGACTCTCCTAGAATGAACTAATGAAGAAATGAATAAATGAGTAACATGAGATAGAAGGAATTTAGGTAAAGCACTGAAGTGGTAAATTCTGACCTCCAAGTCAAATTTGAACTACAGTAGTGATTTATTGGGCTATAGCGCCTTAGCATTCTCTTTAAGATTAGTTTGGTTGTTTCCTTTGACAATTAGATGAGTTTACATAAAACTTGTTATTTTAAATTCCACTTTAAAATTAGTCCTTCTTTTTACAGAGCAAAATGACTAAAGCAAGAGGGGGCAACTTCCCTTTCAAACGGGAATGCATGCACTCCAGATTTCCTTTATTACTTCTTACTGCTTCACTTGTATAAACCACATGCTTTTTGGAAGTGTTACCGTAGATATGATTCTTTGGAGCATAATCAGGAAGATAGCTGATTAAATTGTAAAACTTCATTGTAACCAATAATATATAACTAAAATCTTGGTATTTACTCCAGAATAAATTATAAATAATAATAGCATAAGAATAGTGATTACTGGAGTTCCCGTCATGGCTCAGTGGTTAACGAATCCGACTAGGAACCATGAGGTTGCGGGTTTGATCCCTGGCCTCGCTCAGCAGGTTAAGGATCCGGCGTTGCTGTGAGCTGTGGTGTAGGTTGCAGACGCGGCTTGGATCCCGCATTGCTGTGGCTGTGGTGAAGGCCAGCAGCTACAGCTCCTGTTAGACCCCTAGCCTGGGAACCTCCATATGCCACGGGTGCGGCCCTAGATAAGGCAGAAAGACAAAAAATAATAAAAAAAAAGAATAGTGATTACTAGTATGCATCAGACACAGTGTTAATCTCCTTTCAGATACATATAGATTTGAGTTACAGCTTCAGCCATCTGCTAAGGTATGACCTTGAACATATTAACCAACTTTCTGAACCTCAGTGTGTTGTTTGGTAAGTAGGGATGCAATAGCATCTCATTTGGCTTTTGTGAGAATTAAATGAGATCATACATACAAAGTACTTACCACATTTCTTGGCACCAAGCAAAACCTTATTTGTGAAAAAAACTATTTTTCACATTTGAAATCTGAACACTTATAAAGCTGTGTAAGCTTAAGTTACAGAAGATCTCCAACACAGAGACTAATTTTTAATTTTCATAGACTGATGTTATTCACAATATATTAACTCTCCAGGTAACTTTATTTCAGTGAATACGTTTTTTAGTTTCGGATCAGTGGTATACATTTCTATGCATCCTAAAAGAATATTATGAAAGCAGATTTATTACAACTCTAATATGACACGTATTGTTTCTATAACTTCAGTATGCTCTACCATACAATAGATATAAAAATGTATTGCTAATTTCAGACAAATCTGCATTAAAGATTTCAGATATGCATATAAAGCAGCTTGTTTCTATTAAGTAGATGCACTTAGTATTCACAAATAGCCTGAAGCACCTTTTCACTTGACTGCATTCAGATATTTAATCATAATAATCATTTAAGTGTAAAACTTTACGATTTAAGGTAAGTAAAAAGAGAGCAGTTAGTTGCCAAACTACCATTAGAAAGAACTTAAATTGAACAGCCATCATGACCAGTTTGCAGACAAATTGTTCCTAACGCCAAAAAAAAAGAGAAAGAGTAGAAAATAGAAATAAATATGAATAATGTTTAATTTGTAAGGGGCTCAGAACTAGAAACCATTTATGCTCAGTGATTACATAATCTTTTTATTTTTCATTCCTTTTTTATCCTTGTCTCAAAAGATATATTAAAGTTAAACATTTAAAAATATTTACTCTTCAGAGTTCCTTTTGTGGCTCAGTGGTAAGGGACCCAACTAGTATCCATGAGGATGCAGGTCCAATCTCTGGCCTTGCTCAGTGGGTTAAGGGTCTGGCATTGCCCTGAGCGGTGGTGCAGGTCATAGACAAGGCTTGGATTCCAAGTTGCTGTGGTTGTGGCAGAGGCCAGCAGCATCAGCTCCAATTTGACCCCTAGCCTGGGAACTTCCAAATGCCACAGGTGCAGCTCTAAAAAAGTAATAAATAAATAAATAAATAAATAAATAAATAAATAAATTGACTGTTCTATGCTGATATACACCTTGCTCACATGAGCTCTGTTTACATAGCACAATTCATTTACTTTACTCAATTATATTAAACTGTCTTCAGTGAACAGAAAGCCTATCAAGTTAATTACAAAATTGTGTTAACCAGCTGTTAAGCTAAAGTGATATGTTTTGTAGCCAATCATTAAAAAAGTCCTTCATACTTTTTCCAAAGGATTCCAATTTTACATTAACTCATATAATGAAAATAATTCACTGGCACCAACTATTTACTCATTACCAAGTATTATGCATACATGATTATGTTAAATCTTAATAATCTATTTATGAGATAAAAATTGTTATTCCTATGTCAATTAGAAAGTACAGCCTTCAATGATAAGGTCAGGTGCCCAAAGTCAGCAATTCATAAGGAGCCAGGACTTGAATTAAGGAACATATGAGGAATACTGGTTTGCATTCTTTCTATAGATGATGTTGAAAATCTCAATAGATTTCAATTAATAAGACTTTTTAAGGCTATACAATCAGAAAATCTTAGGTATTTTTCTCAGAGATAATGTGTGTTGGTAACAAGAAAAAAAACAAGAGTAAAAAAATAGAAACGAAAAACTGTAAGTTTTCATTTACTTTCTCCAGCCATGAAACCCAAATCCCTTTTACAGAACAGCATATATTTAGCCACTTAGCAGTGCCATAAAAAGAAAAAAAAAAAGCCATGCAGCCATGAAGCCAGGAACACTTGTAATTATAATGAATGACATTTCATTGTTACAGGAAATCTTTAATTTAATAGTAGGTCTAAAATATTTTGTCAAAGCTTTCTGTGAATATATAATTAAGATCTAACTCAAGAAAAATAAAATTAGCAAAAATGTAGGGTTGCATTTTTAATGACAAGAATTCATTTCCTTCCTTATCTCTAAAATTTTGTATTTTAAATATATGTAGTTTTTATAGTAAATTGAAATTATAAGCTCTTATAATTACTTATAATTTGTATTATAAGCAATTATAATTATTTCACTTTCTAAATTATTTTAACACCACCTTTAGGGAAAATTGGTTTACAATTGAAGGGAAGGTTTCAACAATTAAAGTCACTACAGCTATTTAAATAGCATTGATATTCTGTATTTAAGAAACAAACAAACAAAAATAACTCACTTGAAAACTGAATTGCAAATCCAGATTTGCTGATATAAAAATCTGTGTCAAACTGGATGGTGACTATGTTGAGGGTGCTGTGGATTCCTTCAGGAATAAGAGATCCACTAATTTCCTTTAGAAGCATCTCATTTTCTGGTGGACCATCCCAGACTCGGAGTATATCATGTGATGCTTCCGTATCAAAAGCAAGAAACTGTAGGCTGTGGGAGAACCACATATCTCTGATTATTTTAAACACTGATTCATTTTTAAATAAAGAATATAACAAACATTCATCTTTGCTTATATTAGATATTCTTTTTATTCTGTCAGACAAAAACGGATTATGTATACTGCATTTTTAACTCATAAATATATACATATATATATATGGAGACAGTGGAGCATATTGGCATATCGATATAATTGGGTTTCTCATTTTTGGCATTAGGCACAAAAAATATCAGATACTAATTTTGTCTAGATTAGGCATAAAGCAAAATGGACTTAACGTGAAATGTGGGTTTTTTGGTCCATTTTGGGTAGAGTAGACATTTTCGCATTAAGAAAGTTCCCTTTTACTCTTATATTACTAGGTGTTATAATTATGAATGGATGTTGAATTTTTTAAAGTACTTTTTCTGTATATACTGAGATTTCATGTGATTCTTTTCCTCCTTTATATCTGTCATTATAAGGAAATTTATTTGCTATTTTTTAATATATACATCACATTCATGTTTGATATGTGAATGTCACAGCTTTAAATCTAGGTTGCAATTTAGCATCAAATATTGTTATTTTTAAAAAAATTCCAGAATTCTGCTAACTTAATATTTTCAAATTTATTAATTCTTATATGTAAAGAAAATACAGGACCTATATTAAAGAAAAGTAGATGGGGGGTTGATTCAATCTGTAGTTTTGCAAATTTCCTTGCACCCAGCAACACATGGAGTACAGCTTACAGCAAGTTACTGAGGGACAATATTTGTTTTCTGTAATCACTTTCACCACCCATAACCCTGTCTCAAAATCTAGTTATATAAAGCAGCAATTCTTAAAGTCACTGTTTTGTGAGAGAGAAATGCACTAGCTCATATGCCAAGGAGGATTTGTTCATTTACTAATCCATCCCCAGCCATAACCATAATAGTTAAACTAGGACTGAAAGAGGGTCATAGCCTTGGAAACTGACTGGTGTTGATTTAGGAGGTGATGGTTCTGTCATCATTGAAGATGAAACTATGTGAAGAATGGTGAGGCACCTAATTAGACTTAGCAAGAAACAAAAGCCAAAGTCCATCAAAGGGGCAGAGGGCATAGATGCTTCAGAGATATGCTTAAAGCTGGGGAATACAGGGAGCAGTTGTTCAGTCCCCCTATATTCTTATTTCTTCTAAATGTTTGTGAAGGTAACTTTTATGGTAGTGACCTGGACAACACTGTAGACCTAGCAAAATGACAGACTCAGCATCTTAAGTCATGAAGAATTGAAAGAGGATAATCCTCAAGAAGCAGGAAAAATTCTCAAGTCCTTTGTCCTCATAACTGAAAAGCTTCCCTCTAAGGAGTTATGTGAACTACTGCTGTGGCCCATAAACCAAAATATCAGTATATGAACACTTTATTCCTATTTTAAACAGACAAAAACCATGTTTTTCTTTGTCACGCTTAAAAAAAAAGGCACTGAAAAATCTAGATGTTAATTGATATTGTATCTAGGCGCAAATTAGTAAATTCGGATTCCCCAGTCATTTTGAGATAATAAAATTCATTTACCTGACAATGTTTCCTGGATCAACCTCAATCATCCACATGCAACGCAGATTATTGTCATATGGAAAGGGATAACCAGGAGATAAGATTCTTCCTGATGATTCTCCTTTAAAGCGACCTCCACATTCAGCTAGTAAAAAAGTTAATACAATTTTAAGTCACAATTTAATGCCAATATTTCTAAACAATCTGCAAACTTCACAAGAGTATATATTTTTTTTCACTGGAAGGAAAATAAGGATTGATTTCCCCTTATTGAAAGCATATATTTGTACAAATTTTTTCAGATTAAAGTATTAATTGAAGCAAGAACATATTATACAATAATACAATCTTAAGTTAGACCATATAAAATATTATATGATAAACCTAATTAGGGAATTTAAAAAAGAACATAACTCAGGAGTTCTTATGGCTCAGTGGCAACAAACCTGACTAGTATCCATGAGGACATGGGATTGATCCCTGGCCTCACTCAGCGTGTTAAGGATCTGTGGTGTAGGTCACAGACACAGCTTGGATCTGGCATTGCTGTGAACTGTGGTGTAGGCCAGCAGCTGCAGCTTGGATTCACCCCTATGCCCTGGGTGGGGTCCCAGAAAAAAAATAAGAAAAAACTAAAAAATAAAAAAAGAGCACACTCAAAAACTCTGATTTAAGTCTTCCAAATATTTTAAGATGTGTTGTTTAATAATGATAATGTAAAAAGGGGAAACAGATGGCAACTTTCTCACTGCTAGTTGGTTATAGGCTGAATAATTCATCATCGTACTTCCTCACCTCTGAGAAAGACTAAGTTTTACTGCAGTCCTCAGGCCTTCTAAATTTCATTGTCCTTTTATTGCCCTTTAAATCACTCTAAATTCATTCTGTTTAACCTCCCAAAGTCAAGGTGGCAGTTTTATTAGATTTTACTTCAGTTAAATTTAGTTCATTTTTGATTTAAAGTGATCTGTAATTTCCATAAAATTTATCAAATTAAAAATGTAAGCATCATCATACAATATAATAAAAGTTTTATCTTTTTGGGGAATCCCTCTGCATATTAACAGTATTTAAAATATTAGGATGTCTGGAATGATTTTAGTTTGGTAGGCAGATAATCTAGAAAGAATTCTCTTTCCAGAGAAGAGAGAAACTAAGTAGTTCACTTAATATATTACTCTATATCTCTAAACCCTAGAAACCATGGTGCAATAGCAACACTACTCATTTGAAAATTCTCCAGATTGTCATCTTACCAAAAATAAACTAAATTTGAATTATTTTACTTTCTGCTTAAATATTTGAAGATACTGCTAAATTCATTTTTATGCATGGTTACATCTTATTCAAATTCAATGACAAGTAATAATACGCTTCTTCGATTGTTTTGTTTTGATTATTAGGGGAAAGAAAGTCAATTACAGAAAGTTTCAATATTTAGAAAAGTTCAGGACTCTAAACTCATCAAGTCGTATATATTAAATACGTGGAATTGTTTAAGATACCAGCAGTTAAACCTTAATGAAGCTGTTTTGTTTGTTTTTTAGGGCCACATCCACAGCAAATGGGAGTTTCCAGGCTAGGGGTCCAATCGGAGCTACAGCTGCCAGCCTATGCCTCAGCCTCAGCAACGTGGGATCTGAACTGTGTCTGAGACCCACACCACAGCTCACTGCAATGCTAGATCCTTAACCCACGGAGTGAGTCCAGGGATCAAACCCACAACCTCATGGATCCTAGTCGGGTTCGTTAACCTCTGAGTCACGAAGGAAATTCCAATAAAGCTGCCGTTTTTTTTTTTTTTAAAGTTTAAGTCAATTTTAGGATATAGGCATGACAGAGACTGGATTTGTGCCTCCACAAATGTCATTAAGAAATAAGAATGGCTAAAGAATCACTGAATGTCTATTCCCTACAGAGGGCTTAGTGTTTTGTTTAAACATTTTTTCTTTTGTTGTCCTAATATTCCAGCCTGGCATCTATTTTCATATTTGGAACAGAAAAGAAATCAGCAGAAGTCTTTATTAATACTTCCCACACATGCACAATTATTTGTTAACTGAACTGTAAAATGGTAGTAATAAAGTTATACTCCAGCTATACAAAGAAGAGAAAAAAAAATGATCATTCTAAGCATCATGTAGGTAACATATCTGATTTCATGGACTATCATATACCTTTTCTTACTGAAATTCATTTAGTTATGTCATAATATGTACACAGAAGAAAAACATATGCACTTTCTTAGGTTTTTGAAAATGTGTAATAAAGCATATAAAGATCTTTTAAGTCATTGAGAATAGCTCGCTGATTTTTAATCCATCTTGATACCAGCATAGGCAATAATTTTGCATATTAAAGCAAATCTGATCAATGTGTGTATAATTTTAAGACAACATATCTTCATTGTGAGTTAAACTTTACATCAAGATAGTATATATATGTGTATATATATACACACACACACATATTTATAAAGATTTCATACAATTTTTACCAAAAGAAAATGTACTCATTGAAAAAATTATGAAAAGGACTTTCACTTTCCACAAATTTAAGCTAAGAATTCATTAACTTTTTAAGGTGTGAGTTCCATGTGGACAGACAGAATAACTTGAAAAGGTAAGAAATAGTGCATGAAAACCTAAAACAGTGTCCTACCAATGCAGGACGGCAGAGGGTAGTCCCATGCCCTTCTCTCCCCTGTCATGCACTTGAGAAGACTACTTCCATGGAGAGTGTAGCCTGGATTGCATCCATAAATGATAGTGCTACCAGCAAAATGGCCTTGATCACTGATCTTGTATCCAAATTGTGGAATGCCAGGATCCTCACAATGTGAAAGTTCAAAACCTAAAAGAAGAACATAAACTTATTACAAAAAAAATTTTTGACAGAAAGATTTAAAACTTCGCAAATCATTCCTTTTGTTTGTTTTAATGATTGCATAAATCTTCCTAGTTGTATTACTCTTCCCATATTTAATTTTGATAGTATACAGCCACCATAGAGAGCTTTTTTCCTTGAAAATTAGAATTTGTTGTATTATTCAAATTAAGCAATGTTGCAGCATGGTCTATATGATAATATCATAAATTGTTAAAGTACTAGGATTCTTGCCTACTTTAAGTGATTTGCAGCTAATAGATTCTGACCAATGTAACCATTAGAATCAAATCATTAAAAATTAACAATGCCTAAAAATATGTAAAATCACAACTATCCAAGTAACAAATATGTCCACTGCAAATAAAACTTTAGACTGCTTTATTTTTATAGTCTTAGAAGAAAGTGAAATAACCTTACATATATAATACACTTCAGCAAGAGTTAATATAACAGAGTAATCAGTTTGAAGAACTCTTAAGTTTTTACAGTCTGCCTTTTCTTAAATGTACAGTTCCTGAAAATTCTCATAAGAAAAAGAAAGAGTGTGGTGCAGAGAACATGTTTTTGATTTCTACAGAGTTGGGGCTCTCCACATAAATTGCTGGAAACTGAGGATCTTGAGCTAAGTGCAACACCTGAGAAGTAAATTAACAACTATATGAGTAGTGAGAGAACTCTAGAGATTAATTTAACTCTGGAGGGGTTTTGTGTTTACATTTCAAGGAAGAATGAGACCTAGAACCTTACAGACATCTTTAGATTACAATGTTGGAAATACAGGAGAGTAATTTGGCTCATGAAACCCTAAATTTACATTCTAAAGGTTAAATTAAAACACAGGATTCTTTCCATCCCATCTCCAAGGAGCAAAAGTTTTTCCTTCTCCTTTTGGGAGAGGAAGGAGAGACAACTTCCGTAAGCATAGCGAATCCATTTTTCTTTATTCCTTGTCCCTGGCCACTTGTGTAGATTTTTCCATCTGATTCTCATTGCTATTATAGGGGTAAAGACTGGGTCAAAAGGGTGTTGACAAAGTTATTATTAATAATAATAATATATCATTTTAATTATAATTAATCTCTAGATATAGAACACTGCATATTCATAATAAAATTAATAAAGATGAATATTAAAAACTAAACAGTCATAGCACAATTCACTGTTAAGATCCTGAAAAGAACTGGAAAAGGGTACTTGAGAATTTATTTATTTATTTATTTATTTTTTTTTTTTTATTTATTTTTTTGCCTTTTGTCATTTTAGGGCCGCACCTGCGGCATGTGGAGGTTCCCAGGCTAGGGGTCTAATTGGAGCTGTAGCCACTGGCCTACGCCGCAGCCATAGCAACGCAAGATCCGAACCACGTCTGCAACCTACACCACAGCTCATGGCAACGCCGGATCATTAACCCACTGAGAGAGGCCAGGGATTGAACCCTCAACGTCATAGTTCCGAGTCAGATTTGTTAACCACTGCGCCATGACAGGAACTCCCGGTACTTGAGAATTTAAATCAAACATGACATTACTTCTCAAACCTAAGCCCCTTAGCTTTGAGATTCTTCTGTCCCTAATGTTTTACAAATTATATAAATTAAGATAAATGATGTAACGAATGTATCAAAGACAATTAAGTGCTAAATTATATCACTTATAACTTCTGAGATTAGAGCACTACATTAAATATTCCAGATTGCTTCATGAGGGAAGTCTTTGATTTCAAGAGAAATAATGTTGGAAAAAGGATGAGTTTTATGTACATCTTAAGTCATATCACAATCAGAAAGAGATATGTATCTCTTTTGTTGACAAAAAGAGATCCTTGACAAAAGTAATCTAGTTTGAGCTAGAAAGCTCAGTGATGTCAAATCACTAATTTGTAGTATTGGCTTCATACAGTTTCAAAACAAACAACATCACCAGAACTGTACAGCTAGGAGTACTGAATTATTACTGTAATTTCTGTATGCTGAGGGCTACATTTTCACTTTTTTTCTCTTTCCCACAATGCCTATCTAGCACAAAATCTGGTATATAACAAATGTTCAGTAATGTTCACAAATGGATATGATACTTACAGGCAATTATCTCTAGGAGACAACTCAAAAATAAAGTAATATTGATGAGAAACTGAAATTTATGAGACAGTTTAAAAAAATCCTTCAGGAATTTCCTGTATGGATCAATTTGTGACAGTCTCATTTAAATGGAAATATCTTAACGTAAATGCAAATAGCTTCAGAGACAGAGACATACAAGAGGTTAGAAGTCATTAACTAAAATTATGACATATATGAGATATAAAGGATACATGGTCAAGCAAGTCAGTATTTTAGAAACAGAAGTAGAAACAGTAGAAGTAGTAACTTGAAAATTTTAGGACATATTACTATGCATGGATCCACATACTTAGCACTACATTTAAAGTGTCCCTGCTCAAAAATAGCAAGTGCCATTTCCTTCTACCAGACATAACATTCAAGTTTCAACCACTTTTGAGTTTTACCACATATCACTTATGAAAATAAAAATGGAAATCAAGCTCTCCTTTCAAGGTTTATTACCAAATTCAGCCTCCTTTAATTTGAATGTTCTGTAAATGTGGTTGGCAATTGCTGGTGATGAGGTATAATGGAGATATTCTTTGTAAATTAAGATAATTTATAATACTTTGCATCGTAGATGAAAGTGCACATGGACAATAGTATATAAGCTACAAAGCACAACATAATTTAGTCCAATTTGGTGGAATTATTGTTGCTCATTCATAAATATTCAGAACTGTCTTATCTTTATGGAAACATTCAGCTGCCAGTCTTTTCACTGAAAAGCTCAGATACTTGAAACTGACAATTAAATAAAGATGTGTAAGAAAAATCACATATACTATAAATATTCACCATTCCTTGTGAAATTTGATATTCTGATGAAACTAAAATTTTTAGAGCACAAAATGAACTGAAAATTCGCAATTACCTAAATTCTTCTGACTTGCAGAATAACATAAACTGAGATCTAATTCCTTTCCTGTCACCATATAGCATATTTCTTTAAGGATTCCTAACATTTTTAAGTTACTATTTATACTCTGAAAAAGAATAAAAAGGGTAAAAAAAACAACCTCACTAGCTGATTCTACCAGATTCTAGTATCATAGTAGCTTTAGATTAATGATAAATTCAGATTTTTTTCAGATTAATAATTGCATTAATTGATTCATATTCACATTAGTATTGTTATTAAGAAATAAATAATGGATAATAAGTTAAAATTCCTTTTTTGTCTATCTACAATCCCTTTCTGGTCTTTGCCTACTCAGAGCTAGCAATTATTCTGCATTAGTATATCAGTTTCACACATAACTCATGTTTTTACTACATATCTATATATCTATGAATATATGGTATTATTTGTAAGCATTTACACAGTTTATAAATTATACAATTGTAATGAAATTCTTTTGAGGCTTCATGTTTTTGCCCATGCAAGCACACACATTTTTAACTATCTGTGATATGACATGGGAGATATACTCCAAAATTGAGTTACTTGTTCTCCAGCTCATGAGCATTTGTATTGTTATATTGTTTATATTATTCACTGTTATAAAAATGCTGTACTTTTATGTCTCTGTTTGCACATATGCAAGTGTTCCTATGGGGTATGTACCATGTAGGGATACAAAACTCATTTTCTCAAGATTAAAACAAAATCTGCTGTTTAACTTCTGCCTTGACCCAATGAAAGATAAATAACTGAATCCCTGCCTCAACATAATTTCTGTTCAGTGTGTCTATGAACAATTGCATAGTCACATAGGATGATGTCACATCTGGTCAACAACATAGTGTAGGTAATACAATAAGGCAGATCGCTTAGAAATATATGATATCTGAGAATCACTTTTTGAATATAAGTAAGCATTTCTGATGTAACTAAAATAAGAAGGAAGGACCTTTAATAAGCCTTATTTCTTTGAAATTTACCTAAAATGTAAATAATATTTAATATTGTTAAAGTGAAATTTTAGAATATTTAATGGTAAATTATGATATGTTATTTTTTTGTACTAAAAATTAGAACGTTCAAATTGCTAAATAAAAAGAGAAATAGATTGATAAGAAACCTGAGAAAGAAATAAGCTAAATATATTATGAGAACAAATTATTTTCAAACCAAAAACCTTAATAAAAGGTAAATAATAATGAAATTTTATAATAATCCTAATCTCTATGGACTTCTTTAGTGTATTTAATTCATAATATTTAGCAGAGTAATTTTTAAGGATTATATTTAATATTTGGTCATTAAATTTCACCTAATCAAGAGACTTGCAAGAAAAAGTCCTATTTTAGAATTATTTATATGTAAATAAGAATATATATAAAACAGGATGTCAACTTTGCTATGTTAAAATTCACAAGTAGAAAATAACCCGTGATTTTTATACAACACCTGTGATCATCTTTGATTCAGACATGATAAAGAATATAAAGAGAAAAAAAAGAAAGCACTGAAAATTATATGTTCCTTTTTTCTCACTAATCAAACTAATCAAAAACATGATATACATTTTTCACTAATCCAACTAATAATCAGGTATATCAGATTTTGAAAGGACAAATTTTATAAGAATGCCTTAAGGGAATGCTTACAGTTTTGAGTTTACAGACACTGAGTTTAAACAAATAAACATAAAAAGCTTATGCAAATGATTGCCATGCATTTCCAACCAGAGGAGTAGGAAATAAGGTAGAAAATTACTTTTTTTCTTTTTAACTGCTGATGCTCTAAATCCCATCTATAAAGTTTTGAATAGAAAATAGGTCACTCAAAGACTTTCCTAAAGTTTAATCTTTGAGCATAAAAAAGTAAGCGATATTATTAAATATACTAGTTTGTGTCTTGTAATCATACCTTTGTACATAATTCTGGGATAGGGGGATTTAGCTTTGCCCGAATGTTAATTTTAATTTTTTGTCATCAGTAATTTAATATAGGTATAGTTTGCATACCCTAGATGTATATACAAATTAATTTTTTATTAGATATTGCCAAATTTCTCCTATATAACTGTACCAATTTATAGTCTTCAAAGTTTATGAGTTAAGGTTCTTCAAATTATTATCAATATTTAGTGTTATACAGTAGATGGTGGAATAGAAGGACTGGAGCTCAACTTCTCTCCTGAGAAACAGCAAAACTACAACCAAATGCCAAGCAGCCTTCAACCAAATGGACTCTAAACTTCCAAAAACAATATTCTACTCCAGAAGACAAAGAGGAGACCACATCAAGAGGTAGGAGGGGCGATTACGCGATAGAAGCAACCCTATACCTCCCGGGTGGGAAGCCCCACAGACTGGAAAGTAACTGCATCACAGACACTCAGCTACAGGACTGAGAGTTCTGAGCCCCACATCAAAACCCCACGCCTGGGGATCGGGCACAGGGAGAAAGAGCCCCCGGAGCATCTGGCATTGAAGGCCAGCGGGGCTTGTGTGCAGGAGCTCCACAGGACTGGGGGAAACAGAGACCCCATCCTTGAAAGGCACACACAGACTTTCATGTGCACTGGGTCCCAGGGCAAAGCAGTCTCCATAGGAACCCGGGTGGAACCTGACTGCAATTCTTGGAGGATCTCCTGGGAAACTGTGGTGACTGTGGCTTGCTGTGGGGGAAGGGAATTGGAGGTGAAGCTCTCGGGAACATTCACCAGCCTGCATTTCTCTGGAAGTGGCCATTTCTGGGGAAATCTGGTCCCTCCCATCAGCACTGAGAAGCCCAGGCCAAATAATAATCCAGGTAGGATCACAGCCCCACCATCAGTAAACAGGCTGCCTAAAGACCCCTCAGGCACACAGCCAGCCTCTAATCTCATCCAGAGACAAAGCCCCATCCATCAGAGGGATAGGAATCAACCCCCCCACCAGTGGGCAGGCATCAGTCCCTTCCATCGGGAAGCATTCGGCAAGCTCCGCCCATACCAACTTTAGTCACAGGGGAGTCAAACACCTGAACTAAGAGAGGCTACAATTCTATTGTTGGCAAAAAGGTCACCACACCAAAACCCTATAAAAATGAAAAGACAGAAAACTATAACACAGATAAGGGAGAAAGAGAAAAGCCCAGAAAAACAGCTCAGTGATGAGGAGATTATCAGCCTCTCAGAAAGAGACTGTTGCTGCTGAAGATGATGCAAGGCATTGGAAATAAACTGGAGGCAAAGATTGATAATTTACAGGAAACACTGAGCAGAGAAATACAAGCTGTAAAAATTAAGAAGAGATGCAAAATACAATAACTGAAATAAAAAATTCCTTAGAAGCAGCCAACAGTAGAATACAGGAGGCAGAAGAACGAATTAGCAAGGTGGAGGACCGATTAGTGGAAATCACTAATGCAGAAGAGAAAAGAGATAAAAGATTGAAAAGAAATGAGCTGAGTCTCAGAGATCTCTGGGATAATGTTAAACGCTCCAATATCCGTATTATAGGGTTGCCTGAGGGAGAAGGGAGAGAGAAGGGGACAGAAAAACTATTTGAAGAGATAATAGCTGAAAACTTCCCTAATATGGGAAAGGAACCACTCACTCAAATTCAGGAAGCGCACCGAGTACCATATAAAATAAACCCAAGGAGGAACACTCTGAGACACATATTAATCAAAATGACCAAAATTAAAGACAAAGAGAAAATTTTGAAAGCAGCTAGGGAAACAAAACAAATGACATACAAGGGAACCCCAATAAGGTTATCAGCGGATTTTTCATCTGAAACTCTGCAGGCCAGAAGGGAGTGGCGTGATATACTTAATGTGCTAAAAGGGAAAAACTTCCAAGATTGCTTTACCCTGCAAGGCTCACATTCCCATTTGAAGGAGAGATCAAAACCTTTACAGATAAGCAAAAGCTAAGAGATTTCTGCAACACTAAACCAGCTTTACAACAAATCTTAAAGGAACTTCTCTAGTCAGAAAAGAAAAGGTCACAACCAGAAACAAAAACACCACAAACGACAAGGCTCACCAGGAAAGGCATATATACAGTAAAGATACTAAATCATCCATGCACGACTATGCTACCAAAATCAGAAATCGTGAGAAAAGAGCATAAATGCAGGTTACTGGAGACGCACATGCAATTAAGAAACCAACAACTTAAAACAATCTCATTTGTATATAGACTCCTATATCAAACCTTCAGGGTAAAAAAAAAAAAAAAAGAGCAACAAAAACCCCAAACAGTTATTACAATGGCAATAAGAACATATATATCAGTAATTACCTTAAATGCTAATGGACTGAATGCCCCAACCAAAAGACATAGACTAGCCGAATGGATAC